>JADNRZ010000021.1:600000-962734 GCA_015501605.1 Panaeolus papilionaceus | reverse complement strand
TTGTTGACGTTGTACATGAGTATAACGGGGTATGCGCCTCTGAAAAATGCTGCGGAGAGGGATGGGAAACGGCCTTGGCCTGCGGTGTATTGTCAGTGCGTTTGTGTCCGCAGAGAGTCCATGAAGATGAAGAGAGGTAAAGCACTATGAGAAGGGTGAACACAAATGAGAAGAAACTGACCTATATCCGTAACACTAAATCCCCATAATCCGGACATGGATTGTTTTGGTCATAAAATGAATGCCAATTGTAGCTAGAGCCTGTCGAAAAGCGTCCACTAATATACTAAGGAGATGTACAGTGTTCGTTTTCTGTTGAAATCGGGTCGTTGTAGTCATAGCGAGGGTGTGGTCAGGATGTTGTCTGCATTGGATAAATGGTACATGTACTACGAATGGAATCACAGAGTGCACAGAGTGAGGGATGTATATAGTGGGAAAGAGTGGAAATGAAACTGAAACAAGTGATACAAAGGGGACGAAAATACGATGTGGGTGAAGGAGCGCTCGAACTAGCGAGAAATTATATACATAAGAAAGCATGGGAGAGAAGGTAAAATGTCTACAAACATGAACCAGCCAACCACGACTCAACTGCAGATGAAACGAGTGACAACCCACTAAGGTACTCATGTGTCATGGCGCTCACCAACAGTGTTGCCCCAACACTTCATCAACTCCATAATGCGGGCAAATCGCCCAGGAGTGCGCCACGTCAGGGTGGGTAGGAAAACTTGATTTTTGGATGGCTGAGCATGTGTTGTGTTGTTGACTTGCAGAGTAGTGCCACGAGGTTTGGAATCGGGGGGAGGGGTGGCAAGAGGAGTGAGAGGGACAGGAGGCAGGAGTCCTGAGTCATCAAGCTCCTTTTGGAATCGAGCAAGGCCTGCCTCAGCTTCTTGAAGCCTTGGGCGAAGAGTTGAGAGAAGTAGCTGGTCACCCTGTGCTTTGGCATGAGCAAGCTCATCATGGAGGGTGGGGATATGTGATTTGAGGTTCTGGATTCGATCTTGGAGGTCTGTGACAAGGTTGCCTTCAAATGGACTTCCTTTGATATTTTCATCATGACCTTCAATGGAAAAAAGTTTCCCAACACCTGAGGCAACAGCTTTATCCACGATTGACAATGCTGATTCCTGTGTGTTGTGGAATTGCATCAGTTGAGCCCCTTCTTGAATGAAGTCCTGAATAGATAAGTGAGCTCCTAATTCAGAACGAATGAATGAGAAAGTGACAACCTTCCATATATCATTCTGGAGCTGCTGATAATTGTCTTCTGCACGCTTTGTTGCATTCTCACCCCAAATATTGTCCCACATTGTTGTTACTATTGTTACATTTTGTGCAGTTTTGACACCAGTGAGGACATGGAATGTCTTCAGCACCTGCCGCTGGGTGCCAGGCAGGCGAGTACTTGTAATTGGTGTCAGGTATAAAATGTGATGAAAATAACTGATAAAGTATGCTTCTCATTAGCAATGGGAATGAAATTCAATAGAACCTATCTAACAGATTGTCCTTCATCCATTTCTGTAACATGGAGACAATGGCCATCTCCAATATGTTGGTGTCAGCGAAGCCAGGAGAGTCCACAAGATAAATTGAATTGCCATATTTGTCAGTGGCATTGATCAATTTGTAGGTGGATACAGCCTGGGTGCATCCATCCAGACCGTTACTAGATATCTTCAAGGAGCCCTTGAGGCCAAGGGCCTCGATAAACTAGACACGGAGAATGAAAATAGAGCAAGTTAAATCCTGGGTATTATGTTTGGCATGCAGTACTAAATGGTAGATACACACGGAGCTCTTTCCCGCCCCCGTCGGACCCATGATTCTGTGGTCAGACTAACGTTAGAGGTATAGTAAAATATTGTGTAAATTAATTGACTGACAGAACTTTGTAAACACCTCCCCGGTCTACTCGTTCAACAGAAACAGTTCCAGTGACTCCGATCGCCTTGTATTCCATCTTCGAAGTAGCGGCCATTGTAGTGCAGAATTCGGTAGCAAAAGGAAAAGATATAGAGATACTGGTCAACCGGACGAAGCGCGCGAGATGATGGGAGGGAGAAACAAACGATGGGCTGCTGTGCCTGTCTCTGCAGACTGCGATTACCTCCTGCATTCCACCTGTTAATCAGTCATGAGACCAGCACGGTGTCAATGACAGAAATAGATCAGATTTGATTAAATCCGACGTATTTCCTTCTCGTCTCTGTAGTTCTCATTGTCGACATTCGGACTTCTTCACGATCGCGTTTCAAAGCGGAATGCATTGGATTCATCATACAACAGCATATATTATCCTTGCCTAGCGCTTGCTAATGTTACTGCTATGTGCTAAACACTACGGAACCCACATCCGTCGCTCCATGTTCAAAAATCCCTCGTCCTTCATCAAAGTCTCCTACGTACCGCGTTGGAGCTAGGTTGCGTAGATTCGTCGTTTTGGTGAGTGCCATTGGTGAGAATGGGTGAGGGTACCAAAGAGTAACGTGTATAATGGCGGAGAGAAGCCTGAAAGGAATGAAAGCAACCGTGAACATCGTCATCACCATGGAAAACAACGCATAAGCGGGAAACCCACCTATGAACCCGATGGCGCCAATCCGCAAGGCAGAGATCGCGCTCTCAAGCGTTCCACAGGTGAGAGACAAGAGGATGCGAGTTTGTGAAGCTGGTAGAGAGAAGGTTGCGTCAGCACATGATAACAAGACAGCGTGTAGGTATGTGTTTAGAAGACCTACCAAGCACGAGATCCAGTCGTCCATCGTCACCCTTCATACCTTGCCTACATAGACATCGGATATGCGGAGTTCGCCCCTGCGTCGTATAGTCGTGAACGAACTGTGGGAGGAGGGTTGAACCATGAAGTGAGAGGTAGAGCGACGGCATTAGAGGAGAGCAAGCATGGCGTGATTGAATATGATGGATGTGAACGTGACTGACGGTGAAGCTGTACGTAGCAGGAGGGGAGTACCGGAGGTTTAGGTATAGGACGAATGACGAATGTGTATCGCGGAACGGAAGAGGATTTGAGAGCGCGTTTGAGCACGGAGTAGAGCGCGATGTGAGGTTGCAAGGTAATCCAACACGGTGCGACGATGTGCGAGGAGACGCCTGTGAAGGTTCAGCAATGGGTCAATCAGCACTCAATAAAAAAGTCATGAGCTACTAACCGAATGAGCAGTCCCTCCAATCGCGCATATACGGACGACTTCTCTCAATTGGCAGGACCTAGCGAAGCGCGTTGAGGTGCGCGTCCGATATCCTATGATCACGTCTAACGATGAGTATGTTTATTTTTTCCGTCGATATATTGAGGCATACGTACCGGAATCCAGGACTTATTCCATCCAATGTCGTGAATGGCCTCTCAAACCATTGAGAACGTATGGAGGATCTTGATTGTCGGAAACGGGAGATGCGTGGAAGAGCATAATTAGCAACTTGAGCTCCATGTTATGCGTCCTGGTGAAAGGACGTACCTTTGATTCTCTATGCTCCTGGTTCTAAACAACTCGACCAGGAAGCAATCGGGATCACGGTCTATTTGTATGCGCAGGAGAATGTGTATAAAGAGTCAAGTTGGTGGAAGACTTTGGGTGGTCAAAGTTTGTGAACATCGGTGGTGGGGCAAGGGCGTCGAGTGGTTGAGGCTGGTGAGATGAGAAGGGAAGAAGTGAGTTTATGGTCAGGAGATAAAGATGAAATCAGACCACACACCAGGATGAGCTCAAGAACTCCAAGACACCATTGGAGCACATTAGCGCAGGAATTCCTTGAATGCACACCTGAGATAGCGGATATGAGCGGATTGAATGAGCATTGGCGAAACCGTAGGCACGACCACATACCAATACAAGCTAGCGATCATAGCAAAATCGCGCGAGTAAACTAGATGGAAAAGCAAGGGAGTGGGGATGATAGGCTCTGGGACGACGGGAATACACCAGACTGAGAGAACGAGGAGCATGGCACGGAGATCCAAGTGGGTATGTTGATCGATATCAATTGGAATCAGGACAGAATGCCAGATCATCGTATCAGGGAAAAGGTGTATTCATTTCAATGCTCGTGTCAGACACGACAGGCATACACGCGGCGTGTGTGAGAGCGAGAATAGATTTGGCAGGCACACGTTGGTGGGGGACTGGATGATGGAAATATGCTGCGAGATGGGATTGGAGGAGGGAGTAAGTACAAAGACGACTCCTACGCCGTATAAGATCAGCAACGAGAAACAAAAAGAGAGAATTAGGACTGACTGAGAGGATAAAGAGATGACCCAAGAACACGAGGCAGACAACGACGAGCACAATGAGATTCAGAGTGAATAGCTGAGCATTGAACGATATTTAATCGACAGAAGGGAAGAATTAGGACTAGGTATGGACAGAGACGACTACATTATGGGTGAAACGAGAGCGACAACGAACAGAAAGGATGCTCGGACATGCAACGTGCTGTGGTGGTGGTGGTTGAAAGGAAAGGACAGGTGGAGACACAGCCACCACGTCAACAACGAATCTAATCACCCCTGTTTCCCAGCACTGTCCGACGATCCATGCAACCTGCTCTCACCTCACAAAAATCACACTTCATCATGTCCCGCCGGCCCATCTACCACCTCCAACAAATTAAAACTGCCAAACTCACCAAGCATCCCAAACGCGTCGCAGTTTGGGCCCACCAATGACATCACTGACTCAGGAAAGGCCGGGCGGCTGTGCGGTTCCCTTCCTTCCCTTTCTCCTCGATATTCCGCCCCTGTTGCTTGCGATAACCCACCTCCCCTAGCTCTAGAGCTTACGTGTTCATAACATATGCTGATTTTAGAGGAATATACAGAGAAATATCAAAAAAGAACAGGAACTGGACACGGGAAATTGATGTAACGTCATGCCGATCATCGAACTAGTTATCGTTGGAGCGTCTAGGGTTGGCAAGACAAGTTTGCGCGTAAAGGTGAGCGATTTAATGAAATTCATGAATTCAGAATGCGATTATAACAATGACAAACTTTTAAACTTGCATTGAGCACCACTCTGCTACCCGAAATCTGAGTATCATATGTACCATTTATCCAACGCAGACAACATCCTGACCACACCTCGCTATGACTACAACGACCCGATTTCAACAGAAAACGAACACTGTACATCTCCTTAGTATATTAGTGGACACTTTTCGACAGGTTCTAGCTACAATTGGCTTCATTTTATCACCAAAACAATACAATCCGGATGATGGGGATTTAGTGTTACAGAGATCAGTGAGTTTCTTGTCGTGTATTCCCGTCCTTTTCGTTACGCCTCTGCACTTTTATGCTTCTCTTTATGTTCATTGCCTCTCTGATGACACACCTGCACTTGCCTCCTCACCAAACAACAGGACACCGCCAGTCAGGAACGCTTCTCGTCCTTCTCCACCGCATTTTTCAGGGGTGCAGACACCGGTATATTCATGTACTATGTCAATGACAAGTCCTCGTTCTACAAGCTCAGAAAATAGTAGCGCAATTTCTACGCTCAACCTCCAGTAAGGGATGAGGATGAGGCAAAATTCTGTGTGGTTGTGGTGGGGAACAAGGTGGATGTGGTGGAGGGAGGAGCGGAGGGCCAGGATGAGAATCCAGACCGAGTGAGCAGGGACAAAGCGATGAGGTTTTTGAGAGAGTTGTTCCCACTGGACGATGGGGATGTGTAGGTGGTGGTGGGTGCGGAGGCTCAGGTGGAAGGAGAGTGTGAATTGGACCTGTCGTTGTCTCAACATACCCTCATGCCCGATCAAGGCTCTACAGGGACGACGGAGACGATGCCAACGTCAAAGGTAGTAGTGCTTAACGAAAAATAGGTTATTCACATTTCCGATTGGACTTTTAACGAGGTTTGGGCTCGCACATTCAACGACTTCTAGCGTCAGCTCAGCATTCAATGCAATGATACTCACCACGATGATACCCAGTTCATCTCAGGCTGGCGTCCAACCTGCTCCGCCGACCCAAAATCCAACAACCTCATCGCCCTCTCTTTCACCTTCACCTTCTCTATGCCTCCTTGAAGGTCTCACAGCACGCTCTTTCCATATCGAACCATGCATTGTCTAGAGTGCAATCTCACCTGCATTCCCTCCCGCACTCTCAGTCATTTCATACGGGCACCTTTAATAGCGCACATTCAGGGTCGATGTCAGGCTTCAGCACATATCATACCCCTGATGCGAGTGTGGGGTCGTTCAGCTCTGAGGCAGGGTTGGGGCTGATGAGGTGGAGTGAAGTTGGTGGTGATGCGGGCTCGTCGAGGTATAGTGATGTGGGGACGCTGACGATTGAGGGCGGAGAGCGGGAGTGATATGATGCGCACATGGATATTTCTGCTTCTGGTTCCCTGTCGGTGTCTGTGAATGGGTTGGGGTTTGGGAGTAGGAGCGCCAGTAGGAGTTCACTTGGAGTGCGAGGAATGGCAGGTTCAAGATCATTTTGAGACGGGTATCGAGCGTGGGGCTGAGGAATGGGAATGGGATTGAAGGGGGAAATTGAACCACCTGGCTGTCAACTCCACTCTTCCATCTGGCGCACCCCTGTTCTCCTACATATCTTCGTCCTCAAGGGATTTTACATACCTCACCAAATCAAGCATGGTCTCCTTCACCAAGAAAATATGGGACAAGGACCCCTCCCTTGCCCATGTCTCAGGCCACAGCTATCGGATCGGTGGCACTGTCACTTGATGGTAGATCTCATATGGAGGGAACCGAGTAAGAGATTGAAGTCTTCGACTCCAGCAGGAGGGTGACACGTGAACTTCTTTCACTCCTCACACCTCCTGCTACAAGTTGAAGATAAACGTCGCCGAATCGCGCTCACTCCGTTTCCTGAAATTCTATAAAATATTTTATTTTGCCCCACTTTATACACAACGTTAATATTCTACAAGTCTGAGCCCACTGTCAAGCTTCCAAGACACGTCATAGAATGCCGCCCCGTATTGAACACAACCCAACAGATGACACTTGCCCCGATTACCGAGGCGACAAGTATGCACGACAGCCATCAGAGGAGGATGGAGGCCTGGCAGGCACAAGTAGAGGCGGAAGAGGAGGAGCGACATGAGCAGGAGGAAGAGGAGGAGAGACGTCTAGAGGAAGACACTGTGAACCCAGCGCATGCGGGAAACCCGCCGCCCGAGAACCGCCCATCAAGGTAGGTAATTCCACACGCTGAGTGTGAAATGTCCGCCCTTGAGATGTGTTGAGTGAGGGGTGATGAACAGCCAGTAAGGTTAGGGAATACCGCCTATATCCCTTTGGATATACCGCAACAACTTCAGCGGTTTTTCCTCCCCCAAATTTTCGATATCCGCCTTTTTTTTTTTGAGCATTTCTACTCCGGTATTCCTCAGAGGTAATTTCTGTCAGCTCTCAGGCTGGAAAAACAAACCCATTGAAACGAAAACAGAGGGTATATTTGCGCCTAGATCCTACAGGTTTTCCAGACACAGATTAGATAACAAAAAATAAATATATCAAACATTTTGGCCGATTTTCGCGCCATTGCAATACGAGTGTTACGGTTGACTTGTTCAGTGCGTACAAATCTGGCCGTAGAGTCAACAAGAACGAAGTTCGAAGGTGAAGTCGGAATCGGTATTGGTAAGTTATGTTCGGGTTAGAGAGTATCTAACTAAGAATGCCACTTCGAGTGATCGCTCAATGGTATTGTCTTAGCAGAGAGCAAGTAAAAGAAGTCCAGTAGAAGTTATTGTTCTATTGTAGTTAAAGAACTAGCTAAAGAACATAGGTATAATACTAGAGTTTATATATGTAATACAGATGGTCCGTGCGCAAGATAAATAAGAGTCAGAGGACAGGGTAGAGGAGTCATAATGGAACGTGTATGGGAATATAATAGGGGATGAGTCATAAGTGTGGGAGAAACATGAGTCAGAGATAGGAGTAAGAAGTGGGGCGATGGCGGGAATGGAAGTGGAGTGAGAAGAGAAAAAGATAAGAAGATAAGACAAACTACAAGTACAAAGAGAGATGATAGTACACGAAGATAAGATAATAGCCTGGATAGGATGAAGAAAAGATAGGGGTATAGTAATAGGGTGAAGGACAAAAGATATAGCGTAACAACGAGAGATAAGATTATAAAATGCGGAATACTATGTCGGAAACCTCTAAAATGCCTGATAAGGCTTAAGCCTGATCAGACACCCTTAAATCCTGATAAGGTACCGGTTTCAGGCTTAGTAAGGCCGACATGCCCTATTGAGGTGCATGACGCATCACAATCCGGCTTTATCCCTGATGAGGCTGGGCAGTGCCTTATAAGGCTCCGGTCTGCTTGCGGTTACACACAGCACAAGTTCATTTAAATTAGTATCTGAATGATTGTTGTATTTCATGGTATATTTTATTATTTATCTCACTTTCTATCGACTATATGAATGACTCTTATCATGAGAATTTAATAATGTGATGTAGAAACAAGATGGCAGCAGGGCGCGTGCACTCTGCAGATGCAAGTCAAAAGAATTTTCATAAGTCCCCAAACTTAAAGTGTCTATATAATTAACTGCGGTTCGTACACAATATACAGCAGTATGGTATAGTGGTAGTTATGGACAGCTTAGTAAAGGTCTTAGGTAATACCTGTAAATACGAAGTCGTGAGTTCGATTCTGACCAGTTACAAAAAAAAAAAAAATGTGTCTGGGTAATAAGGCAGAGTGGCTCCCGAGAAGGGAGCCGAGCCTTTTTGTGTTTAGGGTCCAGGCTGCCTTATCAGGCCTATTGGGCTCAGCCTGATGAGAACAACTACTATCCTTATAAGGCCTGATCAGGCATTCGCATCATTTTCGGCCTTATTGGCCTGATAAGGCATTTCACAGGTTTCCAACATACGCTGCTGCCCTGTTTGCGTGCTCCCCCCTATTTCCTTCCCCTCCCCCTCCCTTCCCCTACTTCCTTCCCCTTCCCCTCCCCTCCCCCTACTTCCTTCCCCTCCTCCCTTTCCCCTTCCCCTTCCCTGTTGCTTGTCCCCCCTCTCCCTCTTGTCGAGTGGCTTCTTCGGAATCTGCTGCCTTCTTTGCTGTCCTTGGCTTCTTTGCTGGGGGCTGTGCCGAAGTAGTGGCAGCGCGTGCCCAGCTCCTAAGTGTCCTGGTAGTTTCGACGATAGCAGGTGCATTGCTGGCAGGCGGTGCAATGGTGTTAACCTGTGGTGGAGTGTCGCTTGTCAGAACATTGACAAGTCCTGAGATGTTGATGGGCATCAGAGAGTCGTCTCGGGCAGGAGGATGCGCATCACTGATGGTGGTTTCTGCAAGCTGAACATGGTGTTGAACAGGGTGATAGTCGTAATTTTCAATGTAGGCTGACTGAAGAATATGATAATCATTGTGTTGGGGGATAGGTGAAGCCAGATAGGGAGCTGGGGCTGGTAAGATGGCTGGTTCAGGAGCAGCAGAATGCTGAACCGGTAAAGCCAGTTGGAGTACAGGATTTGGCAAGACATATGGTGCAGGGTAAGGAGGATGGATGTGATGTGGGATGGGTTGGGTGATGGGAGGAAGTGATAGATGCACGGGAAACTCCTTGGTGGCTGGTGCTTCCTCGGTGCAGGCCCCATCAACAACCAGAATACCTGCATCCGTTTCATTAACCTGGTTCACCTGAACAGCATCTACTGCCTGTGGTGCGAGCCCAGCCAGTCCAGCAATGCCAAGCGCTTCTATACCTCCTGCATGAACCAGTTCTGCGACCCGAGCCATAAGTCGAGCATCTGCTTGACTCTTTTTCTTGAGGCCTAAAGGGTCGGTGACCTTGACGTGATCGGCACGTTGCTTGTATTTGCCAGAGGTTGACATCATAGCCTCAATGGGCCATCCACCTTGATAGCGCCTGAACTCCGGGCAGCGGCTGCGCACCTAAGTAAAAATGCTGTAATTAATCCAAAAAGTTTGGAAAATACTATGAACCTGCACATACCACATTGATAACGGTCATTACATATTCTCGGTCTTGTTTCCACCACACTGTTTTGTAGTTCTCTGCACAATGGTTCATACAGCCCCGAACAACAGCCTAATAGTGATATGCATTAGGTAGAATAATGATAGAAAGATAATTGAAAGACTTACATGCATTGCAAGGTAAATTTTCCAATTATTTGCAAGACCCATGTTCTTCTGAAGCTGGTGAGTGGCGCCTTTTGAAGGTTTGGGAATGGAGTTGTTGGGAACATCATCCAAGAAAGCCTCCAAGGAGATGTCAACAGTGCCTTTGGCACGTAATTCAGCAATTTTACCTAAAAAAAATTAGCACAACATGCAAGCATGAACAATAGGACAACATACGTTTTTGTGCAGCAATAATCCGACGGAATTCCTTGACCTTGTGATTGAGATCGGCATAGTCTTCTTCGTCTTCATCGTTCTTGTTGTCCTTGTCGATGTTGTCCACATTTTCTTCAACAGGGGTTTGTGCAGTAGAAGCAGGCGCCACAGTGGCTGCATGGGATGCGTTTGGGTGGTCATGCAGGCCGATGAGGAGAGTGTTGGTGTTGGTGTCGGTTGTATCTTCCTGTGTGCGTAAGTGCTGCAGATTGGTGTCTGCTGCAACACCTAAGATGGGGGCAGTTGGAGTGGTGGCGCCAAGAGAGTTGGCGATGACAGTAGAGGGGATATGAACAGATGGAGAAGGTTGGACAGGTCCTGCAGATAAATAGAGTGGGGTGGCCACTGGTACATAGGATTGGGAGGGCGTGGCAGGCACGGTAGGTTGGGCAAATAAATATGGTTCGGCGGGCACAACAGGCTGGGAAGGTTGGATAGACAAGTGCGGTTGGGCAGGAACAGCAGATAGAGAAGGTTGGACAGGTGCTACAAACAGGCAGCGAGACATTGCAGCAGTGATGGTTGCGATAGAGCTAGGAGAATTTGACATTGGGTGGGTAACGCAAATCGGACCTTGACCACTCTTTGTCATGTCGGTAAGCAATGCAGCCACAGATTGAACATTGGGGTTTTGAGATTGCAGAGGCTGTGCGGGATAGCGGGAGCAAGCATTAATCACAGAAGGGGTTGGTTGAGACATATGTTTAGAATTTGTGGGCAATTGGGTTGGAGAAAAAAGTTGAGAAAAATGCAAGTGCTTTTGTACCTGTCAGGAGACAAACAACGCACCTTGTTTTTTTTTTTTTTGTTTTTTTTTTCCCTTGAGTCGAGGGGGGTAGGATGAGCGACTGTGACTCCAACGTTCCGATACAACCCGCTCTGACAACGCCTCAAAAGCGAATCTTGTTCCGATTTTTGCACTCTAAGACTAAAAAATGAAGTTAACCAATTGATGCACAGGGATGTCTAATGCACTTTACGTCTTTTTCAGAAGACAATGACGCGTCTGTAATTGAAAAATTAGTGATGGTATCCAAAGGGTCATGGAGAGCGGAACTTGCACTGTAACCACTGTCCAATCACAACTTGCGAGACTCGTGTCCACGGTTAATGTCAACAGCGCCTGGGGTTGAATTCAGGTCCATATTTCCTCCAAGACACCTACCCTTGCAGGTGGGGGCACTGTGCAAATCATTAGAATTTTAATGCTAAACCTAAGAAAAGTAGGAGCAGAGAGCAACTGTTTGATGGCAATAGATCCACCCCTGAACACAACATGTAATGTATAATTAGATCCTGAAAAGGGAAGTTATAATCAGCATAAATACCGTGGTAGAGGAGGAAAGAAACCAACAAACCATGTCTACCAACTCTCAAATCTACGGAATTGTAAGGGATAGGAATGCCCAGAAGCCAAGTTGATAATCGAGTGAGGAATCATCCTGATCCCCACTGGCCTATATACTACATCGGATAAACTATATACCGGTATGCTGTGCACTAAATCTAAGAATAGGCTAAGGCTATGCGATATCAAATGATGGTGACGAAACAATCAGGAAAGGAGGCTGCGCACTACGACAGGGGTATCAATGATGCAACGGGCGGCTGTACAATGATCTAGAGATGATGACCAGGCTGTGCACCGTAACCGCGCTAGGGTGGGGGTTCTGTGACAGATCCCCTGACAGGAATTCCTTCTTCTCAGTCTTCTGCAGACAATGTCGAAGCTGTCTCCGACAGTGGCGACGACGTTGTGTGCACTTGCCCCAACCAGCTCTCGCATTGGGACAACGCCAGCCACGTCCACCCCAACCTCCCCAGCTGCTGCATGATCAGTGTCCGCCTCGCCAGAGGCAACAACGAGGACAAGATCATGACCAGTGCAACTGCGGGTAGCTCTGCCCATAGCTCTGCTGGTTCTGAAGGTAAATCAGTGGTGTTTGTCCTTAGGATTGCAACTAATGACATACTTTATTGCTAGGTCCAAGGGAGCCATCCAGTGGCCCACAAAGGCAATCTATTCGCATCCAAGGTGAGCTAACAGCATTCAGAGAATGACGAAACAACTTACTCTTTCTTAGCTCTCCGAAAAGCCGGTAAAATACCCAACCTATCTGCTCCAACCTCGAGAACCTGTCACAAAGCCGTTGATCGCCCGGTTTCTCCTGTGCATGCTATCAAGCAGGAGAACACACCTGTTCAGCCAGCCCCCATTGTTGCACCCACCCCCATTGTTGCACCCACCCCCATTGTTGCACCCACCCCCATTGTTGCACCCACCCCCATTGTTGCACCTGCCCGCATTGCTACACCCACCCCCGTTGTTGCACCCACCCCCATTGCTGCACCTGCTCCCCAAGTGGTACCAGTCCCCACTCACAATGCTACTGCTGCTCCTGCTGTTGTCCACGACATCTTCAACCCAATTCACAACATTGATCCTCCCACCTACGACAACCCCATTCCTGATCCTCTTCTTGAAGCCAATAACAACATTGCGTGGTTCTAGCAAGCCCTGGAAAACGCTAACGCCCTTATGGAAGAGGAGCCAGCTGATGCGCCAGCCGCTCAAGTCCCTGTTCACGAAGAAGACTCCGTTGTCCAAAAGACGGACTACACGGTGACTGATCGTGTCAAGAAGCGTAAGTTCGGAAATACGACCACTACAACTTATCTCAAGGAAGTCAAGGTTAGTTTTTTTTGTGCGATGTTTGCGAGATGTGCTTACATTTGTCCAAGAAATCAAGCCTTTTCATCCGAACTAGGCCATACAGCAGTACCTGCCTTAACATTACCTGCAATTTCAATGAGTAATAGTTTTATACCTACAAAAAGCTACTTACCTGCAATAGACAAATAAATATGTTTGTGTCCAAGAAAACTCATCTCCTCGTGTCCTCATTGGTGAAGACGGTATGGGATCTGAGCCGCCCTTCCAAAGTAATTCCAGAATGTTTGACAATATACCTGTGTGACAACTCTCTCCAAACCGTGGTGATGAGGTTGATCAAAGTGCAGCTCTGGTTGCCGACGGTCACAGAGCAGCAACACTGGATCTGGGTTGAGGGTCCAGGATTTAACCACTTTGCCAAGGGCGATTATGTATGGTAACCTGTCTTCGATCTTGTTGCTGGCAAGTCCAATGTTCTGCAGATCGATCTTGGGCAATTTGAAACGAGCTGGGGCAAAACAAGCCCTAATCATCCTTTCGCGTTCCTCCAGTTTCTGCTCTGTGGGATTGGGACCCAGTTCAGTGCACGCTCATCGGTCCAGCGAAATCAATTCAAAAGTAAAATTATACTCGTAGAGAGTCCACATAATTTTGCAGACCGTTTTCTCTGCGACTGGTGTGGTGACAGGCTGTCCATTCCATGTTGGAGCTGTTGAAAATCCGTCGACAAGCTGCACACTAGTTGAAAACTGGTTGGCGCGGGTTCGTAACTTTTCATACAGCTCTCGAGATCGCTTTCTGGTAGGAGTATCCCCGTCAGGAGGGGGTTTACTGAAGTCAAGGAAGAGAAGATGCCGCCAGTCCTGTGGGCTAAGAGTTCCTCCCTCAACAACAAAGAAGGTCCAGACACGGTCGACCTGGAGCCAGTTTAGGATGTACAGATCTATATGCTTTGAATGCATGATGAGACCGGGGTCAGGAAAGACGTATTGATTGGAATTGCGGTTTGCAGAAGCCTGGTCCACGATTCGTGCAGGGGAATAATCAACTGCGGATAAAGCATCGCACCATGCAGGGATTGAATACAGTGCGAAAGGATGTGCCACAGGCTCAAACTTGTTGCGACCTGTAAATTCTACTTTCGCTGTCGTCATTATTAGTAAGAGTTACAGAAAAAGATGAAGATGCAACGCACTATTGGGATCTTGTTTCTTTTTCTTTGGCTTGGGCGGGCGATTGGGCCCTTGAAAAGTCACTGAATTGGAAACAGTGACATCTAAAACAGAGCTAAGTGTACGCCAAAATATAGAAGCTCATGACACTTATGAGGAACTGGGTTAGAGGGCGCTACCCATGCTGAGGTGCTTGATGTCGATGCTATTGCTGTGAGGGAAGATCAGAAAGGTGATCACCCAACAGAATGTCATACATACCAGATGCAGACTCATTGATGCCTCGCACGAATGGAACAGGACTCAACTGCCGCTTCAACAAGTATGTACAAATGCTGGTATAGCATTGCTCGTTTGTCATCAAGCCACATAAAATAGTCGGGAATGGGGGTGAATAGTCGCCCATTCTGAAAGGAGGACGTGGCATTGTGATTTCTACGACCTCTAGAACGTTGCGTCGCAGTGGGGTACCATCCCACTCTTGTATGAACCAGACAGGTACCCCTGCATGATGCAGATGTTGCACCACACTCCCGTTCATGGTAAACACCCCAATAATGTGGCTGTCCAGACAAGGGGGAGGTGGATGATCGGGGTTGTTGAGACAAGGCTGGTAGATACCACCTGTAGGGGCTGGTCTCATGCATGAGTGAGTGCATTTTTACTGTGGGGGCTCATGCATCCAAAGTGCAAAAATGCACTTGAGTGGATTTTAGCACTCTTACCACTTCAGATGCCTATACAGGCCTGTTGGGGGGGTAGGGATGGTTCAGTAAGATAGGGCCCATGCTTTTTCGACTAGCCTCCACGTGATTTTTGTGATTAAAGTGACAAAAAGATGTATTTCATTGAGAAATTCACAACAATTTCCAATAAATATGTTTTACACGAAATATCACAGATACATGGACTAAAAATGTTATTTCGTTAAAATATTCATAAAAATTGGATGCTTGAAAGTTGTGAAAGTGTTCCAAGCGTTTAGCCCCTATATTCAGGGACATCGAACTGACACATGCAGCAATATTGCACCAACACACAATGGTGGTTTTTGCAAGAAAAACCACACATAATGTACATTTTCAAGACAATAAAGGCGAATAGAGCCAACTCAGGACTAAAGGATGTCAAGAAGTCACTCGAAGCAAGCATGTACACCAAGGGGGGCCTACCTTTCCACCGCCCTAGCTGATCACATGACTTTGGTCACATCTGTCACATCATGTGAGGGCTAGTCGAAAAAGCATGGGCCCTATCTTACGTCGGGGAGATGGTAAACATGTGTAAACAATGTCATTAACAGTGAGCAATAGGGCTTGCTCACTGCCTACAGCAACAACGGGGAACATTGGGCACAGGCCAGCTTTTAAAATAATATTAATATATTAATTGCTTATTTTTAAAATATTCAGCGCAGGCGGCAGCAGCGCGTGCGGGGTGGATTCACAATTATTGGTTTGGATGATGTTCTATTTTAGAACATCATCACATCAATGGTGCTCAATATGCCTGCTCACCATCCACAACAATGACAGGGCACATTGGGCTCAGGACAATATTTATAATAGAATTATTATATTAAATTATGATTTTTAAAATATGCAGCACGGGTGTCAGTGAGCAGTATTGGCTGGATGCGCAATGGTGGGTTTGGATGACGTTCCAATAATAACACTCATTTTTGATGGGAATGAGTTTGCCATCAAAATTTCTGTTTAGGCACTTTTGCTTCCGTCTGGTCCCATCATTATAATTTCCGACTTCCGGTCTCTTATAACAGGCAGATAAAAATATGTATTTTTAATTTAATTTAATTTTTACCTACATGTACAGACATATAGGTCGAGGAGATGAGAGAGAAAGAGAGAAAGGGAAGACAGAGAAAAACGGATAACAATGAATTTGGTTTTTTGAGAAAAAAAAAGAAAAGGAAAGGATGACAGGAAGAGCATGAACAACACGAAGAAAAAATCAAAAATCAAAAAAAGAAATCAGAACAGGACGGTGGTTAGCGATGGGCTTTTTCGAGCAGCATGAGTTGTTGGAAAGCCGTGGTACAATCTGCTAATGCAACGTTCCACGCATTCGTCCTCCTCTTGTTCCCGTGTGCTGCAAGACCCCAGTAAAACAGAGCTGCAACCACATTCAACAACCCATTGATGCCCGGCATCCATAAACCCGCCCAGTCTCCATCCACATGCGAAACCACCACCTTCCCATCATCGAGACGCCACGCCGGTTGCATAGAGGCCCACCAGAGTTTAAACTCTTGCTTGTAATGAGCAAGATCTGTGATGTCTGGGCAGTAGGTCAACGAGCGCACACGACCAATCCACTCCTTGATAGGGAAAGGTCGGTGCTTGGTGGGAAGCTTTGTGTCTTCCCCCAAATCTTTCACCTCCTGCTGGAATGCCGACCAAGATCCTACCAGCGCAACCCAGTTGTCCCCAAGAGACCTGTCCCCATTACCTCTGAAACCACTAGCCCCCTCTGTAAACAACCTCAAGGCATTATTGAACCAATCCATGGATCCCTTCCCCTTCTTCGACGTCACCAGAGCACCACCCTTCCCATTTCTCCCCTTCGTTGCACCAGCGTTTGAGTCATCCTTGCGAGATGACTTGCGACGGTCACTCTCCAAGTCCTCTCCCACACGCTTTTGAGCCAGCGCTGGCACGACAGCACTTGGGATGGGTGTGGTTATGCATGGTGGAGGAGATGGGGATTGCATGGGTGTGGATACACGTGGTGGAGATGGGGATCACATGGGTGAACGAATCGATGGTGGTGAAGGGGACTGCATGGGAGAACGAGGTGGTGGGGTGGGTGGCAGTGATGCAGGACGAGGATGCCTTGGCGATGGAATTGGGGAGCCAGGGGGAGAGCGTGCCGGGGATGGGGGCGAAGGGTCTTCAGCAGGAAGGGACGAGTGACGTTGGATGGAGACACGAGGAGAACCCGGAACGGATGGAGACGAACGAGGGGGTGCAGGGGGAGAAGGGGAGGGGGGAAGGGGGTCGTCCTCAGAGGAGAGGGGCTCATCCAACGAGATCATCGTCTCGTCTTTGTCATCCTTGTTGTTGACTGTCATCGAGAGCTCGTTGTAATCCTCCAATGCAGGATCCAACGCATACTCTCGGCATTCCTCAGGAGCTAATAGATCTAGATCAGTAAAGTAAAAAATGCGAATATAATTGAACACATACACCAACAGTTGCGTAGAAAATTGGTGAACATGGGGACAAACTGACTCCTGAACCTTGTGTGCTCAAACCAGCCAAAAGTCATTGGCTCTGCACCAGATGTTGTGCCCAAGTGAAGGCTAGAAGACTATCAGAATATCCTCAGAGATGTAAAATAATAAAATCACTGACCAGATCATGTTTAGTCGGCCTCCCTCCGCTGGGCTTGGTCCACCAAGAACTAGCATGCCCTTCCACTTGGTGGCCTCAGTCATGGTGTCAAGCAAGGGTTGAGCAACAGCAGTCAAATTGTTAATACATCTAGCAAGAATGAATGAGAATACAACATGTTAACCATAACATGTAAATCATACCTTTGAAGGGATGCAGGATCTGTTTTGATGGGGTTTTCACGGTACTTCTCCCATTGCTCCAGAGCCGCAGCATGCTCTGCTGATGCCCTTTCCACAAATGCAACCCTTTCCTCCTCCGATAACGCGTTAAACATAGTCGTGGCGATGGATTCACGAATAGGAGCCAATCCCGTCTTGGCTGATTTCTTCTCTCTGAGGCATTGTTGTCGGGCTTCAGTGTTGATGGTAACTTGGTGTGAATGTTGCCAGATGCTCTTGGCAGATAACAAGCAAGGCCGTTTGACAGATTTATCGCTGAGTTGAAAGAGGATGTTGAAAAGTGGATTGGATGAGCTTTTCGACCTTCTGTTGGTCATGTTGTGATCCTTCATGTATTGGTACGCAAACCAACGTTTAATTTGCTTCAGGGTCATCAGTTTGGTGTAAACAGGGTGCACAAACACGACCAACTCACTGCTTTGATATACCTGATGAGAGCTTTCCGGTTCTCCCACTCTACGGCTGCCTTCTTATACTCCTCCTCAGTCATGGACTCCTGATTGGGAGCTACGGGTTCAGGTCTAGGGTCGGCAAGCACTGCTGCTTCAAACTCCTCCTTGGTGGGAGCCCAGTGACGACCGTTTTCCAGGGGGTTGAAGATATCAAAATAGTCCTGGATGATGTTTGCGAGAACATCAACAACCGTTCCAGTTGCTCGTGCAATGGTGTACTTGGGCTTTCTGCCCATCAAGTAGACATGTTGTCTGCCACGGAAGGCACTGGGATTGACCATATCTGGAGAAGGAAACGTGCCATAGAGATTTGAGAGATAGCGTTCGGTATGGTGGGTGGTGATGAAGAGGGGAAAAATTGGTGTGTTTTTTTTCGTTCCTTTTCTTTGCTCAGGAGCATATCCATTGGCTTATCAACATTGCAGAACAAATTCATTTGATTGGTACTTGGTATCATGACTGTACCATGCGGTGTAAACGCCAAGAGTGGTCGCGATCGTAAGTTCAACCAAACTCTTGCCAAACGCTTGACATTTCTAATCTTTCTCGTTCCTTCAATCTTCTCGTTCCCTCAAACATACCTTCCTCTTCATCATCAAAGGTCACATTCAAAACGTCAGATATGGCACCTTTCCCCACACCCGAACAGCTCAAGTCTATTGAATTCGATAACTCTGACGACAACTCTCTCGACTACCAAGAGGCTCCCCCTGACCAATGGGAGATCAACCTCTCTCCCTGTTCAATTTCCTCATATTCTCCACCCCCCTCTCCTGTCCCACTACTTTGCGCTCCTGACAACACACCTACTGGGTCGCCCTCCCTCAGTTTTCACCTCCCACCCCCACAAGAATTCTCATGGGTGGTTTTAGCCGGAATATCCAACTTGATTTACTTGGCACGCGCGCAGAATCGAGGAGAAGGTCCAGGCAATCCATGGCCCGGATCTAGCGCATGGGATCGCTCCCCGAGCCCCATAGGACTGGATGACGAAGAATGGGAGCAGCACAGGTGGTTCCACGACAATATTAGTGAACCTGCTCTTAGAGGACGTCTGGATGATGACACCAGCCTCAATTCCCCCTGCTCCTCAGCTTTGAGCACCAGCAGCGACGAAACAGCCTCCTTTTGTGCTCTCTCCCCATCTCCACCATGCCGCGCATCGCTTGTGCACACTCGGATCAGAAAAGGGAAAGCACGTGCAACACCAGGAGTGGAGTATCTTGACAACGACTCAGACGACAACGGACAGAGCGAGGATGCAGCAGAAATGGAGGATGTGGAGGAGGTCAAGGACGAGAACGGGGCCGAGGATGAGAACGAGCAGGCAGGCCGTGAGGGAGATTGGGATGAAGATGTGAAGGACAAGGGGGGTGCTATGGAACTTGAAGCTGACGATGAGGAAGAAGAAGATATGTGGGATATGAGTATTGAGGAAGGCGAGCATGTTGCGATAGGTCTCAGCGGACTCTCCCAGAAACGGAGGGCCTCTTCACCGAACCTTGAAGAACTGCCTGCATCATGTTGTCGTCATTTTACTTAGATTACGCTGTTGTGTGTAGATCGATGAATTTAAATCTATTTATTTATTTCTACCCTCAGTCATCATCCTCCATTGCCCATAGTCTTTGAAACTCCTCTTCATCACGGTCGATTGATGCTTTCAAGGCCTTGCAACGTCTGGCTGAGCATTCAGTGATGTGACTTTGGTCTATGATGGCCTACTCACCGGTATTCCCATGCCTTGATACGCAACTGCACCCTATTATGTTCATGGTAATGGGCCTGCGCTACGCTGTGCTTCTCTTTCCTCTTCTCTGCCTCAACCTCAGATTCTTTTTCCTGTCATCTAGATTACGGACCTATTAGTTTATCCAGTCCTCTACCAAATGCATCATCATAGGCAGACCGTTTGGAACGTTCTCATGCTTTAGCTCACTCTTGTCCAATATGCCTAGAAAGTATCAGTAATCACTATGTGTTATGTAGGCGAGAAAACCATACTTTAAATAATAACGATGCTTATCCTCCGCTTTGGTGCTCTTTTCTCCTTTCATTGTATGACAGAAAATGTCAAGATCGTCGCTTGACAGAAGCTGTCAAGATACTTAGCTGCACTGATGTCCAAATCGGGAGAACATTGGCACCCCGAAATCACCATTGTCTCGAAGTAAATCACAAACTGAGTACCATAATGTTTGAAAAATGAATAAATAGACTCATATGTGATACTACGACTTAGGGCTGTCAGAATCTGTAAAAATTTTGATTTTTCGGCGATGTGGCAAGAACCACAAAATGGACAGAGAGACTTTCTCGTTTGCTAACATTGTTTATCATCGGATTGACCCACTTCTTGAACCACAGTCATAATTCATTGTTCTTCTGGTATTTTAATACATAAATCATATCTTAATGGTCCATCCTTTCGTCTACCATAATTTTTCCTGTTAAAGCATTGCTGAGGCAGTCATGTAATAGGCTGTTGTTCAAAACTGGTCAATCTGAGATCACCACACTCGGCTCATTTAGCTCAGAGTTCCATCATTTGCTACCATTCAAGTCCATAAATTGCATAAATTTGATATTAACTCATAGGAATACGTAGAATACATGAATGGCAGCACCTATTTACGATATGGGTGTGTTTCTGGCGGGATAGACAGAAGAATGCGATGCTTATGTCTATACTGCAATACTGTCTGCCAAAGTCCATCAGTTGACACTGCACATCAGTCCATCACGTGGTACTCATAGATACTCCTGGATCGGTGAATGACGATCCAGGAAAACTTATCACAGAGCAACAATACTGTGTAATTCCAATGTCCGTACACATTCTCCTAACTTTAACGATGCCAAAGAACAATGGAACTTCCTACTTCTTCTCGCTGCCTGATGACAACGAAGATTATCACTCTGTCAGGGTAATTGAAACAGAGATCAGGACAGGGGCTGGCATGCGAGGCATAGTCCCAAAGTCGGAAAGGATCATCAATGTTGCGAAGGATAAATGGGAACAACTGAGTTCGTGGGCGCCAGTGGACAGTACTGAGTATGTGTTGGATCCTCCAGGTGGGACATTGTTCATGGAGACCGCAATAGGCGATGTTTTTGGTGAAAAAGGAATGGAGATGAACGGAGACAGGGTTAAGAATAAAAAGAAGAGAACACCTAGAAGCAAACTATCAGTAAGATAAAAATTTAAAGGTCTCATCAATAATGATTTTACTCACCAACTTGAACAGAAACGGCCCCATGTCGTCTGGAAAGAACATTATAGATCTACGTATCTTGACGAGATCTGCAAACTTTCTGGCCACAGCGACTTTCGCAAGATTAACAAGTGCCTAGACTGTGTGGCTAAAGGACGCAAACCTGAGGCTCAAGGAGACCCAATCTATCGTTGTTCCTCGGAGTGCTTCTTGCCAGATCTGGTGTGCAAGGAATGTATCGTGAAGCGACACAAGCGATTACCCTTTCACCGAATAGAGGTCAGTTAGAAGTTGAATAGGATCGGGACAATTACTTACCTCATTCCCAGATGTGGACAGGAACGCGCTTCACACCAATGTCACTAAAAGATCTGGGCCTCAGAATCCAACTGAATCACACAAGCATGTCGTGCGTAAATCCTGTCCTGTGTCACACCAACATGAGCGTTCTCCATACAAATGGCATACACGAGGTGTCAATCGATTTCTGCAGCTGCGATAGGGAGAAACCTCACCACATCCAACTTTTACGTCGCCGAATCTATCCATCATCTCAACGTGTAATCCAAATGTGTGCAACCTTTGAGCTCCTAGAGCTCCTGCATAAATTTTCGCTAATGACAAAAGCGGCGATGTATGATTTCTATTGGGGGCTAGAAAAGAGAACAGACAGCACAGGAATCAAGACACCAAAATCGAAATACCAACAGTTGATGAGGATGACAATGCAGTTCCGTCACTTAGCAATGTTGAAATGGGGTGGTTGTGTGCATGAACCAGAAGGGATAGAGGGGGTGAAACTGGGGTTGATGGGGATAGAATGCTCATCAAGTCCACATCCAGGGAAAAACCTCCCAGATGACTGGGAGAAAGCACCCGCAGACAAGAAGTGAGCGTTACAAGGCCAATGTCATGATCACTTACTAAAGAATATCCATATCCGTCTAGGTTTCTGTATGCTCTCATTGTGTGCATGGACGCCAATTTTCAACTGAAGAATCAAATTGTATCCAATTACGACCAGGATCCTGGACTAGGTACTGGGATGGCATATATGCTGCTGCGAAAGGACTATGAGCAGTATGTACGAAGCCAAGGGAAGAGTGGCATTGAGGTGAGTGATCAACAATGATGAGGTGTCCAATGGCAACATTTGTTGATGGGTGTGTCAGATAAGCACATGTGTGGGATTTCAGGCTATCGCGCAGGCCAACAGTCGGTTTTCGCAAGGATTGAGGTACACAGGGGTGGGAGGGGCATTCTGTGGAAGGTCTGACATGGTTCTTCCACGAGGCATTGGTAATCTTCAAAAGGGAGAAAGGTATACTATTATTCTTCACGAGATTATTAAATTAATCACTCATCACGATAACAGGTATGTGAATATGGATTTTATATTCGCATAGGCACTCGAGGCCTACCATAAATTAGCGGTTATAATTGTGAGCTACAATATTGCATGCCAGTGGTTTGTGAATTTGTATGCTCGCATGCAGAACCTGTGGCCCAATGCAGTCAAACCTGTTCCCGTATCTGTTAATCTCATCCCGGCTATTCCAAAGCTCCACAAACCGATGCATCATCAAACAGACAACCATCAACAGTTCTCGTTCAACTTCATTCTTGGCGTTGGTCTGACAGACAGAGAGACCCCTGAGCGCGTCTGGGCCATACACAACCGTCTCGGAAATTCCATGAAGACACAAGGCCCTGGATCGCGACATGACGTCGTAGACGACCACCTCAATTGGTGGAATTTTTTAAAATACATAACGATGCATACAATGCTCCTGCGAAGATATCGCGCAGCAGTAGCAGATCGTAATCTACAGGTCGAGGTGCACAAGGGTCTCACTGCATCCCTGTCCCCTGGAGTAGGAGATACTGTACCATTTCAATCAATTCGGCCTAGGGGGTTACGCGTTACACCCTTGGACACATTTCGGCCACCGTCCATGTTGGGGGTTATGCGTTACAAATGTCTAAAATTTCGGCCAAGAGACAAAAGTTCCTTGGAGTTTTTTTGCATGTAACCCAACATAGAAATATGGGAATACCAGGGAATACGAAAGCCTTGGGCAGAGTGTTGGGCGGACTACAAAAATTGGCTGAAAGCGGGGGGAAAAAAAATTCAAATTTAAACAACTTTTTCAGAGATGTTTTGGCCTTCGGCCAATCGCCTAATCATGCGTTACATGTAACGCATTTTCGGCCAAAACCATAGGGCCCGTTATGCGTTATGGCCGAATTGATTGAAATGGTACAGTAAGTGGGAAAACATGTGCCGTGTATGGGATTCAGACACGTACCCTAAAGATGTTCCTAACCCATATATGGTCGAGATCCAAGGTATGTTCGTCTTGTGCTTCTTTCCATGGATCAATGAATGCTGATAATTGTGTGATAGAGTTTACTGAAAGCGATGTCCGGAACAAGCTCGCCAAGGAAGAGGAAAGGTGGTTGAAGGAAGGAGGGAAGGCGGTGCACGAAACCAGTGCCGACGCATTTGTTGGAATGGGAATCGCGATAGAAGATGCACAGTAAGAATTAGATTTCCAAATCACGGAAGAAACAGTAAACTTACCTGTGATCTACACAGATGGCGACCTCGATGGTTTGCCAAAGACTTGAAAGCTCACGCAACTGCACGTCAAGATTCAGGCCTCACAGAACAACAGAACACGTTGAAAACGAGAATACGCACCTGGGAATTGCTACTCCCAATTTACATGCCCAGCCTCCTTCAATACCAAGCTGACCTTGCAAAACAAAAAGGCCCATCAGTCGAGCCTGAACACCCCGAAGATTTCACTATTTGGCTGCTGTCACTGATTCCGAAAGAGAAAGGGAGCTGGTGACCTATCAGGGACTCGCAGAAATGGAACATAAACTCCGTACCTCGCAGTGTTATGATGCCTTAAAAGCATTGCGACACAATCTTCGTCTAAAAGCCTGTCTGGTCAAGCATAAGCAGACGGATTCCCGAGGACAACAAGAGTCGACAAGATCACGTACCGTAATCAATCACGTTCATGACAAGGCGTGTGCATCAGGCGACAAATACCGTTGGGCTCAAGACGCGAAGTTGAAACTTGCTGGACCAGGGGCATGGGAGAAGATATTGAAGACCCTTGAGGACGACGACATTAGGAGCTTCTAGGACGCTGAGCGTCTGAAGCCTAAAGCTGGAAGAAGAGGAACATTGGAGGATAAGGATATAGTTACAGAGTGGGAAGAGGTGAAGAAACCGGATGAAACCAGTGTGAGGATACCAGAGGCAAGTATTGTGGAGGGAAGAGCGCGAACCTGGGGTGATGGCACAGGGGAAACAGGGAGGAAAATATTGTGGATCTGGTGGATGCCACGGAAACCAGATGGAGACGACGAGAGTGATAGCTTATTGATGATTGAGTGGGCGAAGAGTAGAGCACAATCACTGCGTGCTACGGAGGAGGTGATGTTGTTAAAGGAAGAGATGCGCAGGGTTCTTGCGTATCTGAAGTGGAAGAGTCATTGGTGGTTGTCCTTGAGAGGTAAAAGAGTTGTGAGCGATAAAGCATTGGCAGAGGGGCTGGGGGCTATTGCGGTAAAGCAAAGTGACCATCAACGCGTGTTGCACGACATGTTTAGGTCTACATGGCAGAATCCCTTGGGTAAATTCTCAGACAACGATGAACTAGAGGTTCCCGAGACGGAGGGTGGTGAGGACGACAAGGAAGAGGACGAGGAAGAGGTTTCTATGGAGAGTGATGGAGAGGACGATGAGACCCATGGAGACATTTAACCTATGGATGTATTCTTATTAGTAAATAAATGTTTAGGATTCAAATTGAAGGGCTTACTTTACTGTGTTGACACCACAGATGAGGAACATTACAACCGATCCCACAAGTCAGGAGAGGAAAGAGAGGAAAGAGCTGATGAGCAACTGATGGTGATAAGGGAGGTTTGAAAATTACCAAAACAGGATGGTTGATGGTTGAATCATGATAACAGATCGTGAGTGACATCAGCAGGTAAAGCAGGTGTGCATTGGGCAATACTTCTACGTCTACCAAAGCACTGGTGAACAAAATGGTGAATAGAATGGATGCAAATATATTTAAAATGCTGGTATATGCCTGATGAGCACCACGATGTACCTAAATGAGCTGCAGTAGGTGAAATAAGCAGTGCCATCATTGTCATCAATAATGAGTCCTATTTTTGGAACAACATCCAAACCTACCATCATGCATCCACCCAATACCGCTCGCAGATGCCCGCACTGTATATTTTAAAATTCATAATTTAATGCATTAATTCTATTATAAATGTCCTCCTAAGCCCAATGTGCCCTGTCGTTGCCATGGACAGTGAGCAGAGCATATTGGCCCTACTGGCATGATGACATTCTAAAAAATAGAATGTCATCCAAACCAATAATTGTGAATCCACCCCACACGCACTGCTGCCACCTGCGCTGTATATTTTAAAAATGAGCAATTAATATATTATTATTATTTTAAAAGTCCTCATGAGCCCAATGTTCCCCGTCATTGCTGTAGACAGTGAGCAAGCCCCATTGCTCACTGTTCATGACATTGTTTATGCTTGTTTACCATATCCCCGACGTACTGAACCATCCCTACCCCCCCAACAGGCCTGTATAGGCATCTGAAGTGGTCAGAGTGCTAAAATCCACTCGAGTGCATTTTTGCACTTTGAATGCATGAGCCCCCACAGTAAAAATGCACTCACTCATGCATGAATCTAGCCACTAAGGCTGCTAGATACGCCGGTATCGCAGCATGGCATCTAAAGATAGGTAAATGCGCTGGAATTTGGTGACGTTGAACATTATCTCGTTGAAAGGCATTGCCAAGGCTGCGAGGCGCTCAACAGTGTTGCACATTTGAAACCGGAACATTGTCTACCCCTGCTGAGCAACACGAGTCTGACTCAGTGAAAGGACAGGCCAGACAGACCCCTCATTAACTGCCTGATAATGCTTGAAAATGGACCGTCGATGCCTCCTCTTTTGGTAGATGGCAGAGACCAACTCCTAAGAGCATGAAATCAACTCCAAGGGGGGAAAGCGGCAGGGCATAGGATGACTGAGGTGACACAGAGTCTGACCTCAGTAAACAGGGCAACGGGAGTCTGACCCCAAAAAAAAAATAGAAATGGGCGACAGGAGTCTGACCCAGAAATAACTGAAGATTGGGCAACAAGAGTCTAACCCAAGGGGAGAGGAGGTCGAGGTTGTCCGCATGTCAGCTCACCAGATCAATTGTTGAATTGGTGGGGCTGATGAGTGTTGATGTGTATAGATAGGATTCTTTGTCTTGTCACGTCTTGTTGTTGAGGTTGGAAAGGAAGTGATTGCGAGGGAGAGGTGTTGCAGTGGTGATGTGATTGCAAGGGAGAGGTGTTGAGTAGCAATGGTGATGTGGTGAAGGGCGAACGTTGTGCTGTCGTTGTTTATCGTTATGTCCTCATGTTTGCTTCCCATGCACGTGACTACATTTCCAATTCAGATCTAAGTCCGTTTATCCCTTTACCTTTCTACCACCAACATGTTCAGCACGCCCAGCGCTCCCTCATCCCCTATCCCTCCTCAACGATGCAGACTCTCGTCAGTCGTTTTATTTAACCCTTTTTCATTCAGGCTTAGACTCTTGTCGGCCTATGTTCTTCCCAACAACTTAGACTCTTGTCGGTTGTGTGTTTATTCAAAGAGGTCAGACTCAAGTCGCTCTTTTTATCTCCTTTATTTCCACTACTTACTAGCGCCAATTCACAATCCCACACCACCTACGTATATTTACTCTCCCCATGTAAACCCTGACTCAATATAGAGCCAACCCCGAACTCTTGCTCGTCATGCATATCATGCAGATACACTGTTTGCATTAAATCCGAT
This sequence comes from Panaeolus papilionaceus, assembly GCA_015501605.1. Taxonomy (NCBI): domain Eukaryota; kingdom Fungi; phylum Basidiomycota; class Agaricomycetes; order Agaricales; genus Panaeolus; species Panaeolus papilionaceus. The sequence goes on along the minus strand of JADNRZ010000021.1, from coordinate 935,319 downwards.
TCCAGCAGTTTTAACTTGGTCAATACCCGCAAAATTTCGCAATGGTAGGGTGTCGTATATGAATTAAATGTAGTTATCAATCCTAACACTATCATCAAACTATATCTTCCTCAGATGAGGCCAATTTGACTGCGTAAACACCGCGCAATACCATGGTGTATGCAGCGTTATCTTGAGCTAACCTGTCTCTAAGTAGATCTGGTAAGACATCTCGAAATTGTATTCATTGGGATGATATACCAAGTTCTTTCATAGATCTACACCACTATAAAGGAGGTCTTGTTAAAACCCCTCATCCCATCGCTCAAGTTCCCCAATCCCATCACTCAAGTCTCCCAATCCCATCACATGGAGTCAGATCCTGATGGCCTTTCTGATCGCACCTTGCGACGCTGTATCTGTGGTTGCAATGAAAAGGTTGCTGGTCCAACTACGAGGCGACATCTCAGAGGAGATGCCAAAGCATCTGAACGCCCCAGGCTTCTTGCTGAAATAGAAAGGTTGCAAGCGTTCTCCTATGTACCGATTCCACAAGCGCACCATCCACCCGCTGATGACCCTTGCAGGTACCCAGGCCTGAATTCGCGCGATTTAAAAATTAAAATAAAATAGTATTATTCCAGATACAAGTCACGACTCGTTGTCGGGTGTGAAACAAAAGTAGAATACTGAAACTAAGGTCGCGCGTCTAATAATCCCAAGGCACAGAAGCATTGGGTGGGAATGTGACGGAGCAGGCGTCGCTTTCACACGCCCACCTCCGCTTCAGACTGGTGACGATGTGAACCAACACCTAGCAACGGGGAGGTGCTCGTGCATGGAGTAACACATTATTGAGAATACTAAATAAAGAAATGACAACGCGACGAGACTTACCTGGACCAACAAGTGACATCAGCCCAGCAGGAAGCTGACTAACAGCCCCATCCACCTTTGTAGGGGTCCAATGAAGCCGAGATGAAAGCTTACCAAGCTACAAGGGAACACCCAATGAAATAGCAACGCCAAGAAAGAGCTGAATAAGCTTGTGTGGAGCAACTGGTAAGCGATGAAGGGACAAGAAGAAAACGAGGGAAACAGGTGGAACATGACCTACTGAGGTTAATCCAAGGATCACGAGAGAGAGGGAGCAACGAGGTATAAAAGGAGGGGAGGATTGAGGCGAGAGGGGCATCAAAGAAGCAAAAGAAGAACGAGCACAAGGTAATCAGAAGCCGTTTGCATGTTGCAGACACATAGGATAGAAGTAATAGAAGCTTTCGTGTGGAGTGCGCGATTTTGAAGTTAGTTTTGATATCAGAAGTCCTAATTTGGAAGTCAGAAGTCAGAGCGCGCGCCACGCTCTATTAAACTCAGAAATACCAACTGGAAGTCGGGCGCAATGTTTAGCGTCAATTTGAAATTATTTCACATTATTTCACTCATTTCTATTGTAGTCCAATGCTCGTTTTGTATTTCATTTTCCCCAGAACTTAATACCATTGTTTCTATTCTACTTGATACTCGTGTGACTCGAACTTAGCGTTCTCGCCACACTTTTGTGGGTGGATTTAGAGCAATTGTATCCCCGCTCCATCCAGTTCCACGAACCATAACCTGGTCATGAGTGTAGAACGGACAGACAGCCGCAATCCTCGTCCCAGCGAAAGTGAAGGCTCTATGGGGATCAACATCGGGATCAGCGATCCAGGACCTCTGCAGAACTATTCCGACGAGCCACATACCTTTCAACCAATGGAAGGCACGAGCACTAGATTCCCTGACCCCCCAGGCAACCATCTATATTCATTTTCCAGCTCTTGATGGAGCCGTAATTTAAGGCCAAGGGAATTGCTCACTGAGCGACAGGTGGAAGAAGAGCAAGAACGGCTTGAAGGAAGGGAGGAAGGCGACCAAGATATGGGTGATTACACAGCGGCTGAAGATCACGGCGACGATGGGGGTGAGCATGAGCATGAGGAGGAAGAGGACAAGGGAGACGTGGTAGTGGAGCAGGAGGATGGCGATGAAGAACTCGAAGAAGAGACAAATGAGAATGGGGGTGGGGACTGGATGCAAGGGGTTCATTCCGATGAAATGGGTGGGATGAACACTATTGACACTGCAGAAGTAAGTTATGCGCACGCAGAAATGTTAGTCCGCCAGCAATTTCAACGAGAGGCTCATTCTGCCTGTCAACTAGGTGAGTTGAACACAATAGTTATGTTTACACTATGCTAATTTACAATACTATTAGACTCGTACAACCTCAACTTGATACGAATTTTTACGCTCAAAGTCGAGAATCACCTGTCTTTAAGGACCTACAACCAATTATTCAAGGTGTTTCCCAGTAGTGGCCAGGTCCCTTGGAAAATGGCCAAGAAACATGCTCTGTCTTTATCTGGCTTTCGGCCTGTCCGTTACCACTGCTGCGTTAATAGCTGTGTTTGCTTTACAGGCCCATTCAAGGATCTTGCTGCATGCCCCATTTGCTCAGAGCCCCGTTTCAAAGGCGAAAATCCTTGTAAGTTCTTCGACTATCTTCCCCTGATACTGCGGTTGAAGGCAATGGTTGGAAACCCTGCCCTTGGGGCCGAGATGCGTCACCGCTCTCAAGAGACTAATCAGCACGTTCCAGGGGTCACCAAGGACATTTACGATGGCGAGCTCTATCGAACGCTTCTTGGAACTGTCATCCCTGATTCAAACCCCCCAGCCTGCTTTTTTTCCGACAAGCGCGACATTGCCCTTGGACTTTCAACAGATGGTTTTTCACCGTTTGACCACACTGACAAAACTGCATGGCCTATCATTCTATTCAACTATAATCTTCCACCGTCAAAGCGATTTCAAAAACAATACTGCATCAATGTGGGCACCGTTCCTGGTCCAAAGAAGCCGATCGACTGGGACTCCTTTTGCTGGCCGTTATTCGAAGAACTCATCAAGCTTGAAGTGGGAGTTGAGGCATTTGACGGTGTTTCGCTGATTCTCTTTCTCCTCCGTGCCTTTCTCATCGTTATTTTTGGCGATATTCCAGCGATGTCCCTTGTGATGCACATGAAGGGCCACAATGGATTCAGGCCATGTTGCATGTGCAACATTCATGGCATCGCCGCCTCCACCAGTGCAAACACGCTCTATGTTCCTCTCTCGTGTCAGAATCTGCTGACTTCTGCTACCCTACATGGCCCCCGAACATATGATGCTGCTAATCTGCCATATCGTACTCACACAGAGTTCATGCAACAATCTCGGGAGGTCCAAATGTCACTCACTGCAGCAGCCGAGGATGAACTCTCTAGGTTCTATGGTATCAAAGGTATTCCGCTTCTTTCCTTTCTAACTTCCCTTTCCTTTCCTCTACATTCCCCTATGATTTCATGCACCTGATTTGGGAGAACACTGTAAAGAATCTAATGCAGTTTTGGACTGGCGACTTTAAGAAGGAGTCCATCTCACACGTGGGGCAAGGCTACTACATCGCACCGGAAATTTGGAAAGAGGTCGGCGCTGACGTAGCAGCATGTGCCAAAACCATCCCAGCTGCTTTTGGAGCAGTCGTTCCGAATGTCGCCAAGAAGAGTGTCAAGCTTACGGCGGAAATGTACTCAAATTTCACCCTGTTCATTGCCCCCATTGTCTTGATTGATCGGTTCGTCAACAATGACTATTACACCCACTTTATGGAGTTGGTCTACCTCATCAACCTGTGTCTGGCCTTGGAAATCACGCAAGAAATGATTGACAAGATTGAGACAGGCTTTCGTCAATGGGTATTAGACTACGAGCAGTATGGGATCAGATCTATTAATCTCTGCATCAACTGAACTTGTTAACCACCATGACCAGGTTATATTACCATTTTTCGGCACAATGCCTTGCATGCTGCCCCCTCACCATCCATGCACTACTTCACATTGCGGATTGCATCTGCGCAAATGGCCCAGCTTGGACCTGGTGGGCTTATCCAATGGAACACCATTGTAATACTCTGCTGCGAGCTATCAAAAGTTGACAGCATCCCTACTCCTCTATCTCGAATTTTGTAACTGCAACATCCCAGCTTGATCACATCTGCTTAAGGTTTCAGGCAGCAGACGAGTTGAACTTGGACCCTCTCAAATCCGATAATGGGGTAATTATAGAAGGCTGTAAGTGAAAGTTTATTGTATTTCCAAAATCAAGCACACTAATTTTCATCAGATGAAGAATACAAGCTTACCCCACCCATGGGGCCACACACACTAGATAACACATTTGATCGACAATGTGGTCTGCGCCACAAAATTCAGGTCCACCTGGCAATGTGTCTTCGCTTTCTGTTACCAGCAGTCAAGCACTCTTTTCCCTTGACAGATCCCGTTCTTCAATTCAGGCATCTCGTTATTACAGGCGGCAGAGATGTGATCCGTGCCTCTGCAATCAGCAAGCGATCCGAAGACTCGCACGACAACACCTATATCCAAGTACATGTTCGTTCATCCTGCTGGTCACTAAGCATTTCTGACCTTCGTTTAAATTGGTTTTGACAGTACAAATGTGAGAGGGATCAGAATGCGCGTTACCCGTCACGACCAGAGGTCATGGTTGTGGATTCGTTTTTTGGGCAGCTTCTCAAGATTATTGTACTCGAAATTCCAATTCATCCGGAAGTTGGGGTACAGGAACGATTCCTTGTACCTGTCGCACTTGTCAATGAGTTCAAAATCAAGAAGGAAAACGACATTTATTGGCATGATGCCGATAGTGGTCTTGAAGTAATAGACTTGGCAACGATTAAATGTGTTGTGGGCAGGGTGCGGCGTGGAAATAGATGGGCATATGTAGATCGTACTCCCATTGTTCATCCATCTTCAGAAATCTTGAACTGACAATTCCATACTGTTTACAGTTGCCTTATTGATTTATATCTGGCCTGAAGCAGAGGCACCTGAGTATGAGAACAGCAAGTGCAAGAACAGCAAGTGCGAGAAACCTTTGTTTGTTTTGTTTCCATTCAACCACCATCACTTGCAACTCACCACAACTCTCCCAACAAGTCAAGAAAACCCCAACTCTCTGCTTTTGAATCTCTCAATCTTCTACCGCTTTTCTAAATCATTGTCTCAAAGCACTATCAACGTCAACACGACAAGATCTCATTCCAGAACCCGCTCAAAACAGCTACAGGTACACAACAACTGTTTCAGCCAAATGTCAGGACTTATAGGAGATATGATCTAGCCCTGACAATGAACGACGGCAGCCTCGTTTACGGGACTATGATAGGAACGGGTGTCATATTCGTTTTGTGCGCTTTGGCTATTATCAGTGAGTCACAGTCACCTTTCGATTGGATAGTCTCTGACATTGACTTCATTGCTATTGTCGTTCACATCGTCCTGCATATGTGCAGTCAATGAAATCAAGAAAGAACACGAAGTGTCTTAATCCACATTTGCTGCTGTACAGGCATCCCCACATGCCTATCTTTTTTGTGTTTTTACAGAACAATATATGAAATTGTCAGCCATAGAGGCTAGAATCATTAATGAAAGACTGTCTTTCAACAGTGAGTGCTCATTTATCAGAACTGTCCATGGGCAGTGTAAGGGCACCTCAGACACACACAAGTCCTGGGGGAGATCCAAAGATATATATCAGCTCTACATAAATACAGGAAGTAGGCTCACCTGGGGGAGATCCAAAGAGAAAGAGGTAAAGGATCAAACCCAGGTGAAACAGCTATTTAAGTGATGAGCTGGCATTGGCATCAGCCTTGATGCCAAACAATGCCTTTGGAAACAAACAAAGGGAAACACAAAGGAATGACTATGTAACAGTGGCAACAACTAAATAATGAATGAATGGCAACTAAAGGAGAGTGTAATATAATATCTATGAGTCCATGATATGTCCAGATAATGAGATAGAGCAAAGGAAATGGAGAAAGGAGAGACAGAGAGATGATAATAAGGAAAGGAATAGGAGGTAGCAGGAGATCCCCTGACAGGCAGTGACTGTCAATAGGCAGTGGGCTGGCTTTTGTCAGTGGGGGGGATTTTCCGGGGGTGGGGGATGGGTAGGGGGGTGGGTAGGGGCATATAGGGGGTGAAATAGGTGATATTCCGGGTGTAGGAGGATGGGTAGGGGGTTGGGAATAGGGGGGATGGATGGGGGGATGCTGGATAGGGGCTGATGGCTTATCTGGCTGGGTAGGGGTAGGGGAAATATTGCTGGATAGATATGATATGGGTATGGGGGCGTAGAGAAAAAAATCAGGATCCCGGAATGGGTATTTTCGGGGTGGGGGGATCAGTGGTTGGCGATCAATTAAGGAAATACACTCTCAGAGCTGGCAATAAATCAAAATAAATCGAAAAAATAATATAAATCGCAAATAGCGCGCTCAATTCTGCTCCGATTGGGCTGAAATTTTGAACGCAGCCTCCCACATATGATCCCTATCGACCCTTAAAAAAATGTTTTTTTACATGGGTCACTTGAAAAGCCCCTATCTTTGGCCCAAACAGTATCCTGCTCAATATTGCACCGCTCTGGGCACCATTTTGGATGATCTATATATCGTTAGAAAGCTATTAACAGCCTCTATAAGATCCCACCATCCGATCCACCAAATTGTACCAGTAACCCAGCAGATCAGGTTCGCTTTTTCCGCTTTTTTAGCCCCTATTCCCCCTACTACAATTATTTCCTCAATATTGCTTCACTTTTGGCACTATTTGGGAGGGGATATATATCATTAGAAAGGTATACACTATATCTATCCATTCATGTGGTCTGATCTGCCAAATGTGGCCACAGAAGCAGCAGATCTGCTCTGGTTATTGTGCATTGATTAAATGAGCCCCTATTTGCAAATCAGATCTTCGTCCTGATCAGGAATATTAATGTGATGTCATTGATCCCATTTAATCTCATCAATCCTCATTAATTAGCTTCGCTTTTTTGGGAAATTGGTATCACTGATCTGCTTTCAGGCACTAATGACATCACACTAATTAATATTCCTCTTCCACCATTATTGCAGCATTTATTCCACCGCTTTTTTGGCCCTTTTATATGGATATATATATATCACTAGAAAGCTACAGTTGTCTAGTATTTGAATCTGACTTTTACTTAGTTAATTCCCTCCAGTAGATTACCCAAAACAGCTCCGCTTTTTTGATAATCAATAGCCCCTATTTATTAATAGCATTATTACTGCTGCATTTTCCACCGCTTTTTTGGCTCTTTTTCTGCACACCATATATACCATTAGAAAGCTATAAGTGTCTAGTTTAAGAATCTATCATTATATTATCACTATCCTCACTGGGGACAGCACCATTCAATTTCGCTTTTTTGGTAATTAAATGGGCCCCTATCTTTAATTACATTTCTTTGTGCACCATTTGTATTTATTCCCTTTATTATTTTAATTGACATATATATATCAATGGAAAGCTACAATTGCCTACTTTCAGAATCTGAAAACAGAATGGAAATGTTGTGCTTGTGGATGGAGCAATTGCATTTCGCATTTTGGGTACCAGAGCGTGGGAACACCACTTGATCCTCCTTCTCCTCCTCCCCCCTCCGCTTTTTTGGCTTCATTCCTCCACACTCCCTGCAGCTGAGCACTCACTGTCGAAAGACAGTCTTTCATTAATGAAGCCAGCCTCTACAGGTGAAATCGTTGCATCCTTTGAAACCATGTCGGCATTGAGCTGTATTCTTAAATTTAATCCTCTGGCTGTTGTTGGCATATATTTCGTTAGCCGACATCAGTTGCATTTTTCATGGTTTACTGACGCTTGTGGTTTTTCAAGCCTTTATCAGGCGGATTGATACATGGGGCTGTTTACACATTTCAAAACTACGTATATATCCGGCCACTCGTAATCCTACACCGCAGGTGGCTGAAAATTAAGACTACAAGATATGCATTTTCCCTACCAAATTTCCACTGCTGCGGTTTTCCAGCATTGATTGGGCCCACAGTGAGAATGAACCAGAGATGATCACGTGTCCTCTCGCTCATCCGACACTCTGCAACACCCAAACGTATCTTCCATCCTCTTGTCACCCAGAGCCTCGTTCTAAGGCTGGATGGTATTATGACGTGGTCTCGCTCCTGTATGCACTCCCGTTCATCACTTGGTTCGCTCGCATCTCATTTCCAATCAACCTCATATCGCTTGCCTCCTATCGTACCCCCTCTCGTCTCATCCTCTCTCTCCACTATTCCTCTGATTGAACCCACAAGTTCGTCTGCACGTCCTGTCACCTTGTCCTTGCTCTTTGACCCCTTCATCCAAATGCCATCTCTGGATCTCTGAATAACTCATCTTTCATGATCATCTCCCCCCTGCGCGCTCATATGGTCCTCACCGGACGATCCTCAACGCCCGACCTAACCCTGCCAACATTTGCCCTGATGCACACTTGCGATGATGTGCAGACTGCATACCTGTCGTGTTTGCGCTTCTGAGCTTCAAGCTCGGGGTCTTCAGGTTGGTAGGATGCGAACGTTGGGCTTTCATCTTGAGTGATATAACTATGCAGAACCAACCTTTTTCCAGATTTCTCCGCTTTGTGGGAAGTGAACCCTCGTCAGGGCATTTTCGTCGTCTAAGCGTTTGAATTCGATTAGAAGAGTATCGATGTCGGATCCCGTAACTGGGTGTCTATGATCAAAAATTGATAAAAAGTTGGGCAGAAAACGTAAATTTAACAGAAAAGGACAAAAAGGATATCAACGCTAGTTAAGCTTCAAGAGAAGAGAAGGTGAGGGCACAGGTCATTCACTCGACATTACCGGTCACCGTTTTTAGATGAAGAAGTCGCATTGGGTTCGGACTTGTAGGAGGAAATGCTAGTGTTCATAAACGATTTTGTCGGGTATAGAGGTCACGAGAGGGAGCTGTAGGAGACAAACTCAGTACATAGAATATGGACTGAATATATTATGGTATACCTGTAGGAGACAAACTACAGGATAGAGTAAGTAAAGGAATACTAGATAACGAGTGTAATACGTGGCTCACCTCAGTACATAGAATATGGACTGAGGAAAGACCAGTGTGCGTGCAGAGCTAAACTATGAGGGAGCGAAACGGAGGTCACATGACTACGGCTGTGAAACGGAGGTCATGTGATAAGGAGGCAAGATGAAAAGGAATGAATCTAATCTAATAGTCTGTGAAAATGTTCTAATAAAATAATTACAACAAACGAGGGAATAGTGGGTGAGGAAGATGGGTACCACAGACCATGAGATATGTAAAATAATGCGCGAACATAATGGAGTGCATATGTTGAAGGCTTGGATACAATGTGAAGCAAAATAGATATGCACGCGGACGACAGGATGAAGAGAGAAATAGACACTGCGGTGAGCGGAAGTTGAGGGTGCAACACAACAACAGCAGGCAACCCGTTACAGTCAAGGGGATCATTTTATGAACACTGAGGCTGAATGAAGGTAGCCAGCATGACATTGAAATGTCGCATCTGCGTGAGGAATTTTCTGGTATGCAAGCAGGTTAACGGTATGGTGGATAGATTTGTTGCCTCTGAGCACGATGAAAGGGTCGCTACTCACGTTCAAAACATCGAACTACCTACTACATATTCCTCACTGTAATCATGGATGGAGCCTAAGGCGAGAACCTCAGTACACAAATACGAAGATTCACAGCAGAGAATGAGGAGTAGGGATGTACGTGAGGAGGCTGTTGGTCAGGGATAGGCATAGACTAGGCAGACCAATACATCATTGACATTTGATAGGGGTGTCATTAAACAACAACAATTGTTGTCCCTCTAAAACTCTTCGTCCATGATACTTCAACATATGAAACCCACAGGGATGGTCGATCAAAGAACTGAGGTCAGGTGATGAAGCCCAGTGAAACTCGCATCTGAGCACAAGGTACTCTAACTGAGTCGGTCTGAGCATAGATGTGAAGATGCGAGAAAATCCGTGCGTAGCTGAGCACTCCGTCGGAATCGAACTGAATCAAACTAATCTGAGTATTACTGCGTGCACATGAGGCTGTCTGAGCAACACATTTTTATCTTGTCGAATGATATGGAATGAAATGTTCAAGAACCTTCCATAAATAAAATTCGTTACCCCAAGGACAATCACATGATACGGACCTCTTTAATCACTTCGTCCAGAGTAATTCAAAGTCCCACTCCTTCCTTCTTACCACCACAAACAGCTTCACCCCCATCACATCCTCTCGATTGCCATGCCCCATGCCCCCTGCTAACCCTTCGGTCACATCGATAAGCACATCCCTTATGCCATAGGTGTGTTAGCTCAAAGGATGTTACGCTCTATCTTTTCTCGCTCATCTTATCATCATGCCCCTATCTTTCCGCTATCTTATCTGGACTACTATCTTATCTTTGTGTACTATCATCTCTCTTTGTACTTGTAGCTCGTCTTATCTTTTTATCTTTTTCTCTTCTCACCCACTTCCATTCCCGCTGTCGCTCTATGTTTTACTCTTATCTCTGACTCATACTTCTCTCACACTTATGACTCGTTCCCCACTATATTCCCATACACACTCCATTATGATTCCTTCACCCCGTCTTTTGACTCTTATTTACTTTGCGCACAGACCTCTTGTATAGTGCACGGACCATTAGCATTACGTATATAAACACCAGTACTATACCCTATGTTCTTTAGCTAGTTCTTTAACTACAATAGAACGATAACTTCTACTGGATTTCTTTTACTCGCTCTCTGCTAAGACAATACCATCGAGCGATCACTCGAAGTGGCATTCTTAGTTAGATATCCTTGAACTTCAACATAACTCGCCGAATCGACCCCGACCTCACCTTCAACCTTCGTTCTTGTTGACTCTACGGCCGGACTTGTACGCGCTGAACAAGTCAACCGTAACAAAAGAACTAGCTATCTCTACGTATACTGTCCGTCGTTGACGTCGACAGTCCCCACCTATACTCAAGACGGCACCCACGAAAGCAAACAAACCCGGACGACTCAGATCAGGATCGACTTCAAGCATAGTCAGAACCCCATCTTTGACCACCAGAGTTACCCAAAGACACGGACTCAGATCGACACCCAGATCCCCAGATAAGGACGAAGAACGTCCCGAAGAAGAAACCTCGATAACAGCCATCGACGAACTTGGAACGACCACCGAGCTGCCCGAAACACCAGTGGGCCAAGAAGAACGAACCCAGACACCAGAATTACCTCACGATCCTCGCGAACAAGACCTTACTATCAACAGAACTCCTGTCTTTTCACACGAAATCCCCAGATATACCGATAACATGTCAACCCCTATGGGAGATATTGCAGGATCCATCTTCAGGACGGATGCATCGGGAATGCTCTCAGTAGGAGAACCCTATGTACCACAACCAGGAGAATGGGGTTACCAGCCAGAAGACACCGACAAAGGAAAAAAGAAGGAACCAGATAGCCCGCCAGGAGGACCATCCGGAATAATGCCCGGAGGATCCGGAACCTCAGGACCAGGACCTTCACCACCGCCACCCCCGGGTGGAGGAGGAGGAGGCCCAGCAGGACCAGGAGGCGCTCCACTCCCACCTACAGGAGGAGGGGGACCAGGAGGAGGACCACCACCACCCGGAGGAGGAGGTGGCGGAGGACCCAACCCACCAGGAGGAAACCCACCGCAAAACATCGTCATCCCCGCACCCGCACCAGCACACAGCCAGAAGGAATTATCAATTGGAGCTCCCGAACCGTTCATGGGGAATCGCTCTAAACTCCGTGATTTTCTCACTCAATGCTACAACTATCTCTTCATCAACCGACACATCTACGATACCGACGAACGAAAGGTCGCCTATGTCCTTTCCCAGTTCGGCGAAGGAGAGAAAGAGAACCGAGAAGCCATGGATTGGAAGAAAGTCTTTCTCATGGAAGCATTCAACACCGCTAGATGCACCGGTGCCCCGATCACTTATGGAACATTCCAAGCTTTTATCAATAAGCTCAAACAAGACTTTGGGATACTCCTCGAAGAAGATCAAGCCGATGATCGCCTCCAAGACCTCAAACAGACCGGAACGGTCGAAGCACACAACACTGCATTCAAGAACCTAATGACCCTTTCAGGTTACACTTTCCCCCGAACCCCAAGAGGACAACCTATTGGAGAAGATGAGAAGAAGATCGTTAGGATGTATCACCGATCTCTCCAAACTGCGATCAGCAACAAACTCCGCACCAACCGCGATCCCCCTATCACCCTTCAAGAATGGATGGACCGAGCAGCCGAAGCCGATGCAATCTGGAGAGAGACCAATCCCTTCGTTTCCAAGAACTCAGCACCTCGCCGCTTTACGTCTAACCAGATGGGATTTAATTTCGCCCGACCTAGGCAAATTAATCTCACCGAAACCAAACGCCTCGACCACGTCAAGAAAGGAGAATGCTTCAAATGCCACCAACCAGGACACATTGCCCGCGACTGCCCAACCCGAAACACTGGAAACCAAGGATACTGACAGAACTATGGAACGCCCTCTACCGGAGGACCAGGCACTAGACCTGGAGGACCGGGAGGAAGAACTGGGACGTCCCCGAACAACTATACCAGCAACTCATACGCTAAAGACCCGAAAGAATTCGTCAAGCATATTCGTGCCATCTACAGCGAATTAAATGAAGAAGAACGCGCCACTTTTACCTCCGAAATGCAAGAACAGGATTTTGCCTAAAGGGCCCTGCCTCGATGTCAGACCCTTATATATCTGTATGTTCCGCTTTGATAGCTCACAATGAAACTATTTCTGTCCCTGTGACTATCTTGTGTGAAACTCAGAGAACCGCTGAACCCCTTTCTATCCATGCACTTCTTGATTCCGGAGCCTCAGGAATCTTCATCGACCAATCCTTTGCCCGATCTCATCATCTCCCTTTGACACCCCTTGACACCCCCATACGAGTTCGAAACGTTGACGGAACCCCGAACAAGACTGGAACAATTACCAGCAAGACGACCCTTGATATTACGATCTATGGAAAGATCAGAAGAACAGAATTCCTAGTGACTGGACTAGGACGGCAGAAGATGATATTAGGACTGCCGTGGCTGCAAGAAACGAACCCCGACATTGACTGGAAGACGGCCTCTTTTAACTGGAGAACTTCCATGGAAGAAGAAACGGATCAGGAGATCCACCGAATAGAAACCTGGAACAAGATACCCGATTGGTACCCAACGGACGCCGCCATCCTGGACGAAACCACGATCGCCGCACTAGAATCCCATGTAAGGCTAATGCTGGGGAAAAACACGACAACGAACCGAACAAACACTATGGAAACAACAACCGACGACCGCGTAACGTCATTTATGAAAGAAGGATTTGCTGAAGAAACCCAAGAAACCTGGATCCATGCCGCCCTAACCCATTCTCAAGCATTCGCCCAGAAGTTCGACAAGAAACGAGAATCTTCCGATCCCCTTGACATCGTCCCCCCTCAATTCCATCCTTGGATCTCCGTATTTTCCGAAGAAGCCTCCGACACCTTGCCTGCACACAAACCATGGGATCACGAAATCAAGCTCAAACCCGATTTCGTCGAGAACTCGTCTAAGGTTTACCCGCTCAACCCGGAACAGGAAAGAGCAACTAAGGAATTTATCGACGAGCATCTCAAGAAAGGAACGATCCGCCCTAGTGATTCCCCTCAAGCTTCCGGATTCTTCTATGTACCAAAGAAGGACGCCAACTCCAAACTCCGCCCATGCCAAGATTACCGCCACCTGAACGAAGGAACTGTCAAGAACGCTTATCCACTACCTCTTGTCACCGATCTCATGGATAAACTTAAAGGCGCCAAGTATTTCACCAAGCTCGATGTCCGATGGGGTTACAACAATATCTGGATCAAAGAAGGAGACGAATGGAAAGCCGCCTTCAAGACCAAGTTCGGACTCTTCGAACCTTTGGTCATGTTCTTTGGCCTCTGTAACTCACCTGCGACGTTCCAATCGATGATGGACAACATCTTCATCAAACAGATCGACAATGGTTACGTGATCATCTATATGGACGATATCCTTATCTACGCCACCAACGAAGAAGACCTCGAACAATACACCAAAGAAGTACTCCAGATTATGAAAGACAACGACCTATATCTGAAACCCGAAAAATGCGAGTTCGCCAAGACCAGTGTGGCCTATTTAGGATTCATCATCGAACACAACAAGATCTCCATGGACCCCTCGAAACTCGCCGGAATTAAAGAATGGCCCGCCCCTAAAACCCTTAAACAAGTCCGATCATTCTTAGGTTTTGGCAACTTCTACCGAAAATTCATCCGACACTACTCCGACATCGCCAGACCCCTGAACGACCTCCTTAGGAAAGAACACCCCTTCGAATGGGGAGAAGCCCAACAAAACGCGTTTGACAACCTGAAAGAACGATTTTCCCAAGAACCTGTACTCGCAATGCCCGACCTCGACCGACCGTTCCAAATAGAATCCGACGCCTCCCAGTATGCTTATGGAGCAGTCTTGACTCAAACAGATGCCAACGGAAAATGCCATCCCGTTTGTTTCCTCTCTCGATCATTCTCCCCTGCCGAACAAAACTATCAAATCTTCGATCGCGAACTCCTCGGAATTATCCGCACCATAGAAGAATGGAAACATTACATCCTGGGATCTCCGCACACGACCACCATTCTCTCAGATCACAAAAACCTAACCTATTGGCGCTCCCCTCAGAAGCTCAATGGCCAACAAGCACGATGGTTTCTTATCTTATCCGAATATGATCTTAACCTTGTTCACACCCCAGGAGATAAAATGATTCAATCCGATGCACTCTCACGACGACCCGACCTAGTCCCCGAAGGCGATAACGAAGAAAACACAGACATCACAGTACTCCCTGACTCCCTATTTGTCAACCTCATCGACCTCGAACTCCAAGAAAGAATCGCAACTGCCAAATCTTTAGACAAAGACGCCACGAAAGCGCTAGAACTATTGTTGTCTGACAAAAACGTATCGTCAGGAACCTCCCTCAATGACTGGTCCTACGAAGAAGGCGACTATGGGAAACTTCTCTTCTACAAAGAAAAGGTTTACATCCCTAAAGATAACGAACTCCGACGCTCCATCGTTCACCATTTTCACGACACCGTTTCCGCCGGACACCCTGGAGAGTTAGAAACGTTCAACTCTATCTCCGCCACACACTGGTGGCCTGGGATGCGACAATTCATCAAGTCGTACGTCAAAGGATGCGTCGCCTGTCAACAGTTCAAGATCAATCGCAACCCGATACGACCCACTATAGTTCCGATTGAACCCCCAAAATCTCTTAAACCTTTCGCCCAAACATCTATGGACCTTATCACCGACCTTCCGCCATCGAAAGGATTTGACTCCATTCTTTCCGTGGTGGACCACGGCCTTACGAAGGGGGTAATTTTGCTACCTTGCACGAAAACGATTAATTCAGAAGGAGTCGCCAGACTCCTAATCGACAACCTTTACAAACGTTTTGGATTACCTGACTCCATCACTTCAGATAGAGACCCCAGATTTGCATCACACGCCTTCAAAGAACTTCTAAAACTTCTCGAAATCGAATCCAGACTCTCCACTGCCTACCATCCACAAACCGACGGCACTACAGAACGCTACAACCAAGAAATCGAAACCTACCTTTCCATTTATTGTATCTCTAACCCAGAAAACTGGGTCGACGCACTCCCTATCCTCGAATTCACACACAATAACCACCGACATTCGGACCGCCAACATACTCCATTCGAACTCATGCTAGGAACCAACCCCACTCAAATCCCGATCACGTTCGAACATTCCATTCACCCTTCTGTGGAAAACAAACTTGGGTCCCTAGTCCAAATGCGTCAAGAAGCAATTGCTGCACACACCCACGCTAGAAACCGCATGATCACCCGCAGCAAAAACCCTCACACGCCCTTCAAACTCAGACAACAAGTATGGTTAGAAGCAAAGAACCTCCGACTTGGTACCAATAAGAAAATTTCCTCCAAACGTCAAGGACCTTTCCCGATCTCCGAAGTCTTAGGACCTGTCACCTATAGACTCCGACTCCCTTTCTACTGGAAAATTCACGACGTCTTCCATGTCAACCTTCTCACTCCCTATCACGAAACCCCAGAACATGGTCCGAATTTCCCTGAACCACCGCCTGACCTCATCGGCGGAGAAGAAGAATATGGAGTTGAATCTATTCTCCACCATCGAGGGAAACCGCCCAACCGGGAATACATGGTATCGTGGAAAGGTTTTTCACCGTTTCATAACTCCTGGGAACCAGAAGAAAACTTCGTTAACGCCCCTGACATCCTGTTCGCTTATAAAAGAAGACGCAAACTTATCTAGAACCCCCAAACAAATTCGCTCTTTCAACAGCAACAACAACTAGCTTCACTATGACTCCTAACTCTGCCTCCACTTCCTCATCATCCACTGCTCCTAAAACCGTCTGCATTATCTCCCCCGCTCAAGGATCGTTTACCGATCCTCCTACTGTCGCTTCTCCCATCTTTCCGCAGTCCATGTCCGATTCCGAATTCATCGCCCACACCAAAACTCTCATCGCCGAAGCAAAACAACAAGGACGCATCCTCGAAGAAGAAGCGAAGGCATCAGAAACCAAGATCCCTGAAATCAAAGGCCTCAACGACGTCCTTAAAACACTTATCGCTGCCCACACTGTCACCACCAACACTGCCCTTAACCCCAACGACGCCTCTGCTTGGGAAACGCCTAAAGAATCCCCAAGCACCACCCACGACCATACCTCCCTCTCCTTTGACGAGTTCGTCAATATCTTCCGCAATTTGGAAGATTACGAAGCTCTCGCATGGACTCTCCCGTTCAACGACGCCCTCCTCTCCCCAATCCGAACCATGGATAGCCATATTGCTCAAACCCGTGAACAAGTCTTGAAGTTATACGCGGCCATCAACGCTCATGAAAAGGCCGCCGCAACATACTGGAATATTGGCTGCTCTCAATTCGAGTCGTTCTGCGCCGAACATTTCAATAACCCAGTCTGTCACGATCGACTCATACAGCTAGTCGCCACTCAAAGGGCAAAATATGCCCATTACAAACCCAACGACCTCTACACCTTCAAACATGACAAAACCTTCTTATACGACTACTCTTATCAACAAAACCATTATCCTACTCTAGAAAACCTTGCTCAACGACCCTTAGACAAAATGTTCGACGGCCTCGACTTCACCACCCGCTGCCATGTCCTCAGTTTGATGAAAAGAGGACAAGACTTATGTCGTTCCTGCCCCAACTCCGAGAACCATTTCCGCCAAAATTGCCCAAAATACCGCTGTCCCCATTGCAAGAGATACGCCCCCAACCATCTCGCAAACACTTGCTCCAAAAGATCTCCTTCGTCGAACAACAAAGGCAAGAATAAGAAGACCTCGTCGAGATCTTCCAACCCTTGGGGAAAGAATAACGCTTGGGATACCACTTGGACCGACGACAAACCAAGCAAGCAATGGACTCCAAAAAACAGTATCAACGAAGACGGCACGTGGGCCTATGATTTCTCCGACTACGACGACGACATGTGTGATGAAGCCATCCACAACATCAACACCTGATTGTGGTCAATCAGCCTTAAAAAGGGGGTAATGTTACGCTCTATCTTTTCTCGCTCATCTTATCATCATGCCCCTATCTTTCCGCTATCTTATCTGGACTACTATCTTATCTTTGTGTACTATCATCTCTCTTTGTACTTGTAGCTCGTCTTATCTTTTTATCTTTTTCTCTTCTCACCCACTTCCATTCCCGCTGTCGCTCTATGTTTTACTCTTATCTCTGACTCATACTTCTCTCACACTTATGACTCGTTCCCCACTATATTCCCATACACACTCCATTATGATTCCTTCACCCCGTCTTTTGACTCTTATTTACTTTGCGCACAGACCTCTTGTATAGTGCACGGACCATTAGCATTACGTATATAAACACCAGTACTATACCCTATGTTCTTTAGCTAGTTCTTTAACTACAATAGAACGATAACTTCTACTGGATTTCTTTTACTCGCTCTCTGCTAAGACAATACCATCGAGCGATCACTCGAAGTGGCATTCTTAGTTAGATATCCTTGAACTTCAACATAACTCGCCGAATCGACCCCGACCTCACCTTCAACCTTCGTTCTTGTTGACTCTACGGCCGGACTCGTACGCACTGAACAAGTCAACTGTAACAAAGGATGTGTTGGAAAAATGTGCATATATGCGCCTGTTTTAGGGTATTTTCGCCTCAGCTGATGTTTCAACGACGAACTGATCAATGCAAGGTATGTCTGTCATTCTCTTTTCATCAATTGATGTTAATCGCACTCCAGGGTCCTCTCTACACCGATTACCTCAAAGATCCTGGAAATGGCATTGTCTCCACGTTCTGCATGACATTAAGAGCCCCCAACTCTGTTACACTTAAGGTGAGTATTGTCTTCATTGCGCATCATGCTCCCATACAGTCATTTATTGATACCTCCGTTTCTCCAGAGATACAAGGCAAGAGTGCAAAAAAAAAAGAGGGAAGTGTCTGAGCCAATGTCCAAGGCGGCGTGCAGGGAGGCCAGGATCGGGAGATGTAGGGGAGGTTATATGGGACAGTGCTTTGTTACGTAGATATACCGTATTTACTCAGATGTGCTCAGATGTACTCAGAGGATATCAGAAATAAAATATATATTCTACATTATCTCTTCATATGTGGCTCTCAGTCGAAGTCAGTATCTATCAGATGTGCTCAGATGCTGTTGGATTTCAGCAATGGTGCTTTAAGAAATGTGCACTCATTCTCCTCAGATGTGCTCATTTGAGGGGGAAATTGGATGAGCACCAATGATTACATCTGAGGGATATGTTCGCTCAGATTTTCTCAGCTCTGCTCAGTGGTGCTCGGATGGACTCAGATGCGAGTTTCACTGGGGATGAAGCTGAGGATCGAACAATTACAGGGCGCAATTATGGAACCATCGGAGTGATCTGCGATATAATTTGGATGATGGCTCTACCATACATTACACATCGGAGTACATGAGTTGTGATAAGACATAAATGATTGGAAGATAGAGGGTGGAAATGAACTGAGACTGCTCGGTCGTTCTGGTGGAGTGCAGGATATGTGAAGTGCAATGACAAAGAACAGGCAAACAAAGTTGATCACAGATAAAGGTGGGTACGAGCCTACGACTGAGACAGATTCGCAAACAGATTAGATATTTTTCGACAAAACAGAATGCAGGGATGTACGAACCGAATGTGAATTCTATCAAGTATCCACATTGCCTCCATATTCCACCTCTAATGTTACAGCAGCATAACGGAACATTGAACAACAACAGTGAAGAGAAATGTGAAGATGTCCATACAGAGGTTCATTTCTACCGCAAGGTGAGGAAGAGATGACAGGCACAGGTTTCGAGTAAGTATGGAAGTTACAAAAGCGAAAGAGATGTAATGAATGTGAGGGTGGAGCAAGGAGTGGTGAGGCGACAGAGCTATGTTAGGTGAGGATGGAAATTGTGGGGGCCACAAGTACAGATTCACAAGGTAAGTCCACAAGGAGGAAAGTCGAGACCTCCCGCGCAGTGTTATCAATTGCATTGGGAGTATTTGGTGGTAGATTTCAGGAGGTCGAGTATGTGCAAAAGAGTGAGAGCGGAATGAAATCTGAACATAGTCGGAAGTGGGCTGGATAAGAGCATCGTGGCGATGTTGAGGTGTGAGGATAGCCTGGGGTGAATGTAGCATTGGTGGTAGCAAAATGATGTTGCTGGTGAGGCGACGAGGAATGAATGTAAGCTTCAAAATATCCTCTCTAATGATGCCTCCCCTCATCCGACATCCGTCTCAATATCCCTACTCCATTGCGGGTAATCTCGGTCTCAGACTCAGGTAAAAAGATGACTTCCCCAACTCCACATCACATCTGATTCTTCGCCCCTGCCCATGCTCAACTTCCATACTGAAGATATTTTCTTTTGAATGCATATTGTCTCCATCGCTTCAACCCATCATTTATTCCATGGATTGATAAGCTCTGAGCTACTGCCCTTGTGTGTTCATGTAATGTCAAGCAAAGAAATGACTGAGAATGCCAGGCAGAGGTGGAAGGTTCGACAAGTCTGAGTGCTAACATGGTGACATTCGTTGTCGACTACATCTGTGATGTGGCAAAGACTCATCATAGGATAATATGGCAGTAGCGACGACTGAGCAGAAGTTTTTGACAAACATAACCAAACCTTCCCTTGAACCTTGGTCCCTTCCCCTTAATCCCTTCAACGCTCCCTCCTCATCATCGGCGTTGGTTGCATCTCCAAGGACGCATTTATTTGCTTTTTTCCCTCCCACCCTCACCTCTTTTTCCTTCCTTTCAGTGCTTGGTATAGCCACTTGGCATCCGTCAGAATCGTTCCTCAGTCCCCAAGCGCTCAGATCCGTGTGTAGCTTGAACTAAATTCCCAATCCGCTCCGGTTCACTGCAACCTCACCTTGACCTTGACCTTTCTCCCTTTCTCGTGTCATAATTCTTTAAGATTACGACTGCATTGTGAAGCAACAACATATATCTCATCCAAGTGTTAGTCACGACGTCAATCAGCCATACCACCTATCCTCCCTCCTGCTTCCACTAATTCATTATTCACCAAACTAATCCCTGAATGTGTTACGCTTTATCTTTCGTCTTTTGTCTTATCACTATGCCCCTATCTTTTCTTCATCTTATCCGGACTATTATCTTATCTCGTGTACTATCATCTCTCTTTGTACTTGTAGCTCGTCTTATCTTCTTACCTTTTTCTTTCTCTCACTCCACATTATACTCCATTCTCTGACTCGCACTTCTCCCACATTTATGACTCGTTCTCTACTACATTCCCATACACGTTCCATTGTGACTCCTTTGCCCCGTCCTCTGACTCTTATTTACTTCGTGCACAGACCTCCTATACCGCGCACGGACCATTAGCATTACGTATATAAACCCCAGTATTATACCCTATGTTCTTTAGCTAGTTCTTTAACTACAATAGAACGATAACTTCTACTGGACTTCTTTTACTCGCTCTCTGCTAAGACAATACCATCGAGCGATCACTCGAAGTGGCATTCTTAGTTAGATACTCTTGAACTTTAACGTAACTCACCGAAACCAACTCCGACTTCACCTTCGAACTTCGTTCTTGTTGACTCTACGGCCGGACTCGTACGCGCTGAACAAGTCAACCGTAACAAAAGAACTAGCTATCTCCACGTATACTGTCCGTCGTTGACGTCGACAGTCCCCACCTATACTCAAGACGGCACCCACGAAGGCAAACAAACCCGGACGACTCAGATCAGGATCGACTT
The DNA here is from genome assembly GCA_015501605.1 of Panaeolus papilionaceus. Classification (NCBI taxonomy): domain Eukaryota; kingdom Fungi; phylum Basidiomycota; class Agaricomycetes; order Agaricales; genus Panaeolus; species Panaeolus papilionaceus. The sequence continues at coordinate 913,886 of JADNRZ010000021.1, read as the reverse complement.
CAAGCATAGTCAGAACCCCATCCTTGACCACCAGAGTTACCCAGAGACACGGACTCAGATCAACACCCAGATCCCCAGATAAGGACGAAGAACGTCCAGAAGAAGAAACCTCGATAACAGCCATCGACGAACTCGGAACGACCACCGAGCTGCCTGAAACGCCAGTAGGCCAAGAAGAACGAACCCAGACACCAGAAATACCACAAGATCCTCGCGAACAAGACCTTACTATCAACAGAACCCCCGTCCTTTCCCACGAAATTTCCAGATACGCCAGTGACATGTCATCCCCAATGGCAGATATTGCAGGATCCATCTTTAGGACGGACGCATCTGGAATGCTCTCAGTAGGAGAACCCTATGTACCTCAACCAGGAGAATGGGGTTATCAACCAGAAGATACAGACAAGGGAAAGAAAAAGGAGTCCGATAGCCCGTCAGGAGGACCATCCGGAATAATGCCCGGAGGATCCGGAACTTCAGGACCAGGACCAGGAAGACCTGGACCTTCACCACCACCACCCCCGGGTGGAGGAGGAGGAGGCCCGGCAGGACCAGGAGGCGCTCCACTCCCACCTACCGGAGGAGGGGGAGCAGGAGGAGGACCACCACCACCTGGAGGAGGAGGTGGTGGAGGACCCAATCCACCAGGAGGAAACCCACCGCAAAACATTGTTGTCCCCGCGCCCGCACCAGCACGCAGCCAGAAAGAATTATCAATTGGAGCTCCCGAACCGTTCACTGGGAATCGCTCTAAACTCCGTGATTTTCTCACCCAATGCTACAACTATCTCTTCATCAACCGACACATCTACGATACCGACGAACGAAAGATCGCCTATGTCCTTTCCCAGTTCGGCGAAGGAGAGAAAGAGAACCGAGAAGCCATGGACTGGAAGAAAGTCTTTCTCATGGAAGCATTCAACACTGCTAGACGCACCGGTGCTCCGATCACTTATGGAACATTCCAAGCTTTTATCAATAAGCTCGAACAAGACTTTGGGATACTCCTTGAAGAAGATCAAGCCGATGACCGCCTCCAAGACCTCAAACAGACTGGAACAGTTGAAGCACACAATACAGCATTCAAGAACCTGATGACCCTTTCAGGTTACACATTCCCCCGAACCCCAAGAGGACAACCTATTGGAGAAAATGAGAAGAAGATCGTTAGGATGTATCGCCGATCCCTCAAAACTGCGATCAGCAACAAACTCCGCACTAACCGCGATCCCCTATCACCCTTCAAGAATGGATGGACCGAGCAGCCGAAGCCGATGCGATCTGGAGAGAGACCAATCCCTTCGTTCCCAAGAACTCAGCACCTCGCCGCTTTACGTCTAACCAGATGGGATTTAATTTCGCCCGACCTAGGCAGATTAATCTCACCGAAACCGAACGCCTCGACCACGTCAAGAAAGGAGAATGCTTCAAATGTCACCAACCAGGACACATTGCCCGCGACTGCCCAACCCGAAACACTGGAAACCAAGGATACCGACAGAACTATGGAACGACCTCTGCCGGAGGACCAGGCACTAGACCTGGAGGACCGGGAGGAAGAAATGGGACGACCCCGAACAACTATATCAGCAACTCATACACTAAAGACCCGAAAGAATTCGTCAAGCATATTCGTGCCATCTACAGCGAATTAAATGAAGAAGAACGCGCCACTTTTACCTCCGAAATGCAAGAACAGGATTTTGCCTAAAGGGCCCTGCCTCGACGTCAGACCCTTATATATCTGTATGCTCCGCTTTGATAGCTCACAATGAAACTATTTCCATCCCTGTGACTATCTGTGTGAAACTCAGAAAACCGCCGAACCCCTTTCTATCCATGCACTTCTTGATTCCGGAGCCTCGGGAATCTTCATCGACCAATCCTTTGCCCGATCTCATCATCTCCCTTTGACACCCCTTGACACCCCTATACGAGTTCGAAACGTTGACGGAACCCCAACAAGACTGGAACGATTACCAGTAAAACGACCCTCGATATTAGATCTATGGAAAGATCAGAAGAACGGAATTCCTAGTGACTGGACTAGGACGGCAGAAGATGATATTAGGACTGCCGTGGCTGCAAGAAACGAACCCCGACATTGACTGGAAAACGGCTCTTTTAACTGGAGGACTTCCATGGAAGAAGAAACAGATCAGGAGATCCACCGAATAGAAACCTGGAACAAGATACCCGATTGGTACCCAACGGACGCGCCATCCTGACGAAACCACGATCGCCGCACTAGAATCCCATGTAAGGCTAATGCTGGGGAAGAACACGACAACGAACCGAACAAACACTATGGAAACAACAACCGACGACCGCGTAACATCGTTTATGAAAGAAGGATTTGCTGAAGAAACCCAAGAAACCTGGATCCACGCCGCCCTAACCCATTCTCAAGCATTCGCCCAGAAATTCGACAAGAAACGAGAATCTTCCGACCCCCTTGACATCGTCCCCCTCAATACCATCCTTGGATCTCCGTATTTTCAGAAGAAGCCTCCGACACCTTGCCTGCACACAAACCATGGGACCATGAAATCAAGCTCAAACCCGATTTCATCGAGAAGTCGTCTAAGGTTTACCCGCTCAACCCGGAACAGGAAAGAGCAACTAAGGAGTTTATCGACGAACATCTCAAAAAAGGAACGATCCGCCCTAGTGACTCCCCTCAAGCTTCCGGATTCTTCTATGTACCAAAAAAGGACGCCAACTCCAAACTCCGCCCATGCCAAGATTACCGTCACCTGAACGAAGGAACCGTCAAAAACGCTTATCCACTACCTCTTGTCACCGATCTCATGGATAAACTCAAAGGCGCCAAGTATTTCACCAAGCTCGACGTCCGATGGGGCTACAACAATATCCGGATCAAAGAAGGAGACGAATGGAAAGCTGCCTTCAAGACCAAGTTCGGACTCTTCGAACCTTTGGTCATGTTCTTTGGCCTCTGTAACTCGCCTGCGACGTTCCAATCGATGATGGACAACATCTTCATCAAACAGATCGACAATGGTTACGTGATCATCTATATGGACGATATCCTTATCTACGCCACCAACGAAGAAGACCTCGAACGATACACCAAAGAAGTACTCCAGATTATGAAAGACAACGACCTATATCTGAAACCCGAAAAATGCGAGTTTGCCAAGACCAGTGTGGCCTACTTAGGATTCATCATCGAACACAACAAGATCTCCATGGACCCCTCAAAACTCGCCGGAATTAAAGAATGGCCCGCCCCTAAAACCCTTAAACAAGTCCGATCATTCTTAGGTTTTGGCAACTTCTACCGAAAATTCATCCGACACTACTCCGACATCGCCAGACCCCTGAACGACCTCCTTAGGAAAGAACACCCCTTCGAATGGGGAGAAGCCCAACAAAACGCGTTTGACAACCTGAAAGAACGATTTTCCCAAGAACCAGTACTCGCAATGCCTGACCTCGACCGACCATTCCAAATAGAATCCGACGCCTCCCAGTATGCTTATGGAGCAGTCCTGACTCAAACAGACGCCAATGGAAAACGCCACCCCGTTTGCTTCCTCTCTCGATCATTCTCCCCTGCCGAACAAAACTATCAAATCTTCGATCGCGAACTCCTCGGAATTATCCGCGCGATAGAAGAATGGAAACATTATATCCTGGGATCTCCGCACACGACCACTATTCTCTCAGACCACAAAAACCTAACCTATTGGCGCTCCCCTCAGAAGCTCAATGGCCGACAAGCACGATGGTTTCTTATCTTATCCGAATATGATCTCAACCTTGTTCACACCCCAGGGGATAAAATGATTCAATCTGACGCACTCTCACGACGACCTGACCTAGTCCCCGAAGGCGATAACGAAGAAAACACAGACATCACAGTACTCCCTGACTCTCTATTTGTCAACCTCATTGACCTCGAACTTCAAGAAAGAATCGCGACCGCCAAATCGTTAGACAAAGACGCCACAAAAGCGCTAGAACTGTTGTTATCCGACAAAAACGTATCTTCAGGAACCTCCCTCAATGACTGGTCTTACGAAGAAGGCGACTATGGGAAACTTCTCTTTTACAAAGAAAAGGTTTACGTCCCTAAAGATAATGAACTACGCCGCTCCATTGTTCGCCATTTCCACGACACTGTTTCCGCTGGACACCCAGGAGAGCTGGAAACGTTCAACTCCATCTCCGCCACGCACTGGTGGCCTGGGATGCGACAATTCATCAAGTCGTACGTCAAAGGATGCGTCGCCTGTCAACAGTTCAAGATCAATCGCAACCCGACACGACCCACCCTAGTTCCGATTGAACCCCCAAAATCGCTTAAACCTTTTGCCCAAACATCTATGGATCTTATCACCGACCTTCCGCCATCTAAAGGATTTGATTCTATTCTTTCCGTGGTGGACCACGGCCTTACGAAGGGGGTAATTTTGCTACCTTGCACGAAAACGATCAATTCAGAGGGCGTCGCCAAACTCCTACTTGATAACCTTTACAAACGTTTTGGACTACCCGACTCTATCACGTCGACCGAGACCCTAGATTTGCCTCACACGCCTTCAAAGAACTCCTAAAACTCCTCGAAATCGAATCCAGACTCTCCACAGCCTATCATCCCCAGACCGACGGCACTACAGAACGCTACAACCAAGAAATCGAAACCTACCTTTCCATTTATTGTATCTCTAACCCAGAAGACTGGGTCGATGCACTCCCACCTCGAATTCACACACAATAGTCGCCGACATTCCGACCGCCGACATACCCCATTCGAACTCATGCTAGGAACCAGCCCCACTCAAATTCCGATCGCTTTCGAACATTCCATTCACCCTTCTGTGGAAGACAAACTCGGATCCCTAGTCCAAATGCGTCAAGAAGCAATTGCCGCTCACACCACGCTAGAAACCGCATGATCTCCCGCAGTAAAACCCTCACACACCTTTCAAACTCGGACAACAAGTATGGCTAGAAGCGAAGAACCTCAGACTTGGTACCAATAAGAAAATTTCTCCAAACGCCAAGGACCATTTCCAATCTCCGAAGTCTTAGGACCTGTCACTTATAGGCTCGACTTCCTTCTATTGGAAAATTCACGACGTCTTCATGCTAACCTTCTCACCCCTATCACGAAACCCCAGAACATGGACCGAATTTCCCAGAACCACCACCTGACCTTATCGGCGGAGAAGAAGAATATGAAGTCGAATCCATTCTTCGCCACCGAGGGAAACCACCTAACCGAGAATATATGGTATCGTGGAAAGACTTCCCACCATTTCATAATTCCTGGGAACCAGAAGCCAACCTAGTCAACGCCCCTGATATCCTTTCTGCCTATAAAAGAAGACGCAAACTTATCTAGAACCCCAACAAATCCGCTCTTTCAACAGCAACAACAACCAAACTCTACTATGACTCCCAACTCTGCCTCTACTTCCTCATCTTCCACCGCTCCCAAAGCTGTCCGCATCCTCTCTCCCACTCAAGGATCATTTTCGGATCCTCCACCGTCGTTTCCCTGTCTTCCCGCAATCCATGTCCGACACCGAATTCATCGCTCGCACCAAAACCCTCATCGCCGAAGCAAAACAGCGAGGCCGCATCCTCGAAGAAGAAGCAAAAACTCAGAATCCAAGATCCCGGCAATCCAAGGCCTCAATGACGTCCTCAAAACACTTGTCGCTGCCCACACTATCACCACCAACGCCGCCCTCAATCCTGACGATGCATCCGCTTGGGAATCCCCCAAAGAATCCCCAAGCACCACCCATGACCGCACCTCCATCTCTTTTGACGAGTTCGTCAATATCTTCCGTGATTCAGAAGATTACGAAACTCTCGCTTGGACACTCCCTTTCAACGACGCCCTACTATCTCCAATCCGAACCATGGACAGTCATATCACCCAAACCCGTGAACAAGTCCTAAAGTTATACTCGGCTATCAACGCTCACGAAAAAGCCGCCGCAACTTATTGGAACATTGGTTGTTCCCAATTCGAATCGTTCTGTGCCGAACATTTCAACAACCCGGTCTGTCGCAATCGACTCATGCAACTCATCACTGCCCAAAGAGCGAAATACGCTCATTACAAACCCAACGACCTCTACACCTTCAAACGCGACAAAACCTTCCTATATGACTACTCCTATCAACAAGCTCACTTCCCGACTCTAGAAAACCTCGTTCAACGACCCCTCGACAAAATGTTCGACGGCCTCGACTTTACCACCCGCTGCCATGTCCTCAGCTTAATGAAAAGAGGACAAGACCTCTGTCGTTCCTGCCCCAACTCGGAAGACCATTTTCGACAAGACTGCCCGAAATATCGCTGTCCCCACTGCAAGAAGTACGCCCCTAACCACCTCGCAACTAATTGTTCCAAGAAATTGCCTTCTTCAATCAACAAAGGCAAGAACAAGAAGAAATCGTCGAGATCTTCCAACCCTTGGGGAAGAAATAACGCTTGGGATACTACTTGGACCAACGACAAACCAAGCAAACAATGGACTCCAAGAAGTAGTACCAACGATGACGGCACCTGGGCCTACGACTTTTCCGACTACGACGACGACATGTGCGACGAAGCTATCCATAACATCAACACCTGATTGTGGTCAATCAGCCTTAAAAAGGGGGTAATGTTACGCTTTATCTTTCGTCTTTTGTCTTATCACTATGCCCCTATCTTTTCTTCATCTTATCCGGACTATTATCTTATCTCGTGTACTATCATCTCTCTTTGTACTTGTAGCTCGTCTTATCTTCTTACCTTTTTCTTTCTCTCACTCCACATTATACTCCATTCTCTGACTCGCACTTCTCCCACATTTATGACTCGTTCTCTACTACATTCCCATACACGTTCCATTGTGACTCCTTTGCCCCGTCCTCTGACTCTTATTTACTTCGTGCACAGACCTCCTATACCGCGCACGGACCATTAGCATTACGTATATAAACCCCAGTATTATACCCTATGTTCTTTAGCTAGTTCTTTAACTACAATAGAACGATAACTTCTACTGGACTTCTTTTACTCGCTCTCTGCTAAGACAATACCATCGAGCGATCACTCGAAGTGGCATTCTTAGTTAGATACTCTTGAACTTTAACGTAACTCACCGAAACCAACTCCGACTTCACCTTCGAACTTCGTTCTTGTTGACTCTACGGCCGGACTCGTACGCGCTGAACAAGTCAACCGTAACAGAATGCCACCACCGTATGCTTTTATGTGACTTCTAGCCGAAGCCACCCAGAGAGTTGTCGTTGTCCAGAGGCACGCAACTCAGAGATGCGCTGTCGTCGTCACCGGATAGATGAGGTGCTCTCTCAATCGTCGCAGGTGATGTCACTGACAGGCAGGTGGACAAGTGCAGAGAACATGTTGTGGGACATGTGGACAAGTGGTGAATGAAGTGGGCAGCGATGATCGACAATGAGATGGGCTGGGGCAGGAATTGGGATGGGGAGATGTGATCCTTCCCTCTACAGCGAGCATTAGCCATAGAAAGGAGAATAGCGAGTGAAAAGAACTAACGGTCATCAGAAAATGACACCACAAAAACGAGGCACTGTAGTGGTCATAACTATGACCACAAACGCAGCAAATAAAACCCAGAAAATCGAGAATTTTCAGATAATCAACTGCACAACAATTGCTCCCTTCAGCATAACATGTCCTATTTTCGGGATGCTGGACTCTCAAAATGAGTTGTAATTAGAGTGAGAGACGTGAATTCGGCGGTGGGATGCAGGAGGAGAATCGAGTCGTTGATCCATGAATCAATCAAGCTGGTTGTGGTGTTGGTTGGGAAAGAACCGACATTTGACATGGCCACACCACCCATCCAGATCCTCCTTATGGCAACTGCACATCAATCGTGAATGTCACCTCACTGACATCTATCCGACACGAGTGTGTCCATTCTTTGCATTCAATTCAATGTATTGCTAGGAAATTGACAGCAATGTTAACCCATGACCTTCCTTTCAAGAAGCTGAATACACTCAGCATGACATTTTCACTCACCTGACTAACAATGTGTTGCAACGAAGTGCACGATGTATATGTGCATCTGATGAGAGTGTTGATATAATTATCAATGGAGCCTCACTGTAAATAAATGCATAAAATTGAAAGTATATCAAGATTAGGAACAGCGAAAGGAATCACAGCAGACACAGAGTGAGGGATGTACATATTGGAAAAGTGTGGAAATGAAACTGAAACAAGCAATACAAAAGGGACAAAAATACATCATGAATAAAGGAGTGTTCAAACTAGCAAGAAATTATATGCACCACGAAGCATGGGAGGGAAATGATGGAAGAGTAAAACAAGCAAGAAGAATGGGAGAGAAGGGAAAATGTCTATAATTTGGTGAAGTATCCAACTGAACAGTCTGAACTCCTGGTGTTCTCCCTGCACTGACAAACACTATTACCAAAATACAGGAAATAACTTCAATTCAATTGCAGACAAAACAGGTTAATGACTCACCAAGGTACTCATGCATCATGACACTCACCAACAGCATCACCCCAACACTTCATCAACTGCATAATGCAAGCAAATTGCCAAGGAGCATGCTGCACTGGGGTAGGCTGTTGTGCCTCAGCTTGGACATCCTCCTCAATGGATTGAGAGATGCTGGGAGTTGCAATATTGCAAGTTGGTGGAGTATGTTGCTGCAAATCAGATGGAGGAATGGATGAAGTAACAACTTTGGGGATTGGAGTTGCATCAGGGACAGTCTGAATGTGAGTGACAAGAGGAGGAAGTGAAAGAGCAGTTGTTGATGATGGGAAATCAGGTGTGTTATTTTCCCTGACTGCCTGTTGACCATGTAAGGCTGCTTTGGGCTCCTGGGGAGATACAAAAACTGGATTTTTGGATTGCTGAATATATGTTGTGTTGTTGGCTTGGGGAATATTACCATGAGGTTCAGTACCAGGGGGAGGTGTGGCAAGAGGATGGGGAGGGGGAGGAGGTAGGAGTCCCGAATCTTTGAGCTCCTTTTGGAATCGAGAGAGGTCCTCCTTGGCTTCTTGAATCCTTGTGTGAAGAGTTGAGAGAAGCAGCCTGTCACACTGTGCTTCGGCATGAGCAAACTCATCATGAAGGGTGGGGATATGGGATTGGAGATTCTGGATTCGATCTTGGAGGTCAGTGAGGAGATTGGCTTCAAAAGGACTTCCATTGATGCTGCTTTGATGATCTTCAATGGAGAAGTTGATACCTGTTGACATTTGGAAAGCTTGATCTAGGATTGACAATGCTGATTCCTGTGTGTTGTAGAATTGTGACATCTGAGCACCTTCTTCAATGAACTCCTGAATAGATAAGTGAGCTCCTAATGGAAAACAAATGAATGAGAAAGTGATAACCTTCCATATATTGTTTTGAAGCTGCTGATAATTGTCTTCTGCACGCTTTGTTGCACTCTCACCCCAAATATTGTCCCACATCGTAGTTATGATCATCACATTCTTTGCTGTTTCAACACCAGTGAGGGCATGAAAGGTTTTCAACACCTGCCGCTGGCTGCCAGGCAGGCGAGTACTTGAAATTGGTGTCAAGTACAAAATGCGAGAAAAATAACTAATAAAGCACACATCTCATTAGCAAGAACAGTAAGCAGAAGAAGCTAGACTCACGTATCATTGTCTTTCATCCATTTCTGTAACATGGAGACAATGGCCATCTCCGATATTTTGGTGTCAGCGAAGCCAGGTGAGTCCACAAGATAAATTGGATAACCATCTGAGCCCCAAGTGACATTGTTCAATTTGTAGGTGGATACAGCCTGGGTGTATCCATCCAGACCGTTACTGGATATCTTTAAGGAGCCCTTGAGGCCAAGGGCCTCGATAAACTAGACATGGAGAACGAAATTAGCAGGAGTCAAAATCCTGAGTATAATTTTCGACATGTAGTACTGGATAATAAATACGCACGGAGCTCTTTCCTGCCCCTGTTGGACCCATAATTCTGTGGTCAGGACAGGATTAGAAACATGTGGTAACATCACCTATTCCCATGCACTCACAGCACCCTCCGGCAAGGGTGTTGTACCCTGTGTACTCGCTCAACAGAAACAGTTCCAGTGACTTTGATCTTCTTGTATTCCATCTTCGAAGTACTGGCCATTGTGGTGCAGAATTTGGTAGCAAAACAAAAGATATAGAGATGCTGGTCAAGCAGACGAAGTGCGCGAGATGATGGGAGGAAGAAACAAACGATGGGCGGCTGCGCCTGTCTTTGCACACTGCGATTACCTCGTGCATTCCACCTGTTAATCAGTCATGGGACGAGCACGGTGTCCATGACAGAAATAGATCAGATTTGATCAAATCCGACGTATTTCCTTCTCGTCTCTGCAGTTCTCATTGTCGACATTCGGACTTCTTCACGATCGCGTTTCAAAGCGGAATGCATTGGATTCATCATACAATATCGTATATAATTTTCGCCTCGCGCCCCCTAACGTTATAGCTAGTACTAAACGCTACTGAACCCACATCCGTCTCTCCATGTTCAAAAATCCCTCGTCCTTCATCAAAGTCTCCTATGTACCGCGTTGGATCTAGGTCGTGTAGATTCGTCGTTTTGGTTAGCACCATCGGTGAGGGCAGGTGAGGGTACAAGGAGCAACGCGTATAATAGCGGAGAGAAGCCTGAAAGGAATGAAAGCAATCATGAACATCGTCATCACCAAGGAAAACAACGCATAAGCGGGAAACCCACCGATGAACCAGATGGCGCCAATCCGCAAGGCAGAGATCGCGCTCTCAAGCGTTCCACAGGTGAGAGACAAGAGGATGCGAGTTTGCGAAGCTGGTAGAGAGAAGGTTGCGTCAGCACATGATAACAAGACAGCGTGTAGGTATGTGTTTAGAAGACCTACCAAGCACGAGATCCAGTCGTCCATTGTCACCCATCGTACCTTCCCTAAATAAACGTCGGATATGCCGAGTTCGCCCCTGCGTCTTATAGTCGTGAACGAACTGTGGGAGGGTTTAACCATGAAGTGAGAGGTAGAGCGACGGCATTGAGGAGGGCAGACATGGCGGGGTTGAATACGATGGATGATAACGTGACTGACGGGGGAAACTGTACGTAGCAGGTGGGGTCTACCGGAGGTACAGGTATAAGACGAATGACGAATACGCATCGCAGAGTGGAAGAAGGTTTGACAGCGCGTTTGAGCATGGAGTAGAGTGCGATGTGAGGTTGCAAGGTAATTCAACATAGTGCGACGTTGTGCGAGGAGACGCCTGTGAAGGTTCCGCAATGGATCAATCAGCACTCAATAAAAAAGACATGAGCTACTCACCGAATGAGCAGACCCTCGTCGCATTCCTCAATATCGCCAATTCACCCTCCAACCGCGCATATATGGATGACTTCTCTCAATTGGCAGGACCTGGCGAAGCGCGTTGAGGTGCGCGTCCGATACCCTATTATCACGTCTAACGATGAGTATGTTTACTTTTTTCCGTCGATATATTGAGGAATACGTACTGGACTCCAGGACTTATTCCATCTATTGGCGTGAATAGGCTCATCGACGATTGAGAAGGTATGGGAGACCTTAATGGTCGGAAACGAAGAGTCGCCTGGACGAGCACAATTAGCGACTTGAGATCGGCGTGATGTGCATTGGAAAAGGACCTACCTTTACTTCCACCATGTTCCCAGCTCTAAGAAAGCACGACCAGGGGGGAATCAGGATCACGGTCTGTCTGTATGCGCAGAAGAATGTATAACGATCGAGTTGGTGGAAAAAATTGGATGGTCAAAGTTTGTGAGCAATGTTTGGGGGGAAGGCGTCGTTGAGGTTTGAGGTTGATGAGAAGGGAAGGGAAGGGAAGGGAAGGGAAGGAAGGGAAGGGAAGGGAAGGGAAGGGAAGGGAAGGAATGAGTTTATCGTCAGGAGATGAAGATGGAATAAGAACACATACCAGGACGAGATCAAGAACCAAAGACGCCATTGGAGCACATATTAGCGGGGAATTCCTTGAGGGCGCACCTGAGATAGCTGATATGAGCGGATTGAATGAGCTGTGGCGAATCTGTAGGCACAACCACATACCAGTACAAGCTAGCGATCTTAGCAAAATCGCCCGAGAAAACCGGATGGAAAAGCAAGAGAGTGGGGATGATAAGCTCTTGCACGACAGGAATACGCCAGACTGATAGTACGAGTAACAAGGTACGGAGATCCAAGTGGGTATGTTGATCGATATCAAAGGGATGCAGTGGGGAATGCCAGATCGTCGTATTAGGGAAAAGGTGAATTCATTTCAATGCTCGTGTCAGACACGACAGGCATACACGCGGCGTGTGTGAGAGTAAGAATAGATTTGGGGCACACGTGGTGGGGACTGGATGATGGAGAGACGATGCCAGATAGGATTGGAGCAGGGAGTACAAAGACGTCTCCTACGTGGTATAAGATCAGCAACGCGAAACAAAAAGAGGAAATTGGGACTGACTGAGAGGATAAAGAGTCGACCCAAGAACACGAGGCAAACAACGACGATCACAATGAGATTCAGAGTGAATGGTTGAGCATTGAACGATATTGAGTCGACAGAAGGAAGATTTAGAACTAGGTATGGACATGGACAATACATTATAGGTGAAACAAGGGCGACAATGAACAGAAAGGAGCTTGGACATGCAACGTGCTGTGGTGGTGGTGGTTGAAAGGAAAGAACAGGTGGAGACACAGCCACCACGTCAACAACTAAATCTAATCACCCCTGTTTCCCAGCACTGTCAGACGATCCACGTAACCTGCTCTCTGCTCGCAAAAATCACACTTCATCACGTCCCGCCGACACATCTACCACCGCCAACAAATAGACTGGTGACCATCCCTCGCGAGGCGCGAGGGCCTCGTAGAGGGACTGGCGAACCGGGGTTTCCCGGCCTGATGTTTTTCTTATGATCGAAAATGCCATCAATTTCCTTTTTCGTTTCGTGCAAACATAGAGAGCGACGCATCAAAGTGCGCACACGTGTGATTTGGTGAGCGCGCGCATTCACTGTGGGATCTAAAATGGATGCGCAGTGAGAATTGAGCCCATATAAAGGGTAACGAGGAGTAAGGAAACCACTTGATACCCACCATGTACAATTGCTACACGCTAGGACGTCTACAAGAGCCTGATCCAGGCGAAAACACACCTCCAAACCCTGCAGCCACTCCACATGGACGAGATGTCTTTGCTTTGCAGACTGCTAGTGCAGCATCAGCAGCGTCTACATCTCAAGACTTTCCGCTACCAGTACCAGCGGATACAAGTACATCTTTCCCGTAGAAACACTCCGCTATCATTACCTCAACTGCATTTCTCGAGGAACTTGGCTTTTAGATGACGCGATCCAACAGATCAGGCTGATACGCAGGCAGAAGATCTTCTCCGATAAGGGAAGGGTGTTGAGAAATTCGTGGAGAAGCCGTTCAGTTGGTAAGTTCTCCGTTGCTAGGCCTTGGATCTCAGAATCAGAGGCATTTCGGATCAATTCAAGCTGTTTCTGTACATCTGGTAGGAGGAGGGACATAGATTGTAATAAGGATGATTTTATTATGATTTTACTCTGTAGTGGCCTCAAATCTGTTCTACACTTACTCTGCGCGCGACCAGGCGCGTCCTAATTAACGCGTCATTCTAAAAATAACTGAAATCACTTCACAAAGTCGAAACCAAAAAGGAAATTGATGGCATCAGAGGTTCTTTTTCGATCCTAAGAATAACATCAGGCCGGAAAAACCCGCTTTCCAGGTCCCTCGACGAGGCCCTCGCGCCTCGCGAGGGAGCTGTCACCGGTCTAGCCAACAAATTGAAACTGGCAAACTCGCCAAGCATCCCAAACGCGTCTCAGTTTGGGACCACCAATGACATCACTGGATCAGGCAAAGCCGGGCGGCTGTGCCGTTCCTCTCCCCCCCTTTCTCCTCGACATTCCGCCCCTGTTGCTTGCGATAACCCACCTCCCCTAGCTCTAGAGCTTATGTGTTCATCACATATGCTGATTTTAGAGGAATATACAGAGAAATGTGAAAGCAAGAACAAGAACTAGGCACGGGAAATTGCTGTAACCTAACCACAACTGATGTGATACTGATCATTAAACTTGCTATCGTTGGAGCGTCAGAGACTATTGTTCATGTACAGGTGAGCGCTTTAATGGACTTTCATGAACTCTGAATGTGAATATAACAGTGAAAACCCTTTGAACCTGGATCTATTATTTCTCTGCTACCCGAAATCTGAATATCATCCCATTTATCCACGGTGGACAACGTCCTGAACAATGCCCTCGCCATGACTAAGACTATGACGACCCGATATCAAAAAAATAACAAACGCTGGACATCTACTTAGTACATCAGTGGACTCTTTTCAACAGTTTATAGACCCACAATTGGCGTTGACTTTATCAACAAAAAAATACAAAGTCCTGATGGTGGGGATTTGGTATTACAGATATGTATGGGTGCGTTTCTTATCGTGATTGCAAACCTTCTCGTAACGCCTCTGCACATTTATGCTTCTCTTTATCTTCATTGACTCTCTGCTGATACACACGCACTTGTCCCGTCATAACAACCACAGTGCATTGCCTGCCAAGAACGCTTCTCGTCTTTATCCAGCGCATTCTTCATACATACAGACGCCGTAATTCTCATGAACGACGTCAACGACAGGTCCTCACTCTACAAGCTCAGAAAATGGTGGTGCGATTTCTGCGCTGATGCTCCAGTAAGGCATGAGGATAGGGCGAAATTCTGTGAGGATGTGGTGGGGAACAAGGTGGATGTGGAGAGAGGAGCGGAGGGCCAGGATGATGATGAAGATACACAGTCGGTGGTGGGTGAGGAGACTCAGGTCGAAGGAGAGAGTGAAGGGGACCTGTCGTTGTCTCAGCATACCCACATCCTAGGTCAAGGTTCCACAGGGACGACGGAGACAACACCAACGTCAAAAGCAGAAGTGCTAATGAAAAATAGGTTATTCACATTTCCGAATGGAGCTTTAACGAGGGTTGGACTCGTACATTCAACGACTTCTAGCGTCAGCTCAGCATTCAACGCAACGATACCCACCACGATGATACCCAGTTCATCTCAGGCTGATGTCCAACCTTTTCCATGTACCCAAAATCCAAAGGCGCCATCAACCTCACTCTCACCTTCAACGCCTCCTTAAATGTCTCACAGAATGCTCTGTCCATATTGAACCACGCGCGTTGTCTAGAGTGCGATCTCACCCGCATTCCCTCTCGCACTCTCAGTCATTTTATACGGGAACCTTTAATAGCGCACATTCAGGGTCGATGTTGGGCTTTAGCACGTATCATACCCCTGATGCGAGCGTGGGGTCGTTTAGCTCTGAGGCGGGGGTGGGGCTGATTAGGTGGAGTGAAGTTGGTGGTGATGCGGGCTCGTCGAGGTATAGTGATGTGGGGACGGTGACAACGGAGAGCCCAGAGTGGGAATGGTATGATGCGCACACGGATATTTCTGCTTCTGGTTCCCGGTCGGTGTCTGAATGAGTTAGGGTTTGGGAGTAGGAGCGCCAGGAGGAGTTCGTTTGGAGTGAGCAGAATGGCAGGTTTGAGGATTGTTTTGAGACGGGTGTCGAGCGTGGGCTTGAGGAATGGGGATGGGGGGCCAATGGGAGTGGGAGTGGTGAGCCGAGACGACCGAGTTCGTTGGCTACACTTACAAATTTGACGGTTCATGGGGAGATGACAGGGTCTACGACGCCGTTGACGGGGATTTTATTGACAATGACGGCAGCCACAACGTTGACAAATGCAAAGAAGGATTCATACCGACATCTACGCACTTCACAACCCCCGCTGGCGATAACGACCACTGTGAGTGCGAGTAGTACCACTGCGACGGCGACCGCTCAGTCTTCCACATCGGGGAAGAGTACAGGTACAGGTGCGACAAGCGTGCGTGGTGATAAAGATGTTGAAGTTGAGAGCCAGAACAAAGATTGTTGTGGGGAATGGAACAGGGAACATCAGTGAGAGCTTGGGGAGCGTGGTTACGATCACTCCTGTGAGATTGATCATGTTCGAATCAAGGACCTCTTTGTCGCTGCCTTCGATGTCTGCGTCTCAATCTGTTCATCCTCCTCCATTCTCGTTGTCATCAAAACCTGCTCCCTGGGCGCATTCCAGGCTTGCATACCCATCACCCAGGGGTTCCACCCTGTTCCTCACATCTGCGAAAACGGGATTTAATGTGGAAGAGACGTTTCAGTATGCTGCGAGTACCCGTATCTATGTGCAGGGTTTGCGTTGTGATGCTACGATGATGCAGGAAGTTATTTATTGATGATTTACAGGAAATCTAATTTATTATAATTTAATGGCTGTATTTATTTCGAAACGGTGTTTGAATTCATGATGTGTTTGTTACACCAAGAGGGAGAGTTTGGTTTTTCAACGTCGAAGCTGACATATTTCCTTCTGCATCTAACTGATGCAAGAGCATATTCACGTTCGCGTTTCAAAGCGGAATGGACTGGATTCACCATATAACATCGTCTATATTATCGCCTCGTGCCCGCTAACATTACAGTTTGGAAGAACCTGAACGGAGTTCAGGTTCGCCTTCTTGATCACGTGGATCTGCCAGCCTTCACCTCCTAGAGTTTCCGGCTTCCATTCTTCTCTTCATTTCTCGCTCCTCGTCATAGACTCGACGCTCGCTTTATCATAGTCACCTTGATTACATTTATCCTTTTATTTCCCACCCACCGCCCTTGTGAACTGCCAAACCCTTATCCCTTGCCACAGATCCAACCAGAGTCGTCAGGAGGGGAGAGAGCGATCAGCGAGGGGTTCACCCATCCTCGCTTTCACCTCTCGCCCAGGGAAGGGGTCAGCACTCATCTTTGCTGTTCCCTTTCTCCCTCTCCCATCCATACCTACCTAACTTCTCTGGCGCGATCTCGTGTAGCAAGAAGTACCAAACATATTGAACCCATGTCCGTCGCTCCATCGTTCAAAAATACCTCCTTCTTGAAGCCCCCTTCCATGTACTGTCTTTAACCTGGGTTGTGTAGATTCGTTGTTTTGGTGAGGGTGGGTGAGGGTGCCAAGGAGCAACATGTATATCGCTGGAAAGACGCCTGAAAGAACTGAAAGTAGTAGTGAATGTTGTCATCTTCAAGGACAGCAACATGTAAGCGCAAAACCCACATATAAACAAGATTGCACAACTCCCAAATGCAGCGATCGCGGTCTCAAGCATTGCAGAGGTGAGAGACAAGAGAACACGAGATGGCGGAAAAAGGGAGGTTGCGTCGGCATATAATAAAAAGACAGTGTGCAGGGATATGTTCAGAAAACCTACCGAGCACAGGGTCTAGCCATCTATTGTCACCCATTGCACCTTCCCTACATAGGGGTCGGAGATGCAGAGTTTGCCCCTGCATAGTAGAGTGGTGAACGAACTGTGGGAGGAGGGTTGAAGCGCGAAGTGGGAGGTAGAGCGATGGCATTGGAGTGGAGAGAACATGGTGTGATTGTATGATGCATGCTAATGTGACCGAAGGGGGTGAAACTGTTTGTTGCAGGTGGGAGATACCGGATTCACAGGTATAACAGAAATGGCGAATGCGCATCGCGGCAGGAAAGAAGGTTTTAGAGTGCATTTGAACACGAGTAGACTGGGATGTGAGGTTGGAAGGTGAAAAGCCACGCGAAGCACCGCCTGGACGAGCATAATTAGCTACTTGAGCTCGATGTTATGCGCCCTGGTGAAAAGACATACCTTTCCATCCACTATGCTCCTGGCTATAAACAACTCGACCAACAGGAAATCAGGATCACACTGTATTTGTATGCGCAGGAGAATTTGTATAAAGAGTCAAGTTGGCAGAAAGACTTTGTTGGGTCAAGGTCTGTGAACATGGATGATGGGGCGAAGACATCGTTGAGGGCGGTGAGATGAGAATGGACTCATACCCTCATCGCTCTTCTGAATGCAGCCAATTCCCCTCCCAGTGCGGCGCATATACTCGCAAAGTATCAAAGTCGACGCTGCATGGGGACCCAGGTAGCATGTTGACAGTCAATACATTGAGAGAGAGAGGTGAATGAATAAATGATGACGATAAAAGAACGAGACGGAGTGTAAGAGGAGAGGTAGACGGGGTTCATCGGCGGGTGGGGTGAAGAGAATAACGAGAGTGTTGTGGGTGGATTGAGCGTTACGCATAGACTGGGTGGAATTGATGGTTAGGACAGTGCATGTAGCGGAGATGAATCGTCTCGCAAGCACATATTGACCACCTTCTCTCCCTATATCACTTCCCATCGTTCCAGACCCATATCGTTATCCCAGTCATCCGCCTCTTCAGATCCCACTCCCATCCTTTCCCTCATCCACCGTCACCCTAAGTATATCCTCTCCTTCGCTTCAACTCCGACACCATCCATCATCCAAATTGTTGTTCGCCAGTCCAAACAGTCCTGAAGAATAACTTAGCGCTTGCATGATGTCGAGAGTATAGATGCTGAAGTGCAAGTGTCAAGGTGCATTGTCTAGGATGCACGCTGTAAGTGAAAATATAGAAAATCTCAGACACAACACTCACCCCAGATCATACAATATCTGCTTCCACCCATAACTCGGTCAATGAAAGCCATCACGTTCTTTGCTTTCGTCCTTGTGTCCCAAAAATCATTGCTGGTTAGGACGAGATAGAGTATACAGAAGATTTTGGGAAATACAGTGTTGTAGGTGACAGAGCCACTGGGGAGAGGGCAGTTCAATGCGGGTGGAGCGCATGACATATGGGGCAGCGATGAATATCGATAAAACAGGTTGATACGGGAGTTTGGATACATTTGCTGTAATATGGTTGGCCACAGAACAAAATAAAAATAAAAATAAAGAGCAAAACGAACTGACAGTCATTGACCACAGGAAAACGCAAGGCAAGGTTGCAGCGGCGCAAAAGTGACGATATTTGGAGGTCCCTAGCAAATATATTTTTTTGAAAATGACGGTGATCAATAAGAATGAGGGACATGAAGTAAGGAGGGACGGTATTCACAAAGAAACTCAACACTCACTGTCCCTCAATCCCTACCATGTGGACACATGACCTTCCTTTCAAGATGTTGAATACACTCAACATAGCATTTTCACTCATCCGATGAACAGTGTGTCCTAACAACAGTGCGTGATACATATGTGCATCTGATGAGAGAGTCGAAATACGCAACAATTATCAATGGAGCACCACTGTAAATAAATAAATAACATTGAGAGTATATCGAGATCAGGCACTACCAAAGGAATCACAGAGGACATGGAGTGAGGCATGTACATAATGGAACAGTGTGGAAACAAAACTGAAACAAGCAATACAAAAGGGACGAAAATACAATGTGAATAAAGGAGTGTTCAAACTGGTGCGAAATCATATGCATAACAAAGCATATGAGAGGAAAGACAGAAGAGTGAAATGAGCAAGAACTTTGGAACAGAAGTGCAAGTGTCTAAAAAATGTCAGGTATCCAGCATCGCTCCTGGAGTGCTCCTTCTGCTGACGAATGCTGTTACCAGAAAGAGAATAAGTTCATTTTAATGGCAGACAAAACGGGCGAAAAACTTGCTGAGGTACTCCATGTTCATGCATCATGACACTCACCAACAGCATTGCCCCAACACTTCATCAACTCCATGATGTGCAAAAATCTCCTAGGACCTGGCAGTGCTGGAATGACTTGTTGTGGTGCTGCTTGGACCTCTTCCACAACGGATCGAGAGGTAATAGGAATTGCAATAGATAGAGCATCTGAAGGAGGAGTGTTAGGAGGTTGGGTATGGGGAGGAGGCAGGAGTCCTGAATCATCAAGCTCCTTTTGAAATCGAGCAAGGTCCTCCTTGGCTTCTTGAATCCTTGGGCGAAGAGTTGAGAGAAGAAGCTCATCACCCTGTGCTTTGGCATGAGCAAACTCATCATGAAGGGTGGGGATATGGGATTGGAGATTCTGGATTCGATCTTGGAGGTCAGTGAGGAGATTGGCTTCAAAAGGACTTCCATTGATGCTGCTTTGATGATCTTCAATGGAGAAGTTGATACCTGGTGACATTTGGAAAGCTTGATCTAGGATTGACAATGCTGATTCCTGTGTGTTGTAGAATTGTGACATCTGAGCACCTTTTCAATGAACTCCTGAATAGATAAGTGAGCTCCTAATTGAGAACACATGCATGAGAAAGTGGTAACCTTCCATATATTGTTTTGAAGCTGCTGATAATTGTCTTCTGCACGCTTTGTTGCATGCTCACCCCAAATATTGTCCCACATTGTTGTTACTATCATGACATTCTCCACTGTTTTGACACCAGTGAGGGCATTGAATGTCTTCAGCACCTGTCGCTGGGTGCCAGGCAGGCGAACACAGGTAATTGGTGTCAAATAGAGTATACGATTAAAAACCCTAATAAAGTATACATCTCATTAGCAATGCAATGAAAATCAACAGAACCCATGCAACAGAACAGTGAGCATAAGAAGCTGGACTCACCCATTGTCTTTAATCCATTTCTGTAACATGGAGACGATGGCCAACTCCGATATTTTTGTGTCGGCGAAGCCAGGCGAGTCCACAAGATAAATTGGATTGCCATCACTCTCATTGACATTGATCAATTTGTAGGTGGATACAGCCTGGGTGCATCCATCCAGACCGTTACTGGATATCTTTGAGGAGCCCTTGAGGCCCAGAGCCTCGATGAACTAGACACAAGGAACGAAAATCGAGCAAGTGAAAGTTCTGAGTATTATTTTCGACATGGGGTAGTAAATGGTAAATATGCACAGAGCTCTTTCCCGCCCCTGTTGGACCCATAATTCTGTGGTTGAGTAAAAGTCAGAGTAAGGCCAATTGTCATGTGTTTCCATCCACTCACAGCACCTTAGTAGTGCCTCTGTCCGCCCTGTCTACTCGTTCAACGGAAACAACCCCAGTAACCTCGATCTCCTTGTATTCCATCTTCGAAGTAGTGGCCATTGCAGTGCAGAATTTGGTAGCAAAAAAGAAAAGATAAAGAGATGCTGGTCAAGCAGACGAAGTGCGCGAGATGATGAGAGGAAGAAACAAACGATGGGCAGCCGTGCCTGTCTTCGCAGAATCTGATCACCTCGTGCATTCCACCTGTTAATCAGTCATGGGACGAGCACGGTGTCAATGACAGAAATAGATCAGATTTGATCAAATCCGACATATTTCCTTCTTGTCTCTGTAGTTCTCATTGTCGACATTGGGACTTCTTCACATTCGCGTTTGAAGGCGGAATGGATTGAATTCATCATACAACATTGTATATAATTGTCGCCCCGCCTCTGCTAATGTTACTGCTGGTATCAAATGCTATTGTACACATGTCCGTCCCTTCATTGTTCAAAAATCTCCCATCCCTCTTTTCAGTCTCCTTCCACGTACCGTCGTCGATCTAGGTCGCATAGATTTGTCGTTTGGTGAGCACCATCGGTGAGGGTGGGTGAGGGTACCAAGGAGCAACGTGTATAATGGCGGAGAGAAGCCTGAAAGGAATGAAAGCAATTGTCAACATCGTCATCGCACAGGAAAACAACATGTAAGCGGGAAACCCACCTATGAACCACATGGCGCCAATCCGCAAGGCAGAGGTTGCACTCTCAAGCGTTCCACAGGTGAGAGACAAGAGGATGCGAGACGGTGAAGCTGGGGAAAGGGATGTGTCGTCAGCGCATGATAACGAGACAGTATGCAAGGATATGTTTAGAAAACTTACCGAGCACGGGATCTAGCCATTTATTGACACCCTTCGCACCTTCCCTACTAGACGTCGGATATGTGGAGTTCGCCCCTGCGTCGTATAGTCGTGAATGAACTGTGGGAGGAGGGCTGAAACATGAAGTGAGAGGTAGAGCGACGGCATTAGAGGAGAGCAAGCATGGCGTGATTGAATATGATGGATGTTAACGTGGCTGACGGGGAAACTGTACGTAGCAGGAGGGGAGTACTGGAGGTAAGTACAGGTAGGACGAATGACGAACACGCATCACGGAACGGAAGAGAGTTTGAGAGCAGGTTTGAGCACGGAGTAGAGCGCGATGGGTAATTCAACATAGTGCGACATTGTGCGAGGAGACGCCTGTGAAGATTCAGCGATGGGTCAATCAGCACTCAATAAAAAAGACATGCGCTACTAACCGAATGTGCACTCCCTCGTTGCATTCCTCAATATTGCCAATTCACCCTCCAATCGCGCATATATGGACGACTTCTCTCAATTGGCAGGACCTAGCGAAGCGCGTCGAGGTACGCGTCTGATATGCTATGATCACGTCTAACGATTAGTATATTTATTTTTTCGTCGATCTATCGAGGCATACGTACCGGACTGCAGGACTTATTCCATCTATTGTAGTGAATAGCCTCATAGACGATTGAAAAGGTATGCGGGATCTTAATGGTCGGAAACGAAGAGTCGCCTGGATGAGCATAATTAGCGACTTGAGATCGGCGTGATGCGCATTGGAAAAGGACCGACTTTTACTTCGACCATGATCCCAGCTCTGAGAAAATACGACCAGGGGGGGGGTCAGGATCACGGTCTGCCCGTATGCGCAGAAGAATGTATAAAGAGTCGAGTTGGTGGAAAAAATTTGGATGGTCAAAGTTTGTGAGGATCAGTGTTGGGGCGAAGGCGTCGTTGAGGGTGATGAGATGAGAAGGGAAGGGAAAGAATGAGTTTATCGTTAGTAGATGAAGATTGAATAAGACCACACACCAGGACGAGGTCAAGAAGTCCAAGACGCGATTGGAGCACATATTAGCGGTGGGATTCCTTGAGGGCACACCACAGATAGCTGATATGAGCGGATTGTAAGAGCGGTGGCGACATAGTAGGCACGATCACATACCAGTACAAGCTAGCAATCGTAGCAAAAAACTGCACGAGTAAAACGGGATGGAAAAGCAAAGGAGTGGGGATGATAAGCTCTTGCACGACAGTAATACACCAGACTGATAGCACGAGTAACAAGGCACGGAGATCCAAGTGGGTATGTTGATCGATATCAAAAGGATTCAGAAGAGAATGACAGATCGTCGTATTAGGGAAAAGGTGATTTCATTTCAATACTTGTGTCAGATATGACAGGCATACACGCGGCGTGTGTGAGAGCAAGAATAGATTTGGCGGGCACACGTCAGTGGGGGACTGGATGATGGAGAGACGCTGCCAGATAGGATTGAGGTAGGAAGTACCAAGACGTCTCCTACGTGGTATAAGATCAGCAACGCGAAACAAAAAGAGAAAATTGGGACTGACTGAGAGGATAACGAGACGACCCAAGAACATGAGGCAAACAACGACGATGACGATGGACTCAGAGTGCATGAGTGAGAAATGAACGACATTGATTCAACAGAAAGAAAAGACTCAGAACTAGGTATCGACATAGACAACTACATTATAGGTGAAACGAGGGCAACAGCGAACAGAAAGGATGCTCGGACATGCAACATGCTGTGGTGGTGGTGGTTGAGAGGAAAGAACCGTTGGAGACACAGCCACCACGTCAACAACTAAATCTAATCACCCCCGTTTCCCAGCACTGTCCAACGATCCACACAACCTGCTCTCAGCTCACAAACATCACACTTCATCACGTCCCGCCAACCCATCTTCCACTGCCAACAATTGAAACTACCAAACTCACCAAGCATCCCAAACGCGTTGTAGTTTGGGCCCACCAATGACATCACTGGATCAGGAAATGCTGGGCGGCTGTGCCGTTCCTCTTCTTTCCCTTTTTCCTCGACATTCATTCCCTGCTACCTAGCGATTCCCCACCTCCTCTAGCTCTAGAGCTTGAACGTTTATAGATATATTGATTTCAGAGGAATATACAGACAAATATGAAAGCAAGAACAGGAAATAGGGCCACGAAATCGCTTTAACCATTGGGAACGACCCCCATGTTTGAGCGTCTGGGGTTGGCAAGACGAGTTTGAGCGTCAAGGTGAGAGCATTAATGAATTTTGTGAATTCTGAATGTGAATAAAACATTGAGGAATTTTTGAACTTGGATTTAGTTTGAATCTGCTAAGCGAAGTCTGATAATGAGAAGATCTGTGCTCGCACAGATCGCTCTTCTTGGTCACGTGAGCAAGCTGCAACACTCGCCATCCATTCCACTCTGTATCTGTATTATCTTTACCGCCTTGCTTTCTCGCCGGTTCAGCGTCTCTCACTCGGCTCTCTATATCTTTATCCTTTTAATTTCTGGATACATCTCCTTCTAAGACCGACATTAATTGGGACACCACAACACTGGTGACACTGATACTCTGCCAGCTCATCACCTGCATCTGTGTCGACACCCATTGCAGCACACTAACTGAGCTGCAACATAGCCTGTACCTGACGCCTCACCAACCTGACAACTTCATGAACAAAGAATGCAAGAATTGACGGGCGACTCTTCGCCAGGAGGGTCTATGAGACCACCAGATCCTCATAACTCTCTACCCTGACCAGCTACGGGCTACAAAACTGGAGAACTACCGCTACTCCCTTTCCCTAAGCCAACCAGGAATACGAGATGGCTAAAATCAGATGCATATCCCATCATTTCCTCATAATGCAACATATCTCCCCCCTCCACTCCTTGCAGGACACTCCCAGAACAGTTCTCCACCTATGTCAGTAGGGCGATTCATATTCTTCTCATACTCGCTTGGCCAAACTCAAGCAGTCACCCCAATCCCAATTACACCAGACCTCAAGAATCGCAGGTAAGCAATACCATATGACAATCTCCCCTTCTCTACATCCCCCTCAACCTCTACCCATCGCTATCCAATATTCCTCCCTCATCCCCAATCATCACACCCTGTCTTTATCACTATCCAATGATCCATTCACCACATCTCGCCATCAGCTACTCTTCCTCGTGTCCTCCCTCTTCTACCTCTCAAACCCTCCAACACAACCGGATCTCTCTTTGGATGCGAAACTGTCTGTGCCCAGCGCGTCAGCTAACATCAAAACCACCGGTCCACATGCCCACCAATATGTGATTATCACCTCTGTTTGATGCTGGCGTGTCGATCGGGGGGATTCGCCATGGCCTATCATGACTCTAACGGGTCCTTTGGGTTTCATCAGGAAAAGGCCTCTTGGACTGAAGGAGCCTGACAGCTCCCTAGGGCTCCCCAGGGCACGCAGGGCGCTCAGGGCGCTCAAGGCATTCAGGTCTACCCAAGGCACTCTACACTCCAAGGAACATCATAGGCTACAGTATCAGGTTACACCAAGGCACCCCAAGGATGCCCTTGGATGCTCTGGGGACACCCTCTGTTGACCTAGAAATGCCCAGAAAACAGCCTGAAATGCCTTGCCACTGACTTGTACTCCACTGAAGAATCACAACAAGATCAATAATATGCAAAGATATTCATTTTCACAACTATATAATACATGAAAGTGCTACCAAAGTATCAAGCATAATTTCTACACATAAAATAAAAGCAGCTCATGGGTAAAAAAGATAATAATAGGAAAAAGGATAGCAAGACAGGAAGAGCATGGAGAGCCAGAAAAAATAGAAAGAATAAAGCTAATATTAATAATTCAAAAAAGCAGAGCAAGAAGAACAGAAATAATGATGGGGATAGTGAAGGCCATAGAGAGGTCAAGAGGAAGAATAAAATAGAATAAAATGAATAGAGATAGAAGAATAGCAGCAAGAACAGGCATGAGCAGAACATGGAGGACAGAAAATATGTAAAAAAAGCGGACTAAAACATGGGACAAAAGAGGAAACAGGGCTCAGAAAGGTGGGGGAAGGAGAGGATGAGATATAGTGAGAGAGAAACAAGAGAGGCCAGAGAATAGTAGAGGAAAGAGGTCAAAAAAGCAGACAAGAGGAGAAGGAATGGAGAGAATAGAAGCAACTAGTGAGAAGAAAGCTACATGGAGGACAGAAAACATGAAAAAAGCGGACCAAAATGTAGGGAAAAAACATCAAAGGAGGGTCAGTCATAGGTGGAAGGGTTATAAGATGACACATGCAAAAGAAAAGAAGGGAGGTCAGAGAATAAAAGAGGGAAAAGGTCAAAAAAGCGGACAAGAGGGAGCAATGGAGAGGAATGAACAAGCAGAAGGATAATAAACAGCAGAAAAACCTCAAAAAAGCGGAATAGACTCACCAATAACCCTATACCATCCCATCCCATCCCTCCCAACAGATGAATAAAGAGGAAACCATGAAATGTGGTGAGTGCAGAAGTGGGGATGGTGGTGGAAGGAAGGAAAGAAGTGATGATGTGGCAGTTGCTGGCATGGTCCGATGTTTCAGCCGGAGCATGGGAAATGGGACTTAGACACTTTCAGAATTCTGCTTTCAAGCTCATTTATTTAATTGTGACGCTTGCACTGCACCTAAAATTATGATTTATATATCAAAATAAAGCTAAAAATGAGTAGAGTTCGATTCAATTTAGAGCGCTTATGTGCGGTCATTTTATTGGCACAGATATTGCAAAATATGGTTTGACAAAACACTATAGCCGCTATTTTTGGAGAATAAAAGCGCGCACAGGAGCGCTCTAAATATATTTGGATTCTACTCATTTTTGGCTTTATTTTGATATATAAATCATGATTTTTCATCCAGTGCAAGGGGTGCAATTGAAAATACTGTTGATTTTAAATACTTTTAACTGTATTTATTCAATTGTGACGCTTATACTGCACCTAAAATTATGATTTATATACCAAAATAAAGCTAAAATAAAATGGAATTCAACTGTATTTATGGTTCCTTTGTGCGGTCAATTCTTAGGCTGAGATATGGCAAAATATATCTTCTTAAAACACTGTAATTGCTATTTTGGGAAAATAAAAAAGCGCACAAAAGCACAGTAAATGTAGTTAGATTCCACTCATTTTTAGCTTTATTTTGATATATAAATCATAATTTTAGGTGCAGTGTAACAGATGCAACTAAATATACTGTTCAATTTAAATGCTTTGAAATGTACAAGTCCATTTTCCCACACTCCGACTTTTTAGCCACCAATGAGTAACAAATCAGGATAAAATGCTTAACATGACTTTTCTTCATTTGTGCTTCCTGTTAGTATGTGCATTGATTGACTTGGCTTTCAGTTTATTCTATATTTTTGGAGGGCAAGTCAAAGGCACTACCAAGGCAGTCAAGGCAGTCAGGGCATCCTAGAGCACCCACAAGGCAGTCAAGGCATCACAGGGCACCCACAAGGCAGTCAAGACATGCCAAGGCACCTCAGGGTGCCTTGGAATTTTAGGTTCAGTGTCAAGGTTCTAGAACTTGCCCTCAGAGCAATGACCCTTTTCCTGATGTTACACACCCATACCTATGGTTAACACCATTCCTATGACTCTAACGGGTCCCCTGTGGTTTACACACCCATTATGCAGTTAACACCACTTCTTCATGACTCTTAATGTGTCGTGGGGCGGGTTTACACACCCCTTGGAGTGGTCACCACCACTCCTGCGATTCTAACGTCTCGCGCTTGGGTTTACATACCCAATTACTCGGTGGTTATCACCACCTTCTGCGACTTTAACATGTCGTCAGCCTGTTGACGAGATTCCCGCTGACGCGCCTCAGCGCGGCGCTTACTTATTCCATTCTGACATTATATATTTCATTCTTATATTACAGACACTTGACTTGTTCCTGAAGCTATTGATAATATTGTTATAAATCTCGGTACATAGTTATTCCAGTACATGTATATAAGCCTAGATACACGAAGGCGAATAAAATCTATCATTCTATTCTAATCTCATACCTCTGTTCACAATACAGCCGGGTTTACACACCCATTGGGGTTTACACACCCCTGCGATTCTAATGTTTCGCAACTGGGTTTACACACCCTTTTAACTTGAGGTTTACACACCTCCGCGATGTCTAACATCTCGCGTCTGGGTTTACACACCCATTTTTCACAGGTTTACACACCCCTGCGATTCTAACGTTTCGCCTTTGGTTTACACACCCTATTATCTCATGACTCTAACGGGTCCCTCGGGGTTTTACACACCTCGTGATGTCTGACATCGTGCACCTGGGTTTACACACCCACTAGCGATCCTAACATCTCGCTGCATGGGTTTTTTTATACCTGCTTGTTGGTCCACAGACAAGCTATGTGGCATATAGGCTATTAGGTATGCTTCTCTCACCCGCCGTTTGGGACGAGCCAATGTTCGTCATCGGCTGGGCGGCCTTGCTCGCTTTGGGGGCGCATCCTCATCCGACCATTGGCTCTTGACCTGGGAAGTGGGGCAGTGGTCTTCGGGCCATCGCCCTCTTTCCACCCCCAAGCTGTAGCCTCTAGGCTACTACCTCCTCTGGATGACGAGCGAACGGAAAGACGCAAGACGTACCTTTTATCCACCATCGATGACGTCTGACCAACACAGTCGCTATAACTCCTTACTACGACCCGATATCAAACAAATGATAAACGCTGGACTTAGTACATCACTGGACACTTTTCAACAGGTTGCAGACCTACAATCAACGTTGACTTTATCACCAAAACGATTCAAAGTCTGGACAGGGCAATTCAGTCTTACGGGTATGGGGTGATGATCGTGTACTTCAGACCTTCTCGTGATGCCTCTGCGCTTTATGCCTCTCTCTCTTTTCATTGACTCTTTTCTGACAAACACGAACTTGCCTGGTCACCAAACCACAGGATACTGCCACTCAGGAACGCTTCTCATTCTCATCCACTACGTTTTTGGGGGCACAGACACCATTATACCCATGGACGACGTCAACGACAGGTCCTGACTCTACAAGCTCAGAAAATAGTGGTGCGATTTCTGCAGTCATGCTCCAGTAAGGCATGAGGATAGGGCGAAATTCTGTGTGGTTGTGGTGGGGAACAAGGTGGATGTGGTGGAGGGAGGAACGGAGGGCCAGAATGAGAATCCAGACCGAGTGAGCAGGGACGAATCGATGAGGTTTTTGAGCGAGTTGGTGCCGCTTGATGATGAAGCTGCGCAGTTGGTGGTGGGTGACACCCTTTGAGGCTAGATTCATGTATGAGGGACTGTATTTCGACAGTACTCACTCATACATCAGGACTGTGGTTGGACAGTGGCACTGTGCACCAACAGTCCACTGTGGATGACAGTAGGGGACGATTTCCGGGGGTGGGGGATGGGTAGGGGGATGGGTAGGGGTATATAGGGGGTGAAATGGGTCATATTCCGGGGGTAGGAGGATGGGTATGGGGTTGGGGATAGGGGGGATGGATGGGGGGATACTGGATAGGGGCTGATGGCTTATCTGGCTGGGTGGGGGTTGGGCAAATGTTGTCGGATAGATATGATATGGGTATGGGGGTGTAGAGAAAAAAATCAGGATCCCGGAATGGGTATTTTCGGGGTGGGGGGATCAGTGGTTGGCGAGCAATTAAGGAAATACACTCTCAGAGCCGGCGATAAATCAAAATAAATCGAAAAAATAATATAAATCGCAAATAGCGCGCTCAATTCTGCTCCGATTGGGCTGAAATTTTGAACGCAGCCTCCCACATATGATCCCTATCGACCCTTAAAAAAATGTTTTTTTACATGGGTCACTTGAAAAGCCCCTATCTTTGGCCCAAACAGTATCCTGCTCAATATTGCACCGCTCTGGGCACTATTTTGGGTGATCTATATATCGTTAGAAAGCTATTAACAGCCTCTATAAGATCCCACCATCCGATCTACCAAATTGTACCAGCAACCCAGCAGATCAGGTTCGCTTTTTCCGCTTTTTCAGCCCCTATTCCCCCTACTACAATTATTTCCTCAATATTGCTTCGCTTTTGGCACCATTTGGGTGGATATATATATCATTAGAAAGGTATACACTATATCTATCCATTCATGTGGTCCGATCTGCCAAATGTGGCCACAGAAGCAGCAGATCTGCTCTGGTTATTGTGCATTGATTAAATGAGCCCCTATTTACAAATCAAATCTTCGTCCTGATCAGGAATATTAATGTGATGTCATTGATCCCATTTAATCTCATCAATCCTCATTAATTAGCTTCGCTTTTTTAGGAAATTGGCATCACTGATCTGCTTCCAGGCACTAATGACACCACACTAATTAATTAATCCTCCCCCACAAATATTGCAGCATTAATTGCACCGCTTTTTAGCTATTTTTTATTACACATATATATATCACCAGAAAGCTACAAATGTCTACTTTCAGGATCTGAAAACAGATCATAAATGTTGTGCTTGTGGAGGGAGCAATTGCATTTCGCATTTTGGGTACTAGAGCGTGGGAACACCCTTTGATCCCTCCTTCTCCTCCTCCTCCCTCCGCTTTTTTGGCTTCATTTCTCCACATCCCCTGCAGCTACTGTCCTGAATCTTGGCACATCTCTTCATAAACATTTTTAAATGGCTCTCACCAGACCAATAGTGGAAATACACACTATCTTGCATTCTATCAGCATATTAATATATAACCCCTTAAATTCTCAAAAAAGCGCAACAAAATGTCATGCTTCTGTATGATGTATGCCAGTAACTCATATTTCTATCTCAATATTGCATACTAGAGGTTTGAAATCCAATGAAAGTGCATTATATATCGTCATATTTACATGTAGAATGGGCAAAATGCATGTTCCTGTTAGTGTGACCTCCTATGGCTTTATCCATGGGTATTTCACTCTATATAAAGATCTCTAGCATTGTCCAAGCGTCCATATACATCATATTTAATATTCTACATAGCCCACTACCTGATATATTTAGCCACATTTGTAATATTAGCCATATATATATGCAGGGCTTAAAATACACTATTCTGCAATTTACCATACCATAGTAACATTATTTATCATTCATAAATAGTAGGAAACGAATATATGAACTCTAGTTATACAACGCAAAAAACCCCAAGTGATTTGGACAAGTGTAGCCATCTGAATGTTCAAAATGGCGTGCAACCATCATAGTTGATGCTGGGTATTTCAAGAATCCACACCATCACCACTACATCAAACTCCTTCTGACCGCTTTTTTGAGGCTCTACCCTTCCACAATCATCCAAATCACTTCAAACCTTTTGTGAACATTACATATCATGTCTCTCCATCCATCTGTATGTTCTGATTAAATTGTTTTGTTGCTGATCCTCTGTTATAAGCTTATCAGTGGAAATTTGAACGATTTTGAGATCTGCTCAGAATTCTTTGGGGGTGGGCTACTTTTGAAGGCACAATTGAAGCGTCCTTAGAACAGTTTGGAGGATGTTGAAGCGGTGAATATCCATGAAGATATTCACAAATTACTATTCTGCATACCCTGAGGTAGCATTTAGTGTTTTCTATTCTGTTGCTTCAACTTTTAAAGCGGTTGAGTGTCAAATTCAATGGTCCTACATATTATGACTAATATTCAAAAGTTTCTTGAGCAGTAGAGATGCCAAAAGAATGTATTATTAGGTATATATGGTGCAAACATAGTATTTTAATATGTAATTGGTGAATTGAATGAGTGGAACCTTTTCAATTTCTATATAAGCGGAGATATGGACATATATATGGTATATGTAGAGGTGTGCCAAGATTCAGGACAGTAGCTGCAGGGGATGTGGAGAAATGAAGCCAAAAAAGCGGAGGGAGGAGGAGGAGAAGGAGGGATCAAAGGGTGTTCCCACGCTCTAGTACCCAAAATGCGAAATGCAATTGCTCCCTCCACAAGCACAACATTTATGATCTGTTTTCAGATCCTGAAAGTAGACATTTGTAGCTTTCTGGTGATATATATATGTGTAATAAAAAATAGCTAAAAAGCGGTGCAATTAATGCTGCAATATTTGTGGGGGAGGATTAATTAATTAGTGTGGTGTCATTAGTGCCTGGAAGCAGATCAGTGATGCCAATTTCCTAAAAAAGCGAAGCTAATTAATGAGGATTGATGAGATTAAATGGGATCAATGACATCACATTAATATTCCTGATCAGGACGAAGATTTGATTTGTAAATAGGGGCTCATTTAATCAATGCACAATAACCAGAGCAGATCTGCTGCTTCTGTGGCCACATTTGGCAGATCGGACCACATGAATGGATAGATATAGTGTATACCTTTCTAATGATATATATATCCACCCAAATGGTGCCAAAAGCGAAGCAATATTGAGGAAATAATTGTAGTAGGGGGAATAGGGGCTGAAAAAGCGGAAAAAGCGAACCTGATCTGCTGGGTTACTGGTACAATTTGGTGGATCGGATGGTGGGATCTTATAGAGGCTGTTAATAGCTTTCTAACGATATATAGATCATCCAAAATGGTGCCCAGAGCGGTGCAATATTGAGCAGGATACTGTTTGGGCCAAAGATAGGGGCTTTTCAAGTGACCCATGTAAAAAAACATTTTTTTAAGGGTCGATAGGGATCATATGTGGGAGGCTGCGTTCAAAATTTCAGCCCAATCGGAGCAGAATTGAGCGCGCTATTTGCGATTTATATTATTTTTTCGATTTATTTTGATTTATCGCCGGCTCTGAGAGTGTATTTCCTTAATTGCTCGCCAACCACTGATCCCCCCACCCCGAAAATACCCATTCCGGGATCCTGATTTTTTTCTCTACACCCCCATACCCATATCATATCTATCCGACAACATTTGCCCAACCCCCACCCAGCCAGATAAGCCATCAGCCCCTATCCAGTATCCCCCCATCCATCCCCCCTATCCCCAACCCCATACCCATCCTCCTACCCCCGGAATATGACCCATTTCACCCCCTATATACCCCTACCCATCCCCCTACCCATCCCCCACCCCCGGAAATCGTCCCCTACTGTCATCCACAGTGGACTGTTGGTGCACAGTGCCACTGTCCAACCACAGTCCTGATGTATGAGTGAGTACTGTCGAAATACAGTCCCTCATACATGAATCTAGCGTCTATGGCTGTGGGTGAGGAGGCTCAGGTGGAAGGAGATAGTAAAGGGGAGCTGTCGTTGTCTCAGCATACCCTCATGCCCGATCCAGGTTCTACAGGGACGACGGAAACGACGCCAACATCAAAAGTAGCAGTGCTAACGAAAAATAGGTTATTCAGAATTCCAAACGGAATTTTAATGAGGGTTGGGCTCGTATATTCAACAACAACGATGTATAGCATCAATTCTGCATCCAATGCAACGATACCCACTACGATGATACCCAGTTCATCTCAGGCTGGCGTCCAACCTTTTCCGCCGACCCAAAATCCAACAGGCTCATCGCCCTCTCTCTCACCTTCACCCTCTCACTCTCAACGCCTCCTTAAAGGTCTCACAGCACGCTCTGTTCATATAGCACCACTCGTATTGTCTAGAGTGCGATCTCACCCGCATTCCCTCTTGCAGTCTCAGTCATTTTATACAGGAACCTTTAATAGCACACATTCAGCATCGATGTCGGGCTTTAGCGTGTATGATACACCTGATGCGAGTATGGGGTCGTTCAGCTCTGAGGCGGGGTTGGGGCTGATTAGGCGGAGTGAAGTTGGTGGTGGTGCGGGCTCGTCGAGATATAGTGATGTGGGGACGGTGATGACGGGGGCGGAGAGTGGGAGTGGTATGATGCACACACGGATATTTCTGCTTCCCGGTTGGTGTCTGTGGATGGGTTGGGATTTGGGAGTAGGAGCGCGACAAGGAACTTGTTTGGGATCGTGAGACGGACGGGAGGCTCGAGGAGTGTTTCGAGGCAGGTGTTGAGTATGGGCTTGAAGAAGGCAATGGGAGTGGGAGTGGTGAGCCGGGGCAAATGAGTTCGTTGGCTACACTTACAAATTTGACGGTTCCTGGGGAGATGACGAGGTCTACGACACCGTTCGCGGGGATTTTACCGCCAACGAGGGCAGCCACAACACCGACGAACTCGAAGAAGGATCATATTGTCATCTACGCTCTTCACAACCCACGCTGGCGACAACGACGACTGCGAGTGGGAGTAGTACCACTACGACGGCTCTGGCTCAGTCTTCTACGTCGGGGAGTACGAGTACAGGTGCGACGAGTGTGGGTAATGATAAAGGTGATAAAGCTGAGAACCAGAACGAAAATATGGTGGGGAATGGGACAGGGAACGAGAGTGAGCGCCCGGGAGTGAGGCTGTTGCCATCACTCCTGCGAGATTGATCATGTTCGGATTCAGCGGTTCATTATCCCTGCCTTTGATATCTTCAAGGTATCTTTACGTGTCCTTCATATTTGGTTCTGTGAGTCTTATCTGCATATCAGGATGCGTGTTTCAATCGTTTCTCTCTATGATACATATATACGTTGTGCCCTGACACGAAAGGCATTCACTCACCTCGACATGACACCCCATTCTCAATCTCTCATATCACCAACTCTGCATCCTGTCTTCGCACCATCCATAGGTCCCTTCTGCGCCAACATTGAAATTTCCTGCACATCCTCTCCTTAGCTTACGTCCCTCAATACTGTCCCGTATTCCCGTCGGAGTCGTGATTCATGGTTCAGCCAGTTCCTAGGGACAACCCAAAGGGCGTTCCGTGTGATGCCGAGAGAGCAGGCAATTGTGTTTGCGGGGGGCGCGGTTGGAAGCTTTTGACAAGTCATAGGTCCTGGGTGCTGAAATGCATTCAAGTTGCATAGAATGCACATAATCAGTAAAAATAAAGAAAAAGTGAAAGAAGAAACTCACTCAGACGCATATGAACCACACAAATTGCCCTGCCTCCCATCCCGTCTCTGGTCCAGGATTCTCGTTTATCGCCCTCTGCGACCGTGCTGCCAATAGAAAGCCAATTGAACGTGGCAGGAGAGACGAGGATAAGGTGATTGGGTATGCACGGACAGGGCACCTGCGAGAGGGCTCTGTCATCGTCGGATAAGCATTGGTACTTCCTCATTCGCCCCAAGTGGTATCCCTGACAGGTGAACGTGTGGGGAGAGCGTGTTGTAGTTGACGTAGTGGAGCAGTGATGGACAACAACTAGATGAAACAGGAGATAGGAACTGCTATATATGACAAATTTTAGCCAGAGAACGAGATGGGATGAGCAACATTCATTAATAATATACACGTGTATATGACTGAGAGAAATGAGAAAAGAATTTGAAAAGAAATCCATCACTCAGTGGGCCACCTGTTCGCCAGTCATCAGACGAGCATCGTGTCGATGTCCGAAATTAATCAGATTTGATCAAAGCCGACATATTTCCTCGTCTCTTCAGCTCTCGTTGTCAACTGAACCGAATCAACGCTCACACTTCTCCAGGTTCGCGTTTCAAAGGGGAATGAATTGAATCCATCATACAATGTCCTATATAATTAATGCCTGACGCCCGCTAATGTTACTGCTAATATCCAACGCCACTGAACCTGTGTCCGTCGCTCCATGGTTCAAAAATCCCTCGTCCTTCTTCAAAGTCTCCATTAACGTGCCGTCTTTAAATAGATTGTGTAGATTCGTCGTTTTGGCGAGCACCATCGACCAGGGTGGATGAGGGTGCCAAGGATTAATGTGTATAATGGTGGATAGAAGCTTGAAAGAAATGAAAGTAACGCATAAGCAGAAGACCCGCCTGTAAGGGATAGGAATGCCCAGAAGCCAAGTTGATAATCGAGTGAGGAATCATCCTGATCCCCACTGGCCTATATACTACATCGGATAAACTATCTACCGGTATGCCGTGCACTAAATCTAAGAATAGGCTAAGGCTATGCGATATCAAATGATGGTGACGAAACAATCAGGAAAGGAGGCTGCGCACTACGACAGGGGTATCAATGATGCAACGGGCGGCTGTACAGTGATCTAGAGATGATGACCAGGCTGTGCACCGTAACCGCACCAGGGTGGGGGTTCTGTGACAGATCCCCTGACACTATCTCCCCATCTAGATTTGCTGCCCCAGCAAATCCCTTAGCTTCCACGTCTACCGCCTCGTCCACTGCGCTCCCGGAAAACCACACCGCGACCACCCCTTGAAGGAGCGGTGGGGGGGATAGGGTTCCCAAGAGTGGGCGCAAGTGCTGAGAAGTGGGCTCTCATCGCATCAATGCTCATCGGCGAGCCAGGCGAGAGTGCCGGGGTAGGATTGGCGGTCTGCATCACGGCTGTAGGCGCGATGGGAGTGTTGGGCTGGTTCACAGGTGTCATCGAAGCTGATCGAGCACCTGGGGTAGCCACCGGTGAAGGTGGGGCGGCCGTGTTCATGACGATGGAGGGGACGACCGGAGTAGAGCCTGGAGCAGGGGTAGGAGTTGCCGACGGTGCTGCAGGGGTTAGAGCGGCGGACTGAGGAATTGATGGTGGCGAGGGGGGCTGAGTGGCCGGAGCAGCCTGAACGATGGGAACAGGGGCTTCACGGAACTTCCCAGCGGTTGGCCTCCCACTGGCATCACGAGCGGGACCCGGAGCATCCCGCTGCCTAGGAGCGCGGACTCGACGACGAGCGAGCCGCTTGCCCAATACGACGAGGGCATTACCAACTTGAGAGTCGGTACCGCAAATAGAGACGTGGCGGGCACCAGCTGATCCGTCCTTTACCTCAAAGGCTCGGATGTGCGCACCAGATAAGTCATGGATCTGTTTAAGACCCCTTCCACCTCGCCCAACCAGGTGCGCTGCCATCGCATCGGGTACAATGACAGTGAGCAACTGCTGATCGGGTTTGTCGTCCTTCTGAGGGTAGGTGCCCGACATATGAAGGTGGGTGGGAATAGTGCCTTGTGGGGGAGTAGGAGCCAGTGGGGCGGGAGGCTCAGCCTTCTTCCGCTGACGGCGAGAGGGTTGGGTAGGTGCGATAGCTGCAATAGTCTGTTGGGTAGAGAGCTGGTTGGTGACGGAGCGAAGCTCCTCCTGGAGCAGCCTCATCCGCTCATAGAGTTGGTCGAACTGTTCAGTGACGAATTCTTCCAAGGACATCTCTGGTGTAGTAGACATTGGGAGCAGGGTGTGGGCGAAGGGTAGGGCTTGTAGGATGAGGAGTAGATGGTGTGCAGTGAGCTAGGGAGGTGCAGACTGCTGTAGAGACTCGATTATGATGTAAGGGATAGGAATGCCCAGAAGCCAAGTTGATAATCGAGTGAGGAATCATCCTGATCCCCACTGGCCTATATACTACATCGGATAAACTATCTACCGGTATGCCGTGCACTAAATCTAAGAATAGGCTAAGGCTATGCGATATCAAATGATGGTGACGAAACAATCAGGAAAGGAGGCTGCGCACTACGACAGGGG
This sequence comes from Panaeolus papilionaceus, assembly GCA_015501605.1. Taxonomy (NCBI): domain Eukaryota; kingdom Fungi; phylum Basidiomycota; class Agaricomycetes; order Agaricales; genus Panaeolus; species Panaeolus papilionaceus. The sequence continues at coordinate 876,518 of JADNRZ010000021.1, read as the reverse complement.
TATCAATGATGCAACGGGCGGCTGTACAGTGATCTAGAGATGATGACCAGGCTGTGCACCGTAACCGCGCCAGGGTGGGGGTTCTGTGACAGATCCCCTGACACCGCCTATGAACCAGAGCGCGCCAATCAGAAAGGCAGTGATTGTGCTCTCAAGCGTGCCACAGGTGAGAGACGAGATAACCACGAGATGGTGAAGCTGGCAAAGAGGAGGTTGCGTCAACACATGATAACAAGACAGGGCACAAGGATGTTTAGAACATTTACCAAGCACGAGATCTAGCCGTCCATCGTCACCCTTTGCACATTCCTTACATAGAGGTCGGATATGCAGAGTTTGCCCCTGCCATAGTATAGACGTGATAGATGCTAATGTGACCGACAGGGGCGAAGCTGTACATCGCAGGTTGGGGATACTGGATGTACAGGTATAAGAGAAATGGCGAAAGCCAACCGCAGAAGAAAATAGGGTTTAAACCGCATTTGAACATGGGCTAGAGCGGGATGTGAAGGTTGGAAGTTAATGTAACGTGGTGAGATGACGGCTGAAGAGTGATCAGCGAAGTTTTAGAAATGGATCAGTCAAGACGATGTAAAAAAATGATGGAAATGAGCTACTAACCAAGTGTGCCCTCCATCGCGGCTCCTTCCTCAATACCGCAATCGATCCTCCAATCACGCATATATTCTCCCTTCTCTCAATCGGCTGGACATGCCTAACGATTAATATATCCATTTTTTGTCGATACATTGAGGTATACATACCGGACTTCAGGACATAGGGACCTATACGATCTAGTGTTGTGAAAAGCCACGCGAAGGCCTGCCTGGAAGAGCATAATTAGCTCCTTGACCTCGATGTTATGCGCCCTTGTGAAAGGACGTACCTTTGCATCCACTATGCTCCTGGCTATAAACGACTCGACTAAGAGGAAGTTGGGATCACGCTCTCTTGGTATGCGCAGGAGAATGTGTATAAAGAGTCGAGTTGGCAAAAAGACTTTGGGTAGTCAAAGTCCGTGAAGATGGGTGACGGGGTGAAGACGTCGTCGAGGGTGGTGAGATGAAAATGGAAGGGAAGAAGCGAGTTTATCGTCAGGAGATGAGGATTAAACGAGCCCACACGCAAGGATGAGATCAATAACTCGAAGACGCCATTGGAGACCACACCTTAGCGGTAGAATTCCTTCGTGGCCATCCTGAAATAGTGGATGAGTCCATTGAATGAGACAGACGCGGCGAAACTGTAGGAGCAATCACGTACCAATACAAGCCAGCCATCATAGCAAATTGCCCAAGAAGACTGGATATAAAAGCACAGGAGTGAGCACGATAAGCTCTTGGACGACAGAAATACACCAGGAACACGGAGCAAAGATCTAAGTGGCTATGTTGATCGATATCAAACGGATTGAGGACGGAATGTCAGACACACGACAGGCAGAAAAGCGGCGTGTGTGAGAGCAAGAATAGATTTGGCGGGCACGCGTTGGTGGAGGATAAGGCTCCAACTGTACAGTATGTATAGCGTATATATACGGTTTATACCATATATGTATATGTATACTGTATAGAGGTTTTACGAAACTTTATACATCCGGGTATTATACGGTATACGGTTTTCGTATACGGTTATCTAATAGCAGTGAGGAAAGACCGGGAAGGGAGAGCGTCGAAGGTGTTTCTTGCCGCCATTGGGGTACCGGCAACATCAGAAAGCATTTTCAATCATGCTATTCTCACTAGTACTTTTTGTCTCTCTTTAACTCGTCACGCATTTCAAGCAAATGATAATAGGGGTTAGCACAGCCACATGGTTCCTACTTGTTCATGTCTCGATAGATAGATCTACCCTCTGACTGTAACGTCTCACCATCCCATTGTGCCTGACCGTCTCTCAAGGCATTTAGGTAATATATTTGATACTACTAAGACCTGGAACAACTCACATTCGGAGAAATTCCCAACTTTCCAGTGGGATACAAATTATTTGTATAAAATAATAGTATAACAGTATACATATGGTATATACTGTATATTTAACCGTATCCGTATGTATAGGCCTCCAGCCCTATACGTATACTATACGGTTGGAGACTTAGTGGAGGACTGGATGATGGAGAGATGGAAATGGGATGGAAAGCACAATTATGACGCCTGCGTGGTCATAGGTTAGCAAGGCGGCACAAATAAAGGGAATATTAACACTGACGGAGAGGACAAAGAGACAAGGCCTAAACAAGAGGCACACAACAACGATGATGATGGCTTCAGAAGAGGAATGCGCCCACTCACTATGAAACATGCATCCAACACATCTACTCCCAAAGAACACATCCCATCCCGGTCACAATTTGAGGATGATTTCCTTGAGTAATATTGCTCGTCGATCAAGGATTCAGAGCTGCATATTGACAGATAAGGGCAGATGTAGGTGAAATCAGGGCGACAACGAAAAGAACGGGAGAGTTCCGTAAGCAACGTGCTGTGGTCATGATGGTTGAAAGGAGAGAGCTGGTGCAGACACAGCCACCCTGACGGCGACTCAATTCTTAATTTCACAGGCACGTCTCGGACGGATTCGCTCCACTGCCGAGCGTGCATGAAATACAGGCAAAGCAGGGGCGAAATGCCTCTAGTAACCACTATCTCATTATTTGCCTCCCCAGTTGAGACGCGAACCACAATGGTTTGTAGCACGACCAAATAAGCCGCATTTTGAGCAAAATTTTGGAGGCATAAAAATAGTTGCATTGCATAATTTATACCCTTGTCAATCCGTTTCAATACTATTTAGCATTTCGTTGTTGGATTTCATTTGAAATATAAAGTATTCAGCCCATCTACCCTTAGGGTAGGGGTTAAACTGAACTGTCGTTTTCACGAACAACATTTATTCGAACATGAAATAACAACTTGTACATATGACACGTAGTGGGACCATGTCAAGGTGGACATGCGACGTGCAAATGCCACAGTGGGAAAGAGACAAAGTCAAACCACGCAACCCCAGACAGGTATGTGCATCAGCTTCACGAAATCAAAATGAAGAGCGTTTGTGACGCTCATCGACAGGGAGCATACGCGGATCTAAAAATAAATGACTGTTACATAGGGGCCATTATTATGCGCTGGCTTGCTTGTAATCCTACAGCTCCAATGCCACCGCTGGTGCTCATGCTTGATCTTCACATCCATGATACCTCACGCATGAGCTAAACGAGAATATGTCAAATTCGAAGCCTCCCAGCAGTGAGCGATGTTGTCGAGCACATTGTCTTGGCGCGCAATTGGACTTGACCGATGGGATTGAACATATGGATGGGCATTGTGAATGCGATAAAAAGGTATGAGGTAATGAATGAGATGAGAGGGCAGAGAGTATTCAACACCAGGACATGCCTTGACTTTCCCTGCTGACCCCTAGTGATACCATTCACGACAGTAATTTGCTGAAACTACGAAGGGAAAAAAGCTGACTCCCTGTCCCACAAACAGCAGGTTTGGTTCAGTAGCCTGAGAGAGGCAAGGTGAGACCGAATGGTGGTGTGTTTGAGTGACGGAGGGCGAAGCAGTGATGGATGGGAGGTCGGTGCAACATGGAAGGTGATGGATGGGTCAATCAATGCATGATAGATAAAGAAAAAAGGAGACAAGAGGTAGATGCTCAGTTGCGATGTGTTCCCTCAACGCCCCCTTCAAATTCAGACCTAGTGCGCGCACACGTTGGCGTACTTACTCTACATGTCCTGTGGCTTCTGAGGAGGGTGATTTCTTCTGACTCCTACACTCAGTGAAGCATTGATTAACCTGGTTATGATTGAAATAGAGGACGGGGGAGGGAGAAGAACACTCACCATTGTCAGGTTCAACAGCTCCCTCCACTGTGAGCTCACATTTCCAAATACTTCGAAAGCTGGAATAAGTGGAACATTATCGTGTTTAGACAAGTTGTTGAGGGAGGTGTGAATAGAGTGTGGGTGATGGATAGGGTTAGGGACGGTGCAGTGCCTGTGCCCGCTTGTGTGTCACAGTTAGATGACCCTTGTGTGCATCGAAGTTTTAACTTTTGATTTGCCATGCAGGTAACTCTGCAGAACGCACCTTTTTCAAAACAGCATGCTCAATTAATCTGCTTTCCAGTGAGCAATCCTCACTCAGGATTTAATCATTTGAATGTGGTGAGAAGGGTGATAATGAGGGATATGGAGGACTTCCAGGGTCGCATAGTCATTAGTTGACCATTATAAGTATCAGGAGGTCACTCATGATCTAGTTGTAACCAATCAAGCCTCTGAACTACCCTCCTGTTTGTCTCGATGATATATATGTACCTTATGCTGGACAACACAGACATCTAATGCTTCGACATGACACCCCATTCTCAACATCGCAACATAAAAGTCCCGCTCATCTGTTGAATCTCATATTTGAGCATCAGTGTTGGCTCAAGATGGTGATGTGCATGGAGATATCTGAGTGAAAGGTAAGTGACAGTGAAGGTGTGACGAGGGAATGAGATGGTGGGATGGAAAAGGACAGTGAGAATTTGTGGGGTCGATATGCAAGAGTAAAGAGGAGATGGGAAGGTGAGGTGAGTGTGAGGTGAAATGAGACGAAGACAGAGGACAAAGACGACAAAAATAACGAAAATGAGCGCTGACAAAGGTGTACATTGACACGGACACCAGACGAGGACAAAGATGACATACGAAGACGAAACACGAAATACAAGGGCGAAAAAAGCTTGTATTCGTTGTAAACTAAGTACATTATGTATGTAAAACTATGAAAAATGATATAAATTAAAAGAAAATGCTCGAAATATTGGGAAACCAAGAGCGCTCGGTGCATGAACGAAGTGCTGATGTGAATAGAAGTAAACAAGAAATAGGAGAAAAACTGAAAAATAGGGGGATACCAATGTGGTGCTCATCAATGGGGACATGGAGCACTTACTTGCAGCCACTTAATGGGCAATGGTGGGATAAAGAATTAAATACACTGAACGGTTGAACAAGACTGATGCAAGTTTTGGGGATGCAATGAGATATGTGACCTTGTCTGCTAAGTAGTGGTGTGGGATATAGAGCATTACACTGCCTGACAATGAAATACGTAGTGTATAACCAGAAGCAAGTGAGGCCGATGGCCATAGCATAATCGGATTCAAAGGATGAAGTATCATGCATGTCAACATAAGTTCTACCCGAAGTCCACTAACTACAAATGGAATGGTTGAGAGGGACGAGTAACTCAAGGTAGTTATGGGTGAAAGAAAAATTTAACTTAGTCAGGCGCATTTTGATGCACCTGGTTGTTCAGGAGGGCGGTGTTGACAGAGGAAGAAATGTGGACAAGCCAACAGGAGGTGATGTTAGCTCATCTGATGTGACAACAGGGGTGATATCCAACAATGTTCCTGCACAAGATGGTCAATGGGTGCACACTCCTCTGATTACTTGCACTGTTAGTGGAAAATAAAATGCAACAGATGGGGACAGCTTTACAGAGCTGGTGAAAGCAGGGTTGAGAGCATCAGGCAAGGATTCATGATGTGAGAATCACCACAAAGACTGGAGATTCACTTGGATAACAATGTTGGGGGTAGCAATGAAGACAATGGATAAACTGAACTGGGAATCATGAATGAAAAAGGTGAAACAGGCTGTTCTGTCATAGTGTTTGTCGCACCTATCCATTCAACCTAACCCACCACCACCATGAATTCACCTTGTGTCTCCTTATCCATGCTTGCCCAGATACCACCTTAAATGGTGTGCATGTCACACCCACTGCTTTCACCCACACCCATCCATAAACTGTATCCAGCTGATAAATACATTGTTGTGTTGAAATGGTATTGAGTTTACTACAAAATGAAGCCACTAGAACATTCCTAGAGAACATTGAAAACAAAAAGTGTATAGAAATGTTAAGGGAAAACAGACAAGGCAGTCAGAAAACATCAAAAGTAATGAGGTAGCATACATAGGTACAGCATATTTAACAAATCAATGAAAGATAGAATGAGGAATATAGAAAAAATAGAGACAAAAGATGTATAAACTTTGAGAAAAGGGAGATGCCCAAGAGTGTTCATGGCACATTCATGATAACCAAGACTGTCGACACTCAAAATTAGTGCCATGCATTTTGAGCAGGATGGTGAACTCACTGATCACAAGGTGAGTGGCACTCAATTCTCATAAAGGTCAGCAGCAGCATCACCCCAACACTTGAACTTCCTCATAACTTGCACAAATCGGCTAGGAGCACCAGCCATTGGGAAGATTTGCTGTGGCAGTGCAGGTGGGACCTCTTGCAAACCAGATGGAGAGTTGGTGGGAATTGGAGGCCGTGGATGGTTGTCAGTCAGGGTGATGGGTTGGTCATCAAATGGAAGAAGTGATGTGCCAGCTTCGGCTTCAGCTTCAGGGGTGAAGGGTGTATGCAGTACAAGAGGAGCAATGGGAGTGACAGGGGAAGTGGGAATGACAGGCATGGGATGGATGTGGGCAGCTGTAATGCTAAGGGTACCCACAGTGTGAAGCTGCTCACCATCAGGTTGCTTGGATTCTTGTTTGACTTCCTGCACAACCTCAATTTCTGAATTTGCATCATTGTTGTATGAAGCCTCTTCATCATCAGAAGTCTCATCTTCTTCATCTTCACTGGGTGCTGGTAGGGCATTGAACTCATCAAGCTCCTTTTCGAATCGAGAGAGGTCCTCCTTGGCTTCTTGAAGCCTTGGGTGAAGAGTTGAGAGAAGTAGCTGGTCACCCTGTGATTTGGCATGAGCAAGCTCATCACAGAGGGTGGGGATATGGGATTGGAGATTCTGGATTCGATCTTGGAGGTCAGTGAGGAGGTTGGATTCAAAGGGACTGCCTTTGATGATGGTTCTATGATCTTCAATAGAGAAGTCGACACCTATGAACTTTTGGAAAACTTGATCTAGGATTGACAATGCTGATTTCTGTGTGTTGTAGAATTGTGACATCTGAGCACCTTCTTCAATGAAGTCCTGAATAGATAAGTGAGCTCCTAATTGAGAACAAATGAATGAGAAAGCAAGAACCTTCCATATATCATTCTGGAGCTGCTGATAATTGTCATCTGCATGCTTTGTTGCATTCTTGCCCCAAATATTGTCCCACATTGTTGTTACTATCATCACATTCTTTGCTGTTGCAACACCAGTCAGGGCATGGAATGTCTTTAGCACCTGCCGCTGGGTGCCAGGCAGGCGAGTACTTGTAATGGGCGTCATGTATAAAATGCGAGAAAATAGACTAATAAAGTAAACATATCATTAGCATTACAATGAAAATCAACAGAACCCATCCAACAGAACAGTGAGCATAAGAAGCTGGACTCACCCATTGTCTTTAATCCATTTCTGTAACATGGAGACAATGGCCAGCTCCAATATTTTTGTGTCGGCAAAGCCAGGCAAGTCCACAAGATAAATTGGACGACCATCTCGAGTGACATTGTTCAATTTGTAGGTGGATACGGTCTGGGTGTATCCATCCAGACCGTTACTGGATATCTTTGAGGAGCCCTTGAGGCCAAGGACCTCGATAAACTAGACATGGAGAACAAGATTAGTGGGAGTCAAAATCCTGAGTATAATTTTTGACATATAGTACTGAATAATAAATACGCACAGAGCTCTTTCCTGCCCCTGTTGGACCCATAATTCTGTGGTCATGACAGGATTAGAAATATGTGATAACATCACCTATTGTCCTGCACTCACAGCACCGGCCCGGAAGGGCGTTGTTCCGTGTCTGCTCGCTCAACAGAAACTGCCCCAGTAACCTGGATCGCCTTGTATTCTGTCTTCGAAGTAGTGGCCATCGTAGTGCAGAATTTGGTAGCAAAAAAAAAGGGATATAGAGATGCTGTTCAAGCAGACGAAGTGCGCGAGATGATGGGAGGAAGAAACAAACGATGGGAGGCTGCGCCTGTCATCGCAGAATCTGATTACCTCGTGCATTCCACCTGTTAATCAGTCATGAGACGAGCACAGTGTCAATGACAGAAATAGATCAGATTTGATCAAATCCGACGTATTTCCTTCTCGTCTCTGCAGTTCTGATTGTCGACATTCGGACTTCTTCATTTCGCGTTTTAAAGCGGACTGGATTGGATTTATCATACAACATCGTATATAATTATCGCCTCGCGCCTGCTAACATTACGGCTAGTACTAAACGCTACTGAACCCACGTCCGTCGCTCCAGGTTCAAAAATCCCTCGTCCTTCATCAAAGTCTCCTCGTACCGCGTTGGATCTAGGTCGCATAGATTCGTCTTTTTGGTGAGCACCATCGGTGAGGGTAGGCGAGGGTACCAAGGAGCAACGTGTATAATAGCGGAGAGAAGCCTGAAAGGAATGAAAGCAATCATGAACATCGTCATCACAATGGAAAACAACGCATAAGCGGGAAACCCACCGATGAACCAGATGGCGCCAATCCGCAAGGCAGAGATCGCGCTCTCATGCGTTCCACAGGTGAGAGACAAGAGGATGCGAGATGGCGAAGCTGGTAGAGAGAAGATTGCGTCAGCACATGATAACAAGACAGCGTGTAGGTATGTGTTTAGAAGACCTACCAAGCACGAGATCCAGTCGTCCATCGTACCCTTCGTACCTTGCCTACATGGACATTGGATATGCGGAGTTCGCCCCTGCGTCGTATCGTCGTGAACGAACCGTGGGAGGAGGGTTGAAACATGAAGTGCGAGGTAGAGCGACGGCATTAGAGGAGAGCAAGCATGGCGTGATTGAATATGATGGATGTCAACGTGACTGACGGGGGGAACTGTACGTATCAGAAGGGGAGTACCGGAGGTACAGGTATAGGACGAATGACGAACACGCATCACGGAACGGAAGAGAGTTTGACAGCGCGTTTGAGCACGGAGTAGAGCGCGATGGGTAATCCAACATAGTGCGACGTTGTGCGAGGAGACGCCTGAAGGTTCAGCGATGGATCAATCAGCACTCAATAAAAAAGACATGAGCTACTAACGGAATGAGCAGTCCCTCGTCGCATTCCTCAATATCGCCAATTCACCCTCCAATCGCGCATATACGGACGACTTGTCTCAATTGGCAGGACCTAGCGAAGCGCGTGGAGGTGCGCGTCCGATACCCTATGATCACGTCTAACGATTAGCATATATATATTTTTCGTCGATATATTGAGACATACGTACCGGACTCCAGGACTTATTCCATCTATTGTCGTGAATAGCCTCATAGACGATTGAAAAGGTATGCGGGATCTTAATGGTCGGAAACGAGGAGTTTCCTGGATGAGCATAATTAGCGACTTGAGATCGGCGTAATGCGCATTGGAAAAGAACCTACCTTGACTTCCACTATGTTCCCAGCTCTAAGAAAACACGACCAGGGGGGAATCAGGATCATGGTCTGTCTGTATGCCCAGGGGAATGTATAAAGAGTTGAGTTGGTTGAAGAAATTTGGATGGTCAAAGTTTGTGAGGATCAGTGTTGGGGCGAAGGCGTCGTTGAGGGTGGTGAGATGGGGAGGGAAGGGAAAGAATGAGTTATCGTCAGGAGATAAAGATGGAATAAGACCACATACCAGGACGAGGTCAAGAAGTCTAAGACGCGATTGAAGCATATAGTAGCGGCGGAATCCGTTGAGGGCGCACCTGAGATAGCGGATATGAGCAGATTGAAAGAGCGGTGGCGACATGGTAGGCACGATCACATACCGATACAAGCTAGCAATCGTAGCAAAAAATCGCGCGAGTAAAACTGGATGGAAAAGCAAAGGAGTGGGGATGATAAGCTCTTGCACGACAGGAATATGCCAGACTGATAGAACAAGTAACATGACACGGAGATCCAAGTGGGTATGTTGATCGATATCAAAGGGATGCAGTAGGGAATGTCAGATCATTGTATTAGGGAAGAGGTGAATTCATTTCAATGCTCGTGTCAGACACGGCAGGCATACACGCGGCGTGTGTGAGAGCAAGAAAAGATTTGGCGTGCACACGTCGGTGGGGGACTGGATGATGGGAGAGACGCTGCCAGATAGGATTGAGGTAGGAAGTACCAAGACGTCTCCTACGTGGTATAAGATCAGCAACGCGAAACAAAAAGAAAAAATTGGGACTGACTGAGGGGATAAAGAGGCAACACAAGAACACGAGGCAGACAACAACGCTGACGATGGAATTAGAGTGAATGGTTGAGCATTGAACGATATATAATCGACAGAAGGGAGGATTTAGAACTAGGTATGGACACAGACGACTACATTATAGGTGAAACGAGGGTAACAACGAACAGAAAGGATGCTTGGACATGCAACGTGCTGTGGTGGTGGTGGTTGAAAGGAAAGAACAGGTGGAGACACAGCCACCATGACAAAAACGAATCTAATCACCCCTGTTTCTCAGCATTGTCCGACTATTCACGTACCCTGCCCTCACCTCACAAAAATCACACTTCATCATGTCCTGCCGACACATCTGCCACCGCCACCAATTGAAACTGCCAAACTCGCCAAGCATCCCAAAAGCGTCGCAGTGTGGGCCCACCAATGACGTCACTGGATCAGGAAAGGCCGGTGACCGTGCTGTTTCTCTTCCTTCCCTTTCTCCTCGACATTCATTCCCTGCTACCTTGCGATGCCCCACCTCCTCTAGCTCTAGAGCTTGAACGTTTATAGATATATCAATTTCAGATGATTATACAGAGAAATATGAAAGCAAGAACAGGAAATAGGGGAACGAAATTGCTTTAAGCATTGGGAACGACCCCATGTTGGAGCATCTGGGGTTGGCAAGACGAGTTTTCGTGTCAAGGTGAGAGCATTAATGAATTTTGTGAATTCTGAATGTGAATATAACATTGAGGAATTTTTGAACTTGGATTTATCATGAATCTGCTAAGTGAACTCTGAATATCGTACCGTTTATCCACCATCGATGACGTCCTGACCAACACAGTCGCTAGAACTACTTACAACGACCCGATATCAAACAAATGAAAAACGCTGGACTTAGTACATCACTGGACGCTTTTCAACAGGTCGTAGACCTACAATCAACGTTGACTTTATCACCAAAACGATTCAAATCCCGGATGGAGGGATTCAGTATTACAGATATGGGTGATGATTGTGTACTTCAGGCCGTCTTGTGATGCCTCTGCGCGTTATGCCTCTCTCTCTTTTCATTGACTCTTTTCTGACAAACACGAACTCGCCTGGTCACCAAACCACAGGATACCGCCACTCAGGAACGCTTCTCATTCTTATGCACTACGTTTTGGGGGCACAGACGCCGTTATGCTCATGTACGACACCAACGACAGGACCTCTCTAGGCTACAAACTCAGAAAATAGTGGTGCGATTTCTGCGCTCATGCTCCAGTAAGGGATGAGGATAGGGCGAAATTCTGTGAGAATGTGGTGGGGAACAAGGTGGATGTGGTCGAGGGAGGAGCTGAGGGTCAGAATCAACGGGATCAGAATTCAGGCTGAGTGAGCAGGGATGAAGCAATGAGGTTTTTGAGCGAGTCGGTCCTCCGTAATGGTGAAGATGCGCAGTCGATTGTTGGGTGTGGACGCTCAGGTGGAAGGAGTGTGTGAAGGGGACCTGTATCGTCTCAGCATACGCTCATGCCTGGTCAGGGTTCTACGATACCTGCGATGAAAAGGGACGATGAAGACGACGCCAATGTCAAAAGCAGCCGGAATAACGAAAAATAGGTTATCCTCACTTCCGAACAATCTTTTAACGAGGGTTGGGCTCGTATATTCAACAACGACGTCTAGCCGATACCCACCACGATGATACCCAGTTCATCTCAGGCTGACGTCCAACACCCAAAATCCAACAGCCTCATCGCCCTCTCTCTCACCTTCACCCTCTCAACGCCTTCTTAAAGGTCTCACAGCACGCTTTGTCCATATCGAACCACGCATTGTCTAGAGTGCGATCTCACCCGCATTCCCTCTCGCAACTTCAGTCATTTTATACAGGAACCTTTAATAGCACACCTTCAGGGTCGATTTCAGGCTTCAGCATGTGTCATACCCCTTGATGCAGGTGTGGGGATGTTCAGCTCTGAGATGGGGTTGGGGCTAGTTAGGCGGAGTGAAGTTGGTGGTGGTGGGGGCTCGTCGAGGTATAGTGATGTGGGGACGGTGACAACGGAGAGCCCAGAGTGGGAATGGTATGATGCGCACACGGATACTTCTGCTTCTGGTTCCCGGTCGGTGTCTGTGAATGGGTTAGGGTTTGGGAGTAGGAGCGCCAGTAGGAGTTCGCTTGGAGTGCGAGGAATGGCAGGTTCAAGATCATTTTGAGACGGGTGTCGAGCGTGGGGTTGAGGAATGGGCATGGGATTGAAGAGGGAAATTGAACCACCTTGCTGTCAACTCCACTCTTCCATCTGGCGCACCCCTGTTCTCCTACATATCTTCGTCCTCAAGGGATTTTACATACCTCACCAAATCAAGCATGGTCTCTTTCACCAAGCAAATATGGGACAAGGACCCCTCCCTTGCCCATGTCTCAGGCCACAGCTATCGGATCGGTGGCGCTGTCACTTTACTACTCGCGGGTGTCAAACCTGAGGTGGTGGCTGCCACAGGTGGATGGACATCCCTGGCGTTCCTGCTGTATTGGAGGACGGTCGATACTATCATTCCACTGCACACCTCAAAGGCATACGATAGCGGCTCGTTAGCCACCGCCCGCAATTCTATTGATGACTTTCGCCATCGTCAGGCATCTCCGAAGACATGCTCTCAGACTCTTGATCTCGCATTGCATTCCCATCTCGCCGCCTTTTTCCCGGTTCTGTTACTCCTCGTTCCTGCCTTTCCTTACCATCATCATGTTGCTTCAGAACACTTTCGGACCTTTGCATATAGTTCCTTTCTTTCGTTGCTCATCCTTACAAGTCCCCGTACAACATGCAGCCTGTATTTGATAGGATAGAGTTTGAATTTATCTCTTGTCTCGATATTTTGATGTATGGGTTTCAAGATCGTTTGCTCCTCTGGGGAGTCTTGAGTCCCATCATTCTTCAGGCCCTCAATCCGTGGTGAGTTTCTTTCCTTTTGGGACTGGATTTCGGTCACACTTGGGACCGCTCCCCTATCGTTCCAAACGCTCAGGTTCATGGCGCTGGATTCTTCGTGTCGAGCTCATTCGATTGAGTCTCGACAGCTCGTTATCTCTTCAACACATGCTCTCCACGTGTTGAGAGAATCCAACCCTCATGTGGTGGGCAGTTTACATCCACTGCCCATCTTCTGGATCCTTCGAATTTCGACTCGTTTTACAACGCAGCGAAAGAAACAAGCGATGGGCGGCTGCGCCTGTCTTCGCAGAATCTGATTACCTCGTGCATTCCACCTGTTAATCAGCCATGAGACGAGCCGGTGTCAATGCAGAAATAGATCAGATTTGATCAAATCCGACGTATTTCCTTCTCGTTTCTGTAGTTCTCATTGTCGACGTTCGGACTTCTTCACGTTCGCGTTTCAAGGCGGAATGGATGGATTAATCCTATAGCATCGTATCTAATTATTGCCTCGCGCCCCTAACTGCTATACCAAACCACTGATCCCGCGTCCGTCGCTCCATGTTCAAAAATTCCTCGTCCTTCTTGAAATCTCCTCTATGTACCGTTTTCATATAGGTCGCGTAGATTCGTCGTTTTGGTGCGCACGTTCGGTGGGGGTAGGTGAGGGTGCTAAGGAGTAACATGTATACTGGCGGAAAGCCTGAAAGAAATGAAACTAATAGTGAACCTCGTCGTCATCGAGGAAAACAACTCGTAAGCAGAAACCCACCTATGAACCAGATTGCGCAAATCCGAAAGTCAACGCTCGCGCTCTCAAGCGTTCCACAGGAGAGAGACGAGGTGACACGAGATAGCGAAGCTGGTGAAGGGGATGTTTCGTCAGCACATGATAACGAGACGGCATGAAATGATCCAGCTGAAGTTAGGAATCTCACCAAGCACGGGACTCATCGTCACGCTTCGTATGGAGCTGCATGGCCGTTGGATATGCATCCTGCGTAGTATAGTCGTGAATGAACTATGCGAGGAGAGTTGAATTATAAAATGCGAGGTAGAGCGACAGCATTTGCGGAGAGCGAACATCTCGCGCGGTTGAATACGATGGATGCTAGAGTGTCCGACGAGGCAAAACCGTGCATAGCAGGTGGTGAATACCGCAGGTACAGGTTTAAGACGGATCACGAATGCGGATCGCGGAAAGGAAGAGAGTTTTAGAGCGCGTTTGAGCACGGGGTAGAGCGGGATGTGAGGTTGGAAGGTAGTTCAGCATGGTGCGACGATGAGCGAGGAGACGCCTGTGAAGGTTCAGCAAAGCGTCAGTCAGCACTCAATAAAAAAGAGATAAGCTACTAACCGAATGTGCACTCCATCGCCGCATTCCTCAATATCGCTAATCCACCCTCCGATTGCGCATATAACCTCGACTTCTCGGAATTGGCGGGACCTAGCGACGCACGTAGGAGTGAGATGCGCGTCCGATAGCCTGTGACCATGCCTAACGATTAGTCCATTTATGTTTTTGTCGATATATCGAGGCCTACGTACCGGACTCCAGGACTTATTCCATCTCATGTAGTGAATAGCGTAGTAAACTATTGAGAAGGTATGCGGTATCTTCATCGTCGGAAACGAACAGCCCTGAAGAGCATAATTAGTGGCTTGAGCTCGAAGTTATGCGTGTTTGAGAAGGGACGTACCTTTGCACCTACTATATTCCTGGCTCTAAACGACGCGAGCAAGGAGGAATCGGAATCACCATCTGTTTGTATGCGCAGGAGAGGGTATAAAGAGCCGATTTGGTGGAAAGACTTTGGGTGGTCAAAGTCTGAATATCAGTGTTCGGGCGAAGGCGTGGTTGAGGGTGGTGAGTTGAAATGGGAAGGAAAAGAGTCAGTTTATCGTTCGGCAATAACGATGGAATAAGACCACACACCTAGACGGGCTCAAGAAGTCTAAGACGTGATTGAAGCACATAGTAGCGGCGGAATCCCTTGAGGGCACACCTGATATAGCGGATATAAGTGGATTGAATGAGACGAGGTGAGACTGCAGCCACAACCACATACCAATACAAATGAGCGATTGGAGCAAAATCGCGCAAGAACACTGGATAGAAATGCAAAGGAGTGAGCATGAGAAGCTCTCGGACGACAGGAATACAGCAACGAGTAACACGAAACGGAGATCCAAGTGGGTATGTCGATCGATATCAAAGGGTTGCAGACAGAATGACAGATCACCGTATCAGGAGAAAGGTGAATTCATTTCAATGCTCGTGTCAGACACGATAGGCATACACGAGGCGTGTGTGACACGCGTCGGCGCAAGACTGGATTATTAGGAGTTGCTGCAACACGGGATTGGGGTGGAAGAACAGAGACGCCAACTACGTCATTGAGGGTTAGCGAGGCGGCGCGCAGGAAGGTAAAGTTGGGACTAACAGCCACGATAGGGAGAGAACACAAGAACACGAGGCAACCGACAACGATTGTGATGAGATTCAGAGCGATTGAATGGGACTTCGAACAAATGGCAAGAACAGAAGGGATAAGGCGAGTCATAAAAGCAAGGACGAAAAGGAATGCGCACACTCACCATGAAACGTGCATCCAATGCGTCGACTCCCAGATCACCCGTGTCCCATCCCATCCATACAATTTGAAGCTGGTTTCTTGGAGGACCGTCGCTAGTCCACGTATGGACAGATACGAGTGGATATGGGTGAAACGAGGGAGACAGCGAAGAAAAAGGATGCTTTATACATGCAACGTTCTGTGGTGGTGGTGGTTTGCAAGGAAAGAGAAGGAGAAGGCACAGCCACCCTGTGATGACTGAATTCGGACATTTCTCAGGCAGCACCAGCACAGCTTCGCTTCTTACGAATTACCCTCACACACAGACAGAATGTATTTAGGACATGAAGATATTGAGAGCACAGTCAATTACTTTTTCTTTCGAGCAAAACCAATGATTGTGGAGAAGATATATGTAAGTGCTCGAAATAACGCACCAAAATCGAGTTGCAAACGTCTCTCGAGAACATCCCTCAATGATTCACCGCCCCAGTGGTGGTGGTGCAACATCTATAGGATTGCGAAAACCTACAATACGTGTCCCAGACAAATCAAGAGAGCATCAGACAAAAATCCAGAAGGAAAATGGAACGGATTTGTCGAGGAATTTCAGATGCATAGGAGACCCGCTGGATGTACCGAAACAAGCCGGAGAAGTATGAAATAAGAAGGACCCTACATATTAGCCTCTGCATAAGAGCGCCAATTCACCACATCATTTTATCGAGACGCTTGTAAAAAATGGTGATGGTGGTCTTTCAGACGAAACGAAAACGACGTTGTAAGCCAGATTTGGAGGAAATTTTTAGACGCAGAAAAATATCCAGATCGAATGTGTTATGCCCATCTCATACTCAATTGGATATTCCTTAGTGTGATCATGTTGAGCTGTATCCCAAAAGAACAAAGTTGGGAAGATACCGAGGCCGAACTTTCGAGAGAATGTCCCTATTGACCCTCAATTTAGGGTTAAATCGACAGAAAATTTAGTTCATCAAATTACTCTGCCCTTACATGAATCAACAGAATGAGGCCGTTTGGGACACCAACTAACAGCAGAGTAAAACCACGTCACTAGGTGACGGCTCCCGAAAGAGGGGAGAGAATGAACAAGAGCTGGTCGCGCGTCCTCTTCGTTCATCCGGCCCTCCACAACAAGACAACGTATCTTCCATCCACCTGTAGTCTCGTCACCCAGAGCCTTGTTCAGAGGTTGGATGGGGGTGATGTGGTCGTCGCTTCTGTGTGCGCTCCTGTTCATCACTCAGTTCGTCCACATCTCATCTCCTATCGATCTCGTTTCGCTCGCCTCCTATCATACCCCCTCTCATCTCCTCCACTCTCTGAACTATCCCTCTAATTCACCACATGATTTTGTCTGCGCGTTCCGTCACCTTGTCTTACACTTTTACCCCTTCCACCAAACGCCCATCTATCCATCTCTGAATCACTTATCTTTCGTTAACATCTCCCCAGGCGCTCATCGGGTCCTCACCAGCCGACTTTGTACTCCCTCAACGCCCCACCTAAACCTGCCAAAGCTTTACCCTGATGCACACTTGCAATGGCGTACAGACTCTAAGTATACCTGTCGAATTTGCGCTTCTGAGCTTCAAGCTTGGCGTCTTCATGTTGGCACAATGTGAAGGTTTGGCTTTCAGCGTGAGTGATATAACTACAGTAATACACCAGTCCTTTATACACCGCCACTCCTTTATACACCAGCACAAAAAATCATTTTGCAAACTATTTAGACTTGGTTTCGTGCACTTGGGGGTGTTTATATATTATTCGAAGTGTATATAACCCACTCAGATACTCACTTTTTGGAGGCCTTTCATGTAGCTTGAGTAGGGTGCCGAAATGATGGGATCAGCCAAGTCTGATTTCAGAGATTTTCACGAGTATATCCTTCCTACTGCTCGCAGGAGGCCACTATATAGAATAATTTTCAGAGTGAAGGAAGTATATATATATTTGAGTGCATATGCCGAGTTTTGTTTATCCTGGGGAAATATTGCGTCCAGAGATTAGAAAACAATGTTGGTTTATACAGATGGTGATATCTGACCCTGACGCTTGCCTCCTGTCACACGGGCAGAATTTGTCACTTTCCCTGCCAAAATTTGGCTTGTCACGCTATTGTGTCACACTGTCTAAAGGACCGGTAACCATCAAATTTCAAGTCCTCGGATTGACCTCACCATTATAAGAGCATTACAGACTCTATAATCATATTTTTTGTATATATCGATGCATTCAATGTTCTAGTTTCATAATATATAGTTTTATCAAGTAGAAATTATGTGCAGAACATACAATGTGAATTTACCTGAAATCTGTATAAAGGACCGGTGTATTACTGTATGCAGAACCAACCCTTTTCCAGATTTCTCCACTTTGTGGGAAGTGAACCCTCGTCAGGGCATTTTCGTCGTCTAAGCGTTTGAATTTGATTAGAAGATATGGATGTGGGATCCCGTAACTGGGTGTTTGTTATAGATAATCAACAAAGAGTTGGGCAGAACACATAACATGAAAAGTAAAGACAAAAAATGACATCGATGCTAGTCAAGCTTCAAGAGAAGAGAAGGTGAGGGCACGGGTCATTCCATCGACTTTATGAGTCACTTTTCCGAGATAAAGAGATTGAAGAGGGTTTTCAATGGTGGAAGGAAACACCAGCGTTCGTAGACAAGGCAATAAGAACGTGGGGAAGACGGGTACCGCAGACCATGAGATAAAATAATGCGTGGACGTAGTGGCTTGCATGTTATAAAGACTTGTATACATTACGAAGCGCAATATAGTGCGAGGTGTGCAGGCAGATGACAGGATGAAGAGGAAAATAGACGCTGGGATGAGCGGGACTTGAGGGTGCGACACAGCAGCAGCAGGCAACGTTAGATCCAAGGGGATCATTCTTCGAAAATGGAGGCTAAAGGTAGTCAGCATGACGTTGTAGCATTGCGTCTGCGTGAGGAATTTGCTAACACGCAAACGGGTTAATCGCATGGTGGAGAGATTTTTTGCCTCGGAGTCGGGCAAAAGGGTCGCTATACAACTTGAAAAACATCGAACTACCTACTAAATATTCCTCGTAGTAATCATCAATGGAGCACAAAGGGAGAACCTCACTCCACAGAGATGGGAAGATTCACGTCGGAGAATGAGGAGTAGGGATGAACGTGAGGAGGGAGGGCGTTGATGACGGATAGGCATAGATCCAATACATCATTGACACCTAATGGGACTGTCAGTAAACAATTGTCGTCCCTCCTCTAAACTCCTCATCGACTTGGCTTTAAGATATATATATTCCTGCTTCATTTTTTATTCTGTGTTCTTTCAGTATTATCTATATGTAAAGGTGCTTGCCTTCAAGTTATTCTACACATGTACTCGTTCACAGGTGATCAATATGACGCACATTTGAGCCATTTCCAACACATTTGATCATAGATTTCGAGTGAGTTCTACTCTTACTAACACCTCTGTGGTCAAATCATTCGTCGTTACTATGCACATCCAACGGATAGATACAATATCCATTGGATGAACGACTCCCCTACAAATTCCCGGCCTGGCTCCCATCATCTCCCCATTGCCTCCTCGTTGCTGAACGAATCTTAATATCAACAGTGGCACAACAATATAGCAGACATTAAACCTTTCATTACAGTGTTCCAACAAACCGCGCGTTAAAATGACAAAGAGAGAGGTGTTTGAATGCTTAAGAACGAAAGACTACGGAGCGCAATTAATGGAATCATAGTAGTCAAACTGCAGTATCATTTGGGTGATGGCTTCACCATATATCATATGTCACAGTACACGCATGGAGATGAGACATAAATGAATAATCGGGAAAGAGCGTGCGACTGAAGGAGGAACATCTTTGGGTCGTTCTGGTGGTACAAGGGATGTGTGCAAAGTAATTTGATGTTGGACAGAACAAACAAGCGAAGGTGACGACAGGTTAATAGAGGGGTTGCAACTTCGATAACTACAGCCATAAACGCAGCAAATAGAATCCAAAAAATGAGCATTTCACAAATGGTGGTCATACCTTGTGAAAGGAATGAGGATGCATCTTCAAAGGGTTCACTCACTATGATTTACCCTCTGGTTAGATCAAGCGCGCAACAATGGGTTCCTGCAATAACATGTCATGTTTTCAGGATGCTGGGCTCTCAAAATGAGTTGTCATTGCATGAATAGTGAGAGATATGAATTTGCTGGCATGAAGAAAGAGAGTTGAGTTGTTTATCCATAAATCGAACAAGCTGGTCATGGTGGTGGTTGCATTTGACACAGCCACACCACCCATCCTCCTTATGGCAACTACGCATCAATTGTGAATGTCACCTCACGGTCATCTCTCCAACACGAGTGTATCCATTCTTCACATCAAATTCAATCTATCACTCAGAAATTGACAGCGATGTGAACCCATGACCTTCCTTTCAAGAAACTGAACACACTCAACATGATATTTTCACTCATCTGACGAACAATGTGTCCCAACGAAGGTGCGCAATGGATATGAGCACCTGACGAGAGCATTGAGATATGCAAGAATTATCAACAGAACCTCATTGTAAATGATTAAATAACATTGAAAGTATATCAAGGTCAGGCACTACAAAAGGAATCACAGAGGACACTGTGTTTCAGTGAGGGATATACATAATGAAAAGGTGTGAAAACAAAGCTGAAGCAAGTGATAAAACACAGAAAATGCAATGTGAATAAGGGAGTGTTCAAACTAGCAAGATATCATACACATAACAAAGCATGGGAGAGAAAGGATAGAAAAGTGAAACAAGAAAGGAGAATGGGAGAGAAGGGAAAATGTCAAAACATGTGAATCAGCCAACCATACTCCTGCTGCGCTTACCACACCCCTGGCTTGCACAACTATCACAAGCCAAAAAATAAGTTCATTCCAATTGCAGATGAAACAGGTTAACAACTCACCAAGGTACTCATGCAGCATGGCGCTCACCAACAGCATCACCCCAACACTTCATCAACTGCATAATGCGAGTAAATCGCCCAGGAGCATGCTGCACTGGGGTGGGCTGTTGCACCTCAGCTCGGACATTGTCCTTGATGGATTGAGAGATGCCAGGAGTTGCTATCTTCTGAGTTGGTGGGGTATGTTGCTGCAAATCAGAAGGAGGAATGGATAAAGTGACAACTTCAGAGATTGGAGGCACATCAGGGACAGCCTTGATCTGGGTGATGAGAGGAGGAAGTGAGAGACAGGTCATTAATGATGAGAGTGTGATATTTACCTTGACTGCTGGTTCAGGGTTTAGGGGTGGTGAGAAAACTGGATTTTCGGATTGCTGAATATCTGGTGTGTTGTTGGCTTGCAGAGTGGTACCATGAGGTTCGGAATTGGGGGGAGGGCTGGCAAGAGGAGGGAGAGGGGGAGGAGGCAGGAGACCTGAGTCATCAAGCTCCTTTTGGAATCGAGCAAGGTCTGCCTCTGCTTCTTGAAGCCTTGGGCAAAGAGTCAAGAGAAGTAGCTGGTCGCCCTGTGCTTTGGCATGAGCAAGCTCGTCATGGAGGCTGGAGATATGGGATTGGAGATTCTGAATCCGGTCTTGGAGGTCTGTGAGGAGGTTTGATTCAAAGGGACTGCCTTTGAAGATGGTCATATGATCTTCAATGGAGAAATAGTTATTACTAAATTGTTCGAAAACTTGATCCAAGATTGACAATGCTGATTTCCTTGTATTGTGGAATTGTGTCATTTGAGCACCTTCATCAATGAAGTCCTAAATAAATGAGTGAGTTTCTAATTGAGAACAAAAGAATAAGAAAGTGACAACCTTCCATATATCATTCTGAAGCTGCTGATAATTGTCTTCTGCACGCTTTGTTGCATGCTCACCCCAAATATTGTCCCACATTGTTGTTACTATTGTTACATTATCTGCTGCTTTGACACCAGTGAGGGCATTGAATGTCTTCAGCACCTGCCGCTGGGTGCCAGGCAGGCGAGTGCTTGAAATCGGTGTCAAGTATAAAATGTGATGAAATATACTAATAAAGCAAGCATATCATTTGTAATGCAATGAAAGTCAATGAAACCCACAGAACAGAACAGTGAGCAGAAGAAGCTGGACTCACATTCCATTCTCATTCATCCATTTCTGTAACATGGAGACAATGGCCATCTCCGATATTTTTGTGTCAGCGAAGCCAGGCGAGTCCACAAGATAAATTGGATCGCCATCACTATCAGTGACATGGATCAATTTGTAGGTGGATACAGCCTGGGTGCATCCATCCAGACCGTTACTGGATATCTTCGTGGAGCCCTTGAGGCCAAGGGCCTCGATAAACTAGACATGAAGAATGAAAATAGAGCGAGTCAAAATCTAGAGTATAATATTTGGTGTACAGTACTAAATGTCAAACACGCACAGAGCTCTTTCCCGCCCCCGTCGGACCCATTATTCTGGGGATAGAACATTAGTCGAGCCACAGTGGAATCTTGTCTGCACTCATTGACTGACAGCACTTTGTAACCAGCAGATGTCCTGTCTACTTGCTCAACAGAAACAGCCCCAGTGACTTTGATCTCCTTGTATTCCATCTTCGAAGTAGTGGCCATTGCAGTGCAGAATTTGGTAGCAAAAAAAGGATCTAGTGATGCTGGTCAAGCAGGCGAAGTGCGCGAGATGATGGGAGGAAGAAACAAACGATGGACAGCGGCGCCTGTCATCGCAGAATCTAATTACCTCGTGCATTCCACCTGTGATTCAGCCACGAGACGAGCACGGTGTCAATGCCAGAAATGGATCAGATTTGATCAAATCCGACGTATTTCCTTCTCATCTTTGCAGTTCTCATTTTCGACGTTCGGACTTCTTCACGATCGCGTTTCAAAGCGGAATGCATTGGTTTTCATCATACAACAGCATATATTATCCTTGCCTCGCGCTCGCTAACGTTACTGCTATGTACTAAACAGTACGGAACCCGTGTCCGTCGCTCCATTGTTCAAAATTCGTCATCCTTCTTGAAAGTCTCCTTCTACATACCGCGTGGGATCTTGGTCGCGTTGATTCGTCGTTTTGGTGAGCACAATCGGTGAGGGTACCAAGGACCAACGTGTATGATAGCGGAGAGAAGCCTGAAAGGAATGAAAGCAATCGTGAACATCGTCATCACCATGGAAAACAACGTGTAAGCGGGAAACCCACCGATGAACTAGATGGCGCCAATCCGCAAGGCAGAGGTTGCACTCTCAAGCGTTCCACAGGTGAGACAAGAGGATGCGAGTTTGCGAGGCTGGTAGAGAGAAGGTTGCGTCAGCACATGATAACAAGACAGCATGTAGGTATGTGTTTAGAAGACCTACCAAGCACGAGATCCACTCGTCCATCCTCAAGCATCGTACCTTGCCTACATAGACATCGGATATGCGGAGTTCGCCCCTGCGTCGTATAGTCGTGAACGAACTGTGGGAGGAGGGTTGAAACATGAAGTGAGAGGTAGAGCGACGGCATTGGAGGAGAGCAAGCAGGGCGTGATTGAATATGATGGATGTTGACGTGACTGACGGGGGGGAACTGAACGTAGCAGGTTGGGAAGACCGGAGCTACAGTTATAGAATACGCATCGCGGAACGGAAGAGGATTTGAGAGCGCGTTTGAGCACGGAGTAGAGCGGGATGTCAGGTTGAAAGGTAATTCGACACGGTGCGACGATGAGCGAGGAGAAGCCTATGAAGGTTCAGCGATGGGTCAGGCAGCACTCAATGAAAAGTAGATGAGCTACTAACTGAATGTGCACTCCCTCGTTACACTCCTCAATATCGCCAATTCACCCTCCAATCGCGCATATATGGGCGACTTCTCTCAATTGGCAGGACCTAGTGAAGCACGTTGAGGTGCGCGTCCGATACCCTATGATTATGTCTAACCATGAGTATATTTATTTTTTCGTCGATATATTGAGGCATACGTACCAGACTCCAGGACTTATTCCATCTATCGTCGTGAGTAGCCTCATAAGCGATTGAAAATGTATGCGGGATCTTAATGGTCGGAAACGAGGAGTTTCCTCGACAAAGATAATTAGCGACTTGAGATCGTCGTAATGTGCATTGGAAAAGGACCTACCGTTACTCCCACCATGATCCCAGCTCTAAGAAAACACGACCAGGGGGGAATCAGGATCACGGTCTGTCTGTATGCGCAGAAGAATGTATAAAGATCGAGTCGGTGGAAAAAATTTGGATGGTCAAAGTTTGTGAGCAATGTTTGGGGGGAAGTATCGTTGAGGGTGATGAGATGAGAAGGGAAGGGAAGGGAAGGGAAGGGAAGGGAGGAATGAATTTATCGTCAGGAGATAAAAATGGAATAAGACCACACCAGGACGAGGTCAAGAAGTCTAAGACGCCATTGGAGCACATATTAGCGGGAGAATTCCTTGAGGGCGCACCTGAGATAGCTGATATGAGCGGATTGTAAGAGCGGTGGCGACATGGTAGGCACGATCACATACCGATACAAGCTAGCAACCGTAGCAAAAAATCGCGCGAGTAAAACTGAATGGAAAAGCAAAGGAGTGGGGATGATAAGCTCTCGCACGACAGGAATACACCAGACTGATAGAACGAGTAACAAGGCACGGAGATCCAAGTGGGTATGTTGATCGATATCAATTGGAATCAGGACAGAATGTCAGATCGCCGTATCAGGGAAAAGGTGTATTCATTTCAATGCTCGTGTCAGACACAACAGGCATACACGCGGCGTGTGTGAGAGTAAGAATAGATTTGGCGGGCACGCGTTGGTGGGGGACTGGATGATGGAGAGACGCCGCCAGATAGGATTCAGGTAGGAAGTACCAAGACGTCTCCTACGTGGTATAAGATCAGCAACGCGAAACAAAAAGAGGAAATTGGGACTGACTGAGAGGATAAAGAGACGACCCACGAAATAGAGGCAGACCCCGACGAGCACAATGAGATTCAGAGTCAATGGTTGAGCATTGAAGGACATTGATTCAACAGAAGGAAAGATTCAGAACTAGGTCTGGAGAGAGACGACTACATTATAGGTAAAACGAGGGCGACAACGAACAGAAAGGATGCTCGGACATGCAACGTGTTGTGATGGTGGTGGTTGAAAGGAAAGAAGCGGTGGAGACACAACCACCACGTCAAAAATCTAATCACCCCTGTTTTCCAGCATTGTCCGACGATCCACGCAACCTGCTCTCACCTCACAAAAATCACACTTCATCATGTCCCCCCGACCTATCTACCACCGCTAACAAATTGAAACTGCCAAACTCGTCAAGCATCCCAAAAATGTGTCGCAGTTTGGGAACGTCAATGACATCACTGGATCAGGAAAGGAGGGTGGCTTTGCCATTCCTCTTCCTTCTCTTTCTCCTCGACATTCATTCCCTGCTACCTTGCGATGCCCCACCTCCTCTAGCTCTAGAGCTTGAACGTTTATAGATATATCAATTTCAGAGGAATATACAGAGAAATATGAAAGCAATAACAGGAAATAGGGGCAATAAATTGCTTTAACCATTGGGAACGACCCCACGTTAACGTTGGAGTGTCTGGGGTTGGCAAGACGAGTTTTTGCGTCAAGGTGAGAGCATTAATGAATTTTGTGAATTCTGAATGTGAATAAAACCTTGAGGAAGCTTTGAACTTGGATTTATTATGACTCTGCTAAGCGAACTCTGAATATCGTACCGTTTATCCACCATGGACAACGTCATGACCAACGCCCTAGCTATGAATATGACAACCCGATTTCAACTAGATGACAAATACTGGAAATCTACTTAGTACATTAATGGACGCTTTTCAACAGTTTATAGACCTACAATTGGCGTTGACTTTATCACCAAAACGATACGAAGTCCAGATGGTGGGGATTTGGTATTGCAGACAAGGCTGAGTTTCTTAGTGTATTTCCGACCTTCTCGTGACACGTCTGCACTTTTATGCTTCTCTTTATCTTCATCGACTCTCTGCTGACACACACGCACTTATTCCATCATAAAAACCACTCTTTCTCCGCCGCCTTCTTCATCGGGGCAGACACCGTTATACTCATGTACGACGTCAACGACAGGTCCTTGCTCTACAAGCTCATAAAATGGTGGTGCGATTTCTGCGCTCATGCTCCAGTAAGGGATGAGGATAGGGCGAAATTCTGTGAGGATGTGGTGGGGAACAAGGTGGATGTGGTCGAGGGAGGAGCTGAGGGTCAGGATGAACGGGATCAGAATTCAGACCGTGTGAGCAGGGATGAAGCGATGAGTTTTCGAGCCAGTTGGTCCCACTTGACGATGAAGATGCGCAGTCGGTGGTGGGTGGGATCAGGTGGAAGGAGAGAGTGAAAGGGACCTGTCGTCATCTCAGCATACCCTCATGCCCGGTCAAGGTTCTACGAGAGTTGCGACGAAAGGGACGACGGAGACGACGCCAACCTTAAAAGCAGAAATGCTAACGAAAAATAGGTTATTCACGTTTCCGAATGGACTTTTAACAAAGGTTGGGCTCGTATATTCAACAACGAAGTCTACCGTCACCTCTCCATCCAATGCAACGTTACCCACCGAGCTGATACCCGGTTCATCTCAGGCTGACGTCCAACCTTCTCCGCCGACCCAAAATCCAACGGCGTCATCGTCCTCTCTCTCACCTTCACCCTCTCAACGCCTCCTGAAAGGTCTCACAGAACGCTCTGTCCATATCGAATGACGCATTGTCTAGAGTGCGATCTCACCTGCATTCCCTCTTGCACTCTCAGTCATTTTATACGGGAACCTTTAATAGCGCACATTCAGGGTCAAGGTCGGGTTTTAGCACGTATCATACCCCTGCTGCGAGCCTGGGGTCCTTTAGTTCTGAGGCGGGGTTGGGGCTAATTAGGCGGAGTGAAGTTGGTGGTGGTGCGGGCTCGTCAAGATATAGTGGTGTGGGGACGGTGACGACGGAGGGCGGAGAGTGGGAGTTGTATGATGCGCACACGGATATTTCTGCTTCTGGCTCCCAGTCGGTGTCTGTGAAAGGGTTGGGGTTTGGGAGTAGGAGCGCCAGCAGTAGTTCGCTTGGAGTGAGAGGAATGGCAGGTTCCAGGATTGTTTCGGGACGGATCTCGAGCGTGGGGTTGAGGAATGGGGATGGGCTTGAGGAAGCCGATCGGAGTGGGAGTGGTGAGCCGAGACGAACGAGTTTGTTGGCTACACATACGCATTTGACGGTTCATGGGGCCTACGACGCCGTTTGCGGGGATTTTACCACCAACAAGGGCAGCCACAACACCGACGAACGCGAAGAAGGATTCATACCGACATCTACGCGCTTTACAACCCCCCCTGGCGATAACGACCACGACGACGGCGACGGCTCAGTCTTCTCCGACGGGGACGAGTACGAGTATGGGTGCGACGAGTGTGGGTGGTGATAAAGATGGTGAAGTTGAGAACCAGAACAAAAATGTGGTAGGGAATGGGACAGGGAACCAGAGTGAGAGCTCGGGGAGCACGGTTACAATTACTCCTGCGAGATTGATGATGTTCGGATCCAGCAGCTCATTATCCCTGCCTTCGATATCTACATCCCGTGCAGCTCACGCTCATCCGTCCTCGTCGTCATCAAAATCCGCCCTCACAGCGCATTCTAGACTTGCGAGTGCTATCTCATCAGGCGCATCATACCAACCGGCCAGGGGTCCCGCCTTGTTTCTCACTTCTGCGAAAACGGGGTTCAATGTCGAGGAGGTGTTTCAGTATGTTGCGAGGAGGGTTGTGGAAAGGTGGGATGAGGAGGACGATGACGCTGAGGCCGACGCCGAGGTTAGCGGTTCTGCGAGGGGTGGTATGGAGGTTGGAGGGAGTAGGAGTGGACGAGGGCGGGGGCGAACGACTGGTAGGGGGAGGGGGAAAGGAAATAGGAAGGTAGGAGATACGAGGGGGGGAGGGGGGTGGGCGGTGTTGGGAATGTCAGGGATGGGATCGTGAGGCTTGCGGAGGAGGATGTGCAGGGTAGATGTGCAGGTTGTGTGACGTGAGGCTATGATGATGCAGGAAGTCATTTATTGACAACTTACGAGCAACCTAGTTTATTCTAATTTAATGGCTGTATTTATTTCGAAGCGGTGGTGATTTGCGTTTGAATTTGTGATGTGTTCGTTGCACCGAGAGGGAGAGTCCGCTTTTTAAGCGTCGCTCAGTTTGCAATTGACAGCAGCAAAATTTGACCGATCGTTCCCGTAGAGGTGTGCATTAGTTGTACAGATAAATTGCATTACCGGATTCAGTGACATCGTTTATTTTGTAGGTGGATACGACCTGAGTATATCCATCCAACCCGTTACTAGATATCTTCGCTGAGCCCTTAAGGCCAAGCGCCTCGATAAACTAGATACAGAGAACGAAAGTAGAGCGAATCAGAATCTCGAATATGGTTGCGGCATCCTATACTGAAAGCTATATAGACACGGAGCTCTTGCCCGCCCCTGTTGGACCCATCATCCCATCGATGCGAAGACATATTCACGTTCGCGTTTCAGAGCGGAATGGATTGGATTCACCATACAACATCGTCTGTATTTTCGCCTCGTGCCCGCTAACGTTACAGCTAGTACTAAACACCACTGAACCCGTGTCCGTCGCTCCATTGTTCAAAAATACCTCCTTCTTGGAAGCCCCCGTCTATGTACCATCTTTAACCTAGGTCGCATAAATTCGTCGTTTTGGTGAGGGTGGGTGAGGGTACCAAGGAGTAACGGGTATATTGCCGGAAAGAAGCCTGAAAGAACTGAAAGTAGTAGTGAACCTCGTCGTCTTCAAGGACAACAACGTGTAAGCGGACAACCCACATATAAACAAGATTGCGCAACTCCGAAAGTCAGCGATCGCGGTCTCAAGCGTTGCAGAGGCGAGAGACGAGAGAACGCGAGATGGCGGAGCTGGTAAAGGGCAAGTTGCGTCAGCATATGATAACAAGACAGCGTGCAGGGATATGTTTAGAAAACCTACCAAGAACTGGGTTTAGCCATCTATCGTCACCCTTTGCACCTTCCGTACATAGAGGTCGGATATGCAGAGTTCGCCCCTGCATGGTATAGTGGTGAACAAACGGTGGGAGGAGGGCTGAAGCACGAAGTGAGAGGTACAGCGACGGCATTTGAGTAGAGCGGACATGGCGTGATTGTATGATGGATGCTAACGTGACCGACAGGCGCGAAACTGTACGTAGCAGGTGGGGAGTACCGGAGGTACAGGTATAAGACGTATGACGAATGCGCATCGCGGAACGGAAGAGCGTTTGAGAGTGCGTTTCAGCAGGGGTAGACTGGGATGTGAGGTTGGAAGGTGAAAAGCCACGCGAAGGGCTGCCTGGACGAGCATAATTAGCTACTTGAGCTCGATGTTATGCGCCCTTGTGAAAGGATGCACCTTTCCATCCACTATGCTCCTGGCTATAAACGACTCGACCAACAGGAAATCAGGATCACGCTCTATTTGTATGCGCAGGAGAATGTGTATAAAGAGTCGAGTTGGCAGAAAGACTTTGGGGGGTCAAAGTCCGTGAACATGGATGGTGGGGTGAAGACGTCGTTGAGCGTGGTGAGGTGAGAATGGACTCATACCCTCATCGCTCTTCTCCATACGGCCGATTCCCCTTCCAGTGCGGCACATATACTCGCAAAGTATCAAAGTCGACGGCACATGGGAACCCAGTTAGCATGTTGGCGGTCGTTACATCGAGAGAGGGAGGCGCATGAGTAAACGATGACGATAAAAGAACAATGTGGAGTGCAAGAATGTAACCCTCAGAGTAAAACGACGATCCAATTCGACTCGTAACAACGCCAGGATGAAGATAACATGCTAGACTACATGAGGTGAACTGAGGCGTGAATGAATCACTGGGAAAGAGAATTGAACTGAGCTAGCGTCGCTCTGGTGAGGCGTGGAAGCGACGATGCATGCGGTTGTAGAGGAGGGAAGTGCTGGTCAGAAAAGAGATACAATGAGGGCGAGGTGGGGCAAGGAGGGATGAAGAGAGTCTCATGAAGAGAGTCTCATTGACGTCCACGCTCCGGACGGTCGTACATCACAGGAGTGATTGACTACACTATTAGGAGTGCCAAATATGTGTAGACGAGTGAAAGAGTGGTATACGAGGTTTGTCGGCGAGTGGGATGAAGAGAATAACGAGAGCGTCGCGGGTGGGTCGAGCGTTATGCATAGGCTGGGTGGAATTGATGGTTAGGACAGTGAATGTAGCGTGGATGACTCGTCACGCATGCACATGTTGATCATCTTCGCTCCCTATATCACTCCCCATCGTTCCAGATCCATATCGTTATCCCACTCAATTGTCGTCTCAGACGCCACTCCTATCCTTTCTCTCATCCTCTCCTTGGCTTCAAATCCGACACCATCCATCATCCAAATTGCCGTTCGCTGGTCCAAACAGTGCTGAGGAACAACTTAGCGCTTGGGTGATGTTGAGAATATAGGTGCTGAAGTACAAGTGCCAACGTGCGTTGTCTAGGACACACACAATGAGCGAAAATATAGAAAATCTGAGACACAACACTCACCCAGGTGTCACTAGACCATACATATTTGCTTCCACTCATACCTCGCTCAACGAAGCCATGACGTTCTTTGCTTTCGTCCTCGCGGCACAACAAGTGTTGCTGGTTATGAGGTGATAGAGCACACAGAAGTTTTTGGGAAATCCAGTATCGTAGGTGACAGAGGCAGTGGGGAGAGGGCAGTTCAACGCGTGCGGAGAGCGTGTCAGGTGGGACAGCGATGAACATCAACAAAATAGGTTGATATGGGAGTTGGGATACGTTCGCTGTAATATAGTGAGCAATAGAACACAAAACAAAGAGCAAAACGAGCTGACAGTCATCGACAACACGAAAACGCCAGGCAAGGCTGAGACGGCGCAAAAGTGACGATATCTGGACGTCCCTAGCAAATAAATTCAAAAGAAAAAATGAACAAAATAGTCGATGATCAATAAGAATGAGGGACACGAAGTGAGGAGGGAGGGTATTCACAGAGAAACTCAACACTCACTGTCCCTCAATCCCTGTACCTGTGAACCACCCACATCTGAAGCGCACCATTGGTGTTCAATTCCAGGAAAATACGACTTATTTGAGGTTTAGAAGTCGTTCAGGGAAAAAAGGGACACTACGAGGGGATGATGAGGAATATAAGGCGAGCGGTTGATCCACGAGGCATGGTCACCGTGCTGGTCGTGGTGGTGGTTGGGAAAGAACCGACATTGGACACAGCCACATCACCAATCCTCCGCAGGGCGACTTTTCTCACTGTTCACTGCACGTCAATCGTAAATGTCACCTCACTGTCATCTCTCCGACACGAGTGAGTTCATGCTTCACATTCAATTCAATGTATCTCTCCGAAATTGACAGCGATGTGAATGCATGACCTTCCTTTTAAGATGTTGAATACACTTAACATGTCATTTTCACTCATCCGACTAACAACGTGTCCCAACAAAGGTGCGCGATGTTTGCGCATCTGATGAGAGTGTCGAGATATGCAAGAATTGTCAATGGATCCTCACTGTAAATAAATACATAAAATTGAAATTATATCGAGATTAGGCACTGCAAAAACCTGAGGAATCACAGAGGACGCGGAGTGATGGATGTACAAATGGAACGGGAACGTGTGGAAAAAAAACTGAAACAAGCAATAAAAAAGGGATGAAAATACAATCTGAATAAATATGTGTCCAAGCTAACAAGAAATCGTACATGGAACGAAGCAGGAAAAAGAAAATACGGAAGGGTGATTGAATAAGAAACGGAATAGAGAAGATGTCTAACAACGTGAAACAGCCAACTGTGATCCCACTATACTTACCACCCCCCTGACTCATGCCACTATCACAAGACAAGAAATAAGCTCATTTCAACCGCAGATGAAATGGGTAACAACTCACCGAAGTACTCATGCGTCATGACGCTCACCAACAGCATTGCCCCAACACTTCATCAGCGCCACAATGCGCGCAAATCGGCCAGGAGCACGCAGTGCTAGGGTGGGCTGTTGCAGCTCGGCTCCGACACCTTCCTCGACAGATCGAGAGACGATGGGAGTTGCAATATCATGAGTTGATGGGATCTGTCGCTGCAAATCAGAAGGAGGAATGGATAAAGTGACGACTTCAGAGATTGGATGCACATCAAGGACAGCCTCAATCTGGGTGATGACAGGAGAAAGTGACAGAGGGACTGTTGACAATGAGAAATTGGGCATGTCATTTACCCTGACTGCCAGTTGACCATGTAAGGCTGGTTCAGGGTCCTGGGGAGGTACACAAACTGGATTTTCAGATTGCCAAACACATGTGGTGTTGTTGGCTTGGGGAGTAGTAGCACGAGGTTTGGAATCCAGACGAGGGGTAGCAAGAGGAGGGCTGTAAGGGCACCTCAGACACACACAAGTCCTGGGGGAGATCCAAAGATATATATCAGCTCTACATAAATACAGGAAGTAGGCTCACCTGGGGGAGATCCAAAGAGAAAGAGGTAAAGGATCAAACCCAGGTGAAACAGCTATTTAAGTGATGAGCTGGCATTGGCATCAGCCTTGATGCCAAACAATGCCTTTGGGAATAAACAAAGGGAAACACAAAGGAATGACTATGTAACAGTGGAAACAAGTGAATAACAAATGAGTGACAACTAAAGGAGAGTGTAATATAATATATATGAGTCCATGGTATGTCCAGATAATAGAATAGAGCAAAGGGAAATAGGGGAAAGGAGAGACAAGAGAGACAAGAATAAGGAAGGAATAGGAGGTAGCAGGAGATCCCCTGACATTACCCTCCCTCTAGGATTGCTTCGCCCTCGAAGCATGAAGTCCAGCCTGTTTGTAAGGAATATGAGCATAAGTGGTCCTGATAACCTTTGGAGCCTTAGGATTCTCTGCATAGAAGTCCTTGATGAGGTCAGGAGCATGGACATCGTCAGCTGGTTCCCAAGAATTCCAACCAGCATCGTATCCTTCCCATTTGATCAGGTATCGAAGTTTGCCTCTGATGAACTTGCTGTTTAAAATCTTCTCCACAACAAACTCTTCGACATTGTCAACAAGCACAGGAGGTGGGGGTAGCTTGGCTCTTCGACCAGAGATGGGGTCATAAGGAGCAGGAGTGAGTCTGACAACATGGAAGACTGGATGGATGCGGGAGAGGGATTTAGGAAGCTGAAGACGGTAGGCATTCTTTCCAACACTAGAAATGACTGGGTAAGGACCAACTCGCTTGTGGGAGAGCTTCTTGGATGGCCGAGTGGTTTGGATGTCTGAGGCATCAAGGTAGACACGATCTCCAGGCTTGATCTCAGGAGCCTTGGTGCGACGCCGGTTGTAGTACCTAGCCATGTCCTCCTTAGCAGCTGCTAAGGCAGCACGTGCTTCCTCAAGAGCAGTCTTCATCCTATCAGTGAACTCATTCACAGTTTCCATCCAGGAGGGAGGAAGAGGTTCAAAGCCCATACGAGGATGTTGACCAGAGTCTAGAAGGAAGGGAGTCTGCTGGGTGGAGGAGTGGACATGGTTGTTGTAGGCAAACTCAGCCATGGAAAGGATGTCGTACCAGTCATCCTGTCGCTCAGAGATGTAGAGCCTGAGGTATTGTTCCAACTCCTGGTTGACACGCTCAGTCTGTCCATCAGTTTGAGGGTGATAGGCAGTGCTATGAGCTGGCTCAATCCCAAGCAGCCTGTAGAGTTCAGTAGTGAACTCTGCAATGAACTGTGGACCACGATCAGAGACTACCTTGGATGGAAGGCCATGGAGTTTCCAGATATGGTCACGATACATGCGGGCAGTGCCTAGGGCAGAGACGGTGGTAGTGGTAGCAGTGAAGTGGGCGCGTTTGGAAAGGGAGTCAACAACAACCATGATGGCATCATAACCATTGGACTCAGGAAGCTCAACAATGAAGTCCACACTGATATGGTCCCAACGGCGGTCAGGAACAGCAAGGGGCTCAAGCTCTCCAAGGGGTCGCTGCCTGATGGTCTTGGTCCTAAGACACATGTCACAGGTGCTGGTGTAGAGTCCAATGAACTTAGACATGCGAGGCCACCAGTAGTTCCTAGACACAAGCTCCAAGGTCTTCCAACGTCCAGGGTGTCCAGCAAGAGTGGAGTCATGACAGAGAGCCACAATGCGACGACGAAGATCACCACCTGGTGGAACATAGAGCTTTCCACAGAAGTAGATAAGACCATCAGCTTCATCCCACTCTGAGGAGCGAAGAGACTGAGATCCAGTCTTTCTGAGCGCCTTGACTGCCTTGGCCACAGTGTCCTCAAGATCAGAGGCCTCCTTGGAATGTCGACGGATCTCACGAACCAGAGAGCGTTCCTGTCCAACAAATTCCAGACCTTCTAGTGCACGAACTGCAAACATCCCTGGGGTGAGGAGGGTGATGTTCTGGTTGTCACGTTCACTAGAACCATGGTCAGACCGACGTGAGAGAGCATCTGCTTTTCCCATAGTAGCTCCTGCCTTGTGCTGCATGACGAAGTCAAAGCGCGCCAGAGTGAGAGACCAGCGGGCTTGCCTGCGGTTGAGGTTCTGAGACGACATGAAGTACTCCAAGTTCTTGTGGTCAGTCCAGATCTCAAACTTGTGGCGGGCACCCTCAAGGAAGTGTCTCCATTCCTGCAAGGCTCGAATGATTGCAAGCATTTCCTTGTCATGAATCTCATAGTTCCTTTCGACAGGAGAGAGTGACTTGGAGAAGAAAGCAATGGGATGCCACTTTCCATCTTCTGGAGACTGTTGAGAGAGTACAGCACCAGTGGCAAAGTCTGAAGAGTCAGCTTCAAGCCGGAAAGGAAGATCATCATTGGGAGCAGCAAGGACAGGGGAGGAGGTGACAGCATCCTTGATGGACTGGAAGGCAGTAGCGGCAGCAGGAGACCAGGAAAACTCAGTGGAGCTCTTGGTAAGATCAAAGAGGGGACGTGCATGATGAGAGAAGTCCTTGATGAACCGTCGATAGAAGTTGGCAAAACCCAGGAAAGATTGGACTTCTTTCCTATTGGTGGGGGTGGGCCATTGAGCAACTCCAGCAACTTTGACAGGTCCATCTCAACTCGGTTCTCGGCAACAATAAGCCCAAGGTACTCAATGCGTGTCTTCTCAAACTCGCATTTCTCCAGGCGGAGGCAGAGACCATGTTCCTCTAGACGCTTCAGGACCCTATGAGTGACCTCTCGATGCTCAGGAATATCCTTGGTGAAGATCAGGATGTCATCCAGGTATACCACAACCACACCTTCAGAGATCATATCTTGGAAGATCTCGTTCATCATGGTTTGGAAGGTGGCAGGACTATTGGTGAGACCAAAGAACATGACAAGAGGTTCAAAGAGACCTCTGTGAGTGCGAAAGGCAGCCTTCCACTCATCTCCTTCTTTGATGCGGACATTGTTGAAACCCCAACGAATGTCAAGCTTGGTGAAGTAGCGCGCACCACGAAGTTGGTTGATAAGGTCAGAGATGAGAGGGAGAGGGTACTTGTTCTTCACAGTCATATCATTGAGCATGCGATAGTCCTGGACCAGACGAAGGGAGCCATCCTTTTTCTTCACAAAGAAGACTGGTGATGCCATGGGGACTTGGAGCGGCGAATCTTTCCCTGAGCCTCGTTCTCAGCAAGGAAGCGCTCAGCCTCTTCACGTTCTGCAGGGTTTAAAGGGTAAACCTTGCATCCCTTGGGTTGGGCTCCAGGAATGAGCTCAATCGCATGATCCCAAGGTCTTCTCTCAGGAAGCTTAAGAAACTCAGCTTCAGAGAAGACACGATGGAAGAGACTCTGATAGTCAGGGACTGGACCATGAGGTGAGGAAGGGAGAGTGGTCTGTTCTGGTTGAGGAGCAGAGTTACGCAAGAAACCTTCAGCCAGGCGTTGACTGATGGTTGAAGTAGCGTTGATATGCTCTTCAGCTTCCTCAGGGAGTAAGCCAGAAACCCAGACACGATCGCCTTTCTCAAGATCAAATGGCAGATCAGAGGACTCGAGATCATCAGAATCTTCAGGGGAAGACTCTTCAGGGGTGAGAGAGGGGCAGGACCAGAGCGGCAGGCATTCACCTTGGCTTCTTCCTTACGAGCAGCCTTCTTTTCCTCATTGAGTTCCTTCTTGCAACCAAAGCATCGACTGCTAGGCTTGCAACGAGACATCTTGACTTCTCCAGTTTCCCAATTGACTTCAGGATTGTGATCCCTGAACCAAGTGTATCCAATGATCAGCTTCTGCTTCCCTAAGCCCGTGACACAGAAGAGTGCGCGTTCTGTGTGGCCGTTGTACCGGAGGATCAAGTCAACCACCTCAGTAATTGAACCAGACTCGTTGAGCGTTCCATCCACGTTACGAACAGGGATGGGGCGGCTGAGCTTCCTGGTGGCAATTCGGTTGGACTTGACGTACTCTCGATCGATGAACAGACCAGTAGCGCCAGTGTCAAGCAAGGCCTTAACAGATCGAGCTTCATGGGAGTCGGTGGTCTCTATCTCAACCTTCAGGTGAAGGGAGCTAGGTCCAGGTGCAAGAGAAGAGATGGTGCACGAGGATGGAAGGCGACGACATTCCCATTTGGAGCGACGAGGTAGGCGGGGCGGAGCAGAAGGATCATGAAGGGAGGATGGAGAGGAGGGAACCTTGTCTTCATCTGGGAGAGATAGAGTCTCATCAACCAGAGGGGCATACCGATTACGAGAGTCAAGAACGACTTTAGGACAAGGTAGAGGTGGAGCTTGTGCAGGCGTTTGCACAGAGACTTCACTTGTCACAGGCTTTCGTAAGGGGGCGTGAGTGGTGCGAATAGACAAAGGACCAGGGGAGGGGTCAAGGAAATGTGAGAAGGAAGGAGGAAGAGAAGAGAGTGGGCTAGGCACAGGAGGAGGAGGCTGCGGATGGAAGGTGTCATTAGCAGCCAAGTTGAGAGCAACAAGGCAGGCCAATTCGTACCAGCCAGAGGGATCGTTATGAGCTGGATGTGAAGCTACCCGCTTACTGAGATGATCAGTGATGGAGGGGTGGAGGCCACGACGGAACTTGACCACGATGTAGGAGGGGTCAGAGTAGCCAGCTTCAGCAACAAGGTCACGGAAGGAGTCAATGTAATCGTCAACAGAACGATCCCCTTGGAAGTAGGAGGTACCTTCCAAGATGAGGGCAGCAGTTTCCTGCTCACGCAAGGGGAAGAACTCTTTGCGAAAGTCTTCAGCAAAGTGATCCCAAGTTGCGTAAGGGGAGGAACCTTCCTCGATGAGCTCAAAGATCCTGCAGGACCATAGAGCAGCTCGACCAGCAGACATGAACGTGAGGGCCCAACTAATCATGGTGGACTCGTCCGGAAAAAGATCTGGACGAAGTCTGAAGTAACCCATGAGAGAGTTGTAGAAGGCTTTGCCCTTGAGACGATCACCATCGTACCGGGGAGGAGGAGCTGGCCTAACCTTTTCTGCAATCATCAAAGGAGTCCCAAGACGATGAGAAGAAGGGGCAGAGGGATGCACTACTCCACTAGGATAACCAGAAGAGGCAGTGAGGAGAGGGGAAGACACTATTCCACTGGGGCAACCAGAAGAGACAGTGGGGAGGGGAGGATCCACTCTATTGGATGACCGAATAGAGGTGGGGGGAAGAGGAAGACTACTACTAGAAGAAAGAGAAGAAGAAGAAGAATGTTCCATAGGTACACTAATAAAATGAGAAGAAGAAGGAAGAGGGTGAGGAGAAGAAGAAGATTGTTCCATGTTTACACTAGGTGAAGGAAAAGAAGAAGGGGGAGAAAAGTTTCTGTCTACAGTTCCATGGTTTAAAGAGTGTAGTATCCCATCTGTCAGCTGTCCAACAGAGTGGGAAGGGAGTGGGGGAAAAGTAGAAGAAACAAGGGAGGGAGAAGAAGAAGGGGAAGAAGAAAGAGAAAGAGGAGAGGGGTTGAAAGTAGAAGAAAAATAATGAAGCAAGGAAAGAACAGAAGACCTCAAGTGGGAGATAGCTACCTGTTGGGATTCCTGCTGAGCAAGCATGGAGGATACCTGGTCTTCCAGGGAAGGCAACTGAGACAGAGAGACAGAAGCAGCTGGAGGTGGTGAAGTATGGAGATCCATGGTTGCCAGACAGGGAGAAGAGAGGAGAGGGAGAAAGCACAGAGTCTATAATGCAGCTGAACAGAAGAAGCAGAACAGAGGATGTAACAGACTGTATGCAGTCTCAGTCTCCAAGGTGACCTCTTTCTACTGTAAGGGCACCTCAGACACACACAAGTCCTGGGGGAGATCCAAAGATATATATCAGCTCTACATAAATACAGGAAGTAGGCTCACCTGGGGGAGATCCAAAGAGAAAGAGGTAAAGGATCAAACCCAGGTGAAACAGCTATTTAAGTGATGAGCTGGCATTGGCATCAGCCTTGATGCCAAACAATGCCTTTGGGAATAAACAAAGGGAAACACAAAGGAATGACTATGTAACAGTGGAAACAAGTGAATAACAAATGAGTGACAACTAAAGGAGAGTGTAATATAATATATATGAGTCCATGGTATGTCCAGATAATAGAATAGAGCAAAGGGAAATAGGGGAAAGGAGAGACAAGAGAGACAAGAATAAGGAAGGAATAGGAGGTAGCAGGAGATCCCCTGACAAGGGCGAGGGACAGGACGCAGGAGACCTGAATCATCAAGCTCCTGTTGGAATCGAGTGAGGTCCATCTTGGCTTCTTGAAGCTTTGGGCGAACAATGGATTGGAGCAGTACATCATTCTGTGCTTCGGCATGAGCAAGCTCATCATGGAGGGTGGAGATATTGGATTGGAGATTTTGAATTCGATCTTGGAGGTCAGTGAGGAGATTGGCTTCAAATGGACTTCCCTTGATGCTTCCTAGATGCTCTTCAATGGAAAAATATGCCCTGGTGTCTGGAGCAAAAGCTTCATCCAGAATGGACAATGCTGATTTCTGTGTGTTGTGGAATTGGGTTATATGAGCACCTTCTTCAATAAAACTCTAAATAGATATGAGAGCTCCTTATTGAGAAGAGGTATATGAGAAAGTGAAAACCTTCCATATATCATTCTGAAGCTGCTGATAATTTGCCTCTGCCCGTTTTGCCCCATGCTCACCCCCTATATTGTCCCACATTGTTGTTACTATTGTTACATTTTTTGCAGATTCGACACTAGTGAGGGCATTGAATGT
This sequence comes from Panaeolus papilionaceus, assembly GCA_015501605.1. NCBI lineage: Eukaryota > Fungi > Basidiomycota > Agaricomycetes > Agaricales > Panaeolus > Panaeolus papilionaceus. The sequence goes on along the minus strand of JADNRZ010000021.1, from coordinate 837,562 downwards.
CTTCAGCACCTGCCACTGGGTGCCAGGTAAACGGGTGCTTGTAATAGGTGTCAGGTACAAAATGCAAGTAAATATACTAATAAAGCAAACATATCATTTGCAATGCAATGAAAATCAATGAACCCATGCAACAGAACAGTGAGCAGAAGCTGGACTCACCTATTATTGTCTTTCATCCATTTCTGTAACATGGAGACAATGGCCAGCTCCGATATTTTTGTGTCAGCGAAGCCAGGCAAGTCCACAAGATAAATTGGATAATCATCTAGAGTGACACTGTTCAATTTGTAGGTGGATACTGCTTGGGTGTATCCATCACTGTAAAACCAGAGAGGTAGGAAATTCCCACCCCATTCCCCCTACGAAGAAGGGGAATGCTGAAATTCATCCTTGGCAGGGGGGATTTGCAAAGTAAGAATTGGTAGGAAAATTAAATTCCACCCATCTTGGCAGGATTTTCTGCATGTCCCAAAAGTGAGAAACGGTGGGATTCTTTTCATCTATTCCAGAGTCGGAATTTCTGACCTCGAAACAGGTGAAATCTTGGTGTAGTAATTCTGTAACATGGGTACTAGCGAAGACTGACATGCAAGTAGATGCTTTTTTGACTTGTCAAGAACATTTTCCACTACCACTTTCATATTACGAGTTGATGTGTTTGATCAAAGTGTGGACTTAGCGAAAATTCTTGTGCGTGTGATTAGGTCACACCTAACGTGATGTGTGTTACCCTTCGTTTGCATCCATTTATGGCAATTTTGACCTTCTCGACGTTCATCTCGCTACCACCATGTACCTGTGTACTTTCTCCCTTAACACCATTGTTTTCCGTAATTCACACCCCCCACCACATTCTTAACACCTTCTTTTATTCAGTCGCACTTCGTGTCGTTTCTCTGGAACCAAGGGCTACACTTCGCCTTCACCTTTGCATCCATGTCATTCCATGTTAGTGCTGTCATTGTAGCTTGTCCTCTAGGTGTTGATTGACCATTGGTATGTGATTTTCTTCTGTTTCCGCGTTTCTCACTGACACTGAATTTTTTCTGAAGCACATCTTGCTTCCGACACTCGGCTATTTTGATACATGGTGAGTGTGGCATCACATTTCAATTATTTTGCACACATAATTGACCAACATATTTCAAGTAGTTGTGTACAGCATCGACATTACAAGTATTTAGAAGAGGAATGGAACTGTGAGGTGAGTGGAATGAAGATTTATGCTGCAGCAGCTAGATTAGGGAATATTAGGGGGATCAATGCAGGGGGATTGGGCTGGGGTAGGGGGTTGTGACCCTCATAGTTCTGTGGTGGATGCAGTTGTGTATTGTTTATAACTTTTATATATGTATCTACCACCTGCGTATGTAGTGTTTAATGATAAATGGATGATTTTCTATTCAAATGAACCCATTCAATATGAAGGCAGAAAAACCCCCCTTATGAGGGCGGAAGGTGGTAACGTTCCGACCGCTTATGGTCAGAATTTCATCCCTGTCTTTCAAGGGTTTCCTTTCTCCTCATGTCAGGTTTTCCAACAATTAAAAGGCGGAATTTGGAGTAAATTTCATCCCTTTTCCTCCCAGACCAGGAGGGATTCTTCATTACAGGTGAGGGGGAATTTCCACCTGTGCTGGGTTCACAGTGCATCCAGACCGTTACTGGATATCTTCGAGGAGCCCTTGAGGCCAGGGGCCTTGATAAACTAGACACGAAGAACGAAAATCGAGGGTGTTAAAATCGTGAGTAATGTCCTTTGTATGTGCTACTAAATGGCAAATACACAGGGAGCTCTTTCCTGCCCCTGTCAGACCCATAATCCTATGGTCATGACAGGATTAGAAGTAGCTTATAGCCTTGTATTCAACCATCCACCTACAGCACACTGCAGTAGCGACCTTGTACCCTGTCTACTTGCTCAACAGAAACAGGCCCAGTGACTTTGATCGTCTTGTATTCCATCTTCGAAGTAGTGGCCATTGTGGTAAAAAAAAAATAAGTAGCAATAAGACGAGCTTTAGAGATACTGGTTAAGCAGACAAAGTGCGCGAGATGATGGGAGGAAGAAACAAACGACAGGCAGCTGTGCCTGTCTTCGCAGAATCTGATTACCTTGTGCATTCCACCTGTTAATCAGCCATGAGACGAGCATGGTGTCAATGACAGAAATAGATCAGATTTGATCAAATCCGACATATTTCCTTCTTGTCTCTGCAGTTCTCATTATTGACTGCGTCTAATCAACATTTGGTGATGAGCAGCGCGCTCACCTACACCTGTAAACGCACCATTTTCGCATTTCATCATCAGGCAGGCTCATGCATTCAGTGCGCCATCGCTTACACATCCCCGGTCATCATCATCCCACCACAGGCACGTATTTATCAATACAAGCGTCGCCTTATCGCTACTATAAGCCAAACAAGCACCAAACGGGATTAGCGACTGGCGCCGCACCTCGCAACAGCACACCTCCCAATGCATACGGACTTTTAAATTTTGTTTATTTCATCATTTAATTATTGTTTCTTCTCCTTTCGTCGTTCAACTTCCCTCTTCCCTCACTTCACCCCCTCCTTGCAAACTCTTTTAAGATACTCCTTTGTTTCAAACTCTGTCTTGTGCGCAATGGCGCTTTCTTGTTTCGTTTCGAAACCCCCTGTAGTCGGTATTTTAGTTCATTTCATTTGTACTTGATTCATGAGACTTCGTAAAAATCAAGCAGCTAACTTTTGGCCCACGTTTCAAACCTAGCATCTTGGTATCTTGCCTCAGTCTTAGGAAGCGTCGCTTGCTTCAAATCTAGTCTTTCTCTATCATTATGAAGGCTCTGTCAATCACGGAAACACCAACCTTCACCCGCAGAGCGCCCTTTGCAACGTTGACCTCACTCCGGTCATCAGGTGTTTTGTTTTCACACTTGAGAACGTCGCGCGCACATCATCGGACTTCTTCACTTTCGCATTTCAAAGCAGTATGCATTGGATTAATCCTACAACATCGTATGTAATTATTGCCTCGCGCCCTTACTGCTAATACCAAACACTACTGAACCCGTGTCTGTCGCTCCATTGTTCAAAAATTCCTCGTCCTTCTTGCAAGTTGCCTCTATGTACCGTCTTTGATCTAGGTTGCGTAGATTTGTCGTTTTGGTGCGCACGTTCGGTGGGGGTAGGTGAGGGTGCCAAGCAGTAATGTGTATACTGGTGGAAAGAAGCCTGAAAGAAATGAAACTAATAGTGAACCTCGTCATCATCCAGGAAAACAACGGATCAGCAGGAACCCACCTATGAATGAGATGGTGCAATTCCAAAAGTCAACGCTCGTGCTCTCAAGAATTCCACAGGAGAGAGGCCAGATGACATGAGATAGCAAAGCTGGTGAAGGAGATGTTCCGTCAGCGCATGATAACGAGATGGCGTGAAATGATCAAGCCGAACTTAAGAATCTCACCAAGCACAGGACCTATCTGTCCATCATCACGCTTCATATTGACCTACATGGGCGTTGGATATGCGTCCTCCATAGTATAGTCGTGAATGAACTATGCGAGGAGAGTTGAAATATGAAATGTGACGTAGAGAGACAGCATTTGGGGAGAGCCAACATTTCGCGCAGTTGAATATGATGGATGCTAGAGTGTCCGACGAGGCGAACCTGTACATAGCAGGTGGTGAATACTGCAGGTACAGGTTTACAACGGATGACGAATGCGGATCGCGGAAAGGAACAGAGTTTTAGAGCGCATTTGAGCACGGGGTAGAGCAGGATGTGAGGTTGGAAGGTAGTTCAGCATGGTGCGACGATGGGTGAGGAGACACCTGTGAAGGTTCAGCAACGCGTCAGTCAGCACTCAATAAAAAAGAGATAAGCTACTAACTGAATGTGCACGCCATCGCCGCATTCCTCAATATCGCCAATTCACCCCCCAATTGCGCATATACCCTCAACTTCTCTGAATTGGCAGGACCTAGCGACGCGCGTAGGAGTGAGGTGCGCATCTGATGCCCTATGATCAAGTCCAACGATTAGTCTATGTATTCTTTTGTCGATATATCGAGGCCTACATACCGAACTCCAGGACTTATTCCATCTAATGTAGTGAATAGCCTAGTAAACTATTGAGAAGGTATGCAGGATCTTAATCGTCGGAAACAAACAGCCCTGAAGAGCATAATTAGTGACTTGGTCTCGAAGTTATGTGTGTTTGAGAAGGGACATACCTTTGCATCCACTATACACTGGGCTCTAAACGACTCAACCAAGGAGGAATCGGAATCACTCTCTGTTTGTATGCACAGGAGAGGGTATAAAGAGCCGATTTGGTGGAAAGACTTTGGATGGTCAAAGTCTGTGAATATCAGTGTTCGGGTGAAGGCGTCGTTGAGGGTGGTGAGTTGAGAAGAGAAGGGAAAGAGTAAGTGTATCGTTCGGAGATAACAATTGAATAAGACCACACACCAGGACGAGCTCAAGAAGTCTAAGACGCACTTGAAGCACATAGTAGCAGCCATCAGCAATGTCTGGGTTGGCTCTGGAGTGCTCTGTAGTGCTGTAGCAAAGGGTACCCCTTATGGAGTTTCCCCATTAGGGTCAGTAGCACTCTGTAGTGCCCCCTTGTTGCTACATGATGCTACAGACTGCTACAGGTGCTACAGAGCACTACAGACTGCTACATAGGTAGACCACCACATATACAAATTGCCCTTCCAAATAGCACATATAACTCATGAAATCATTCATAAGATCATAAAACAAAAATTAATATATCATTCAAAAACTAACTAATACACAAGTAATACTGCATACAATACAGATAGGGAACATCCTGGACCCGTGGCATACCCTACCTGTGTACCTGCGGGTTTTCCGTGCAAAACAAGTCCAAGAATGTCCAAAACGGACAATTTTTGGGCAAGATATGCTCAAAATACGAAAGGCTTTGTATTTTGAGCACAATTCTGGGCTGTTTTGGGCACTCTTGGGCCTGTTTTGAAGCTCACAGGTACACTGAGGCTGACCCACACCTGTACCTGTGCCCAACCCAACCCATAACCTGTCCAAGTCACCTGTACCCTTGACTTTCCCTAAATACAGAGATAACCAAGAGAATAGCAAGAATGGCAATAAGCGATAATAAAGGTCAAGAATTTATGCTCTAAATAAATATATTAATGAAGTACAGTATAAACATAAATAAAATAGAACTCACCAAGGGTTATATATGACATGTAGAGGAAGGTCATGATGACGAAGAACTAGAAAAGACATGAAAGCAGAGCATGAGAAAGTCCGGAAGTCGTACCCATAACATTCACATACCTATGAAAACCCATCTCCTATGCTCAAACAGACATAATAAAGCACCTATAATAATAGAAGTAATAGAAGAATGTCATAAATAGAAAAAGAAAGAAAAAAAATAAAAGGAATCTCACCAAAATATGTTAAAGTGCAGGTAAAATCTACTGCTAAAGCAGTGATAACATCCTATAATATAGTAGTCAGCCACTTGGTTCCATAATAATAAACACTTACCAGGTCTCTTAAATACAACATATACAACATTTTCACTCATCCAACAAACAGTGTGTCCTAACAAAGGTGCATGATACTTTGCACATCCAATGAGAGTGTCGAAATGTGCAAATTTTAATAAAGGAATCTCACTGAAAATAAATAAAGCATTGAATGTATATTGAGATCAGGCACTACAAAAGGAATCACAGAGGACACAGAGTGAGGCATGTACATAGTGGAACAGTGGAAACAAAACTGAAACAAGCAATACAAAAGGGACGAAAATACGATGTGAATAAAGGAGTGTTCGAACTAGCAAGAAATTATATGCATAATGAAGCATGGGAGAGAAACAATGGAAGAGTGAAAAAAGCAAAAAGAATGGGAGAGAAGGAAATCAAGACAAGAAATAAGTTCATTTCAACTGCAGATGAAACAAGTAACAACCCACTGAGGTACTCATGCATCATGACGCTCACCAACAGTGTTGCCCCAGCACTTCATCAGTCCTACAATGCACACAAATCGCCCAGGAGTGCGGAGTGCCGGGGTGGGTGGTTGTGGCATGGCTTGGACATCTTCCTTGACAGATTGAGAGATGCCAGAAGTTGCAATATTGTGAGGTTCAGAATCAGTGGGAGGGGAGGCAAGAGGGAGGAGAGGGGGAGGAGGCAGGAGACCTGAATCATCAAGCTCCTGTTGGAATCGAGTGAGGTCTGCCTCAGCTTCTTGAAGCCTTGGGCGAAGAGTTGAGAGAAGTAGCTGGTCACCCTGTGCTTTGGCGTGAGCAAGCTCATCATGGAGGGTGGGGATATGGGATTTGAGATTCTGGATTCGATCTTGGAGGTCTGTGACAAGGTTGCCTTCGAATGGACTTCCTTGCATGTTTTTTCGATGATGTTCAATGGAAAAAAGTCTCCCAATATCTGAGGCAAAGGCTTTTTCAAGGATTGACAATACTGATTTCTGTGTGTTGTGGAATTGTGTCATTTGAGCACCTTCATCAATGAAGTCCTAAATAGATAAGTGAGCTCCTAATTGAGAACAAATGAATGAGAAAGAGATAACCTTCCATATATCATTCTGAAGCTGCTGATAATTGTCTTCTGCACGCTTTGTTGCATGCTCTGCCCAAATATTGTCCCACATTGTTGTTACTATTGTTACATTTTTTGCAGTTTTGACCCCAGTGAGGGCATGGAATGTCTTCAGCACCTGTTGCTGTGTGCCAGGCAAACGGGTGCTTGTAATTGGTGTCAGGTATAAAATGCAAGAAAATACACTAATAAAGCAAACATATCATTTGCAATTCAATGAAAATCAATGAAACCCACAGAACAGAACAGTGAGCAGAAGAAGCTAGACTCACGTATCATTGTCTTTCATCCATTTCTGTAACATGGAGACGATGGCCATCTTGGATATTTTTGTGTCAGCGAAGCCAGGCGAGTCCACAAGATAAATTGGATCGCCATCACTATCAGTGACATTGATCAATTTGTAGGTGGATACAGCCTGGGTGTATCCATCCAGACCGTTGCTGGATATCTTTGAGGAGCCCTTGAGGCCAAGAGCCTCGATAAACTAGACACAGTGAACGAAAATAGTGTCAGAATTCTGAGTATAATTTTCGACATATAGTGCTAAAGGCAAAATACTCACGGAGCTCTTTCCCGCCCCTGTTGGACCCATAATTCTGTGGTTGAGTAAAAGTCAGAGTAAGGCCAATTGTCATCCGTTTTCATCCACTCACAGCACTGTAGGAGTGTATCTTTCCGCCCTGTCTACTCGTTCAACAGAAACAGGCCCTGTGACTTTGATCTCCTTGTATTCCATCTTCGAAGTAGTGGCCATTGTAGTGCAGAATTTGGTATCACAAAAAAAGGGATCTAGAGATGCTGGTGAAGCAGACGAAGTGCGCGAGATGATGGGAGGAAGAAACAAACGATGGGCAGCTGCGCCTGTCATCGCAGAATCTGATTAACTCATGCATTCCATCTGTTAATTAGTCATGGGACGAGCACGGTGTCAATGACAGGAATAGATTAAATTTGATCAAATCCGACATATTTCCTTCTCGTCTCTGCAGTTCTCATTGTGGACGGTCGGACTTCTTCACGTTCGCGTTTCAAAGCGGAATGTATTGGATTCATCATACAACAGCATATATTATCCTTGCCTCGCGCTCGCTAACGTTACTGCTATGTACTAAACACTACGGAACCCGTGTCCGTCGCTCCATTGTTCAAAATTCGTCATCCGTCTTGAAAGTCTCCTTCTACGTACCGCGTTGGATCTAGGTCGCGTAGATTCGTCGTTTTGGTGAGCACCATCGGTGAGGGTAGGTGAGGGTACCAAGGAGCAACGTGTATGATAGCGGAGAGAAGCCTGAAAGGAATGAAAGCAACCATGAACATCGTCATCACCATGGAAAACAACGCATAAGCAGGAAACCCACCGATGAACTAGATGGCGCAAATCCGCAAGGCAGAGATCGCGCTCTCAAGCATTCCACAGGTGAGAGACAAGAGGATGCGAGTTTGCGAAGCTGGTAGAGAGAAGATTGCGTCAGCACATGATAACAAGACAGCGTGTAGCTATGTGTTTAGAAGACCTACCAAGCACGAGATCCATTCGTCCATCGTCACCCTTCGTACCTTGCCTACATAGACATCGGATATGCGGAGTTCGCCCCTGCGTCGTATCGTCGTGAACGAACTGTGGGAGGAGGGTTGAAACATGAAGTGAGAGGTAGAGCGACGGCATCAGAGGAGAGCAAGCATGGCGTGATTGAATATGATGGATGTCAACGTGACTGACGGGGAAACTGTACGTAGCAGGAGGGGAGTACCGGAGGTATAGGTATAGGACGAATGACGAACACGCATCACGGAACGGAAGAGAGTTTGAGAGCGCGTTTGAGCACGGAGTAGAGCGCGATGGGTAATTCAACATAGTGCGACGTTGTGCGAGGAGACGCCTGTGAAGGTTCAGCAATGGATCAATCAGCACTCAATAAAAAAGACATGAGCTACTCACCGAATGTGCACTCCCTCGTCGCATTCCTCAATATCGCTAATTCACCCTCCAATCGCGCATATCCGGACGACTTCTCTCAATTGGCAGGACCTGGCGAAGCGCGTTGAGGTGCGTGTCCGATACCCTATGATCACGTCTAACGATTAGTATATTTATTTTTTCGTCGATGTTTAGAGGCATACGTACCGGAATCCAGGACTTATTCCATCTATCGTTGTGAGTAGCCTCATAAACGATTGAAAATGTATGCGGTATCTTAACGGTCGGAAACGAAGAGTCGCCTGGACAAAGATAATTAGCGACTTGAGATCGGCGTGATGCGCATTGGAAAAGGACCTACCTTTACTTCCACTATGTCCCCAGCTCTAAGAAAACACGACCAGGGGGGAATTAGGATCACGGTGTGTCTGTATGCGCAGAAGAATGTATAAAGAGTCGAGTTGGTGAACAAAATTTGGATGGTCAAAGGTTGTGAGCAATGTTTGGGGGGAACTGTTGTTGAGGGTGATGAGATGAGAAGGGAGGGGAGGGGAAGGAATGAGTTTATCGTTAGGAGATAAAGATGGACTGAGACCACACACCAACGAGGTCAAGAAGTCTAAGACGCGATTGAAGCACATAGTAGCGGCGGAATCCCTTGAGGGCGCACCTGAGATAGCGGATATGATTAGATTGAAAGAGCGGTGGCGACATGGTAGGCACGATCACATACCGATACAAGCTAGCGATTGTAGCAAAATTGCCCGAGAAAACCAGATGGAAAAGCAAAGGAGTGGGGATGATAAGCTCTGGGATGACAGGAATACACCAGACTGATAGCACGAGTAACAAGGCACGGAGATCCAAGTGGGTATGTTGATCGATATCAACTGGATTCAGGAGAGAATGTCAGATCGCCGTATCAGGGAAAAGGTGAATTGATTTCAATGCTCGTGTCAGACACAACAGGCATACACGCGGCGTGTGTGAGAGTAAGAATAGATTTGGCGGGCACGCGTTGGTGGGGGACTGGATGATGGAGAGACGCTACCAGATAGGATTGAGGTAGGAAGTACCAAGACGTCTCCTACGTGGTATAAGATCAGCAACGCGAAACAAAAAGAAAAAATTGGGACTGACTGAGAGGATAAAGAGACAACACAAGAACACGAGGCAGACCCCGACGAGCACAATGAGATACAGAGTGAATGGTTGAGCATTGAACGATATTTAATTGACAGAAGGGAAGATTTAGAACTAGCTATGGACAGAGATGACTACATTATAGGTGAAACGAGGGCGACAACGAACAGAAAGGATACTTGGACATGCAACATGCTGTGGTGGTGGTGGTTGAAAGGAAAGAACAGGCGGAGACACAGCCACCACGTCAACAACGAAATCTAATCACCCCTGTTTCCCAGCACTTAACCTGCTCTCACCTCACAATCATCACACTTCGTCACGTCCCACCGACACATCTATCACCGCCAACAAATTGAAACCGGTAAACCCGCCAAGTATCCCAAAAATGCGTCGCAGTTTGGACCCACCAATGACATCACTGGATCAGGAAAGGCCGGGCGGCTGTGCCGTTCCTCTTCCTTTCCTTTCTCCTCGACATTCCGCCCCTGTTGCTTGCGATACCCCACCTTCTCTAGCTTTAGAGCTCAGGTGCTCATAACATATACTGACTTTAGAGAAATATACAGAGAAATATGGAACCTAGCTACGATCCCTGTCATGCCGATCATTAAACTTGCCATCATTGAAGCGTCAGAGACTATTTTTCACGTAGAGGTGAGCGCTTTAACGGACTTTCATGAACTCTGAATGTGAATATAACAATGAAAACCCTTTTAACCTGGATCTATTATTTCTCTGCTACCCGAAATCTGAATATCATCACATTTATCCACCGTGGACAACGTCCTGAACAGCGTCTTTGTTATGACTACGACATCAAAAATTCAATCAAATAACGAACACTGTACATCTACTTAGTACATGAGTGTAAGCTTCTCAATACGTTCTAGACCTACAGTTGGCGTTGACTTGATCACCAAAACAATACAATCCGGATGATGGGGTTTTAGTGTTACAGAGATGAGTGAGTTTCTTGTCGTGTATTCCCCACCTTTTCGTTACGCCTCTGCACTTTTATGCTTCTCTTTATCTTCATTGACCCCCTGATGACGGGCAAAAGAAAAAAGCCGTGCAGTGACCGTGCACGGCCGTGCAGTCTCTACCGTGCAAAATGGTCAAATTCACGGCCATGCACGGCCATGCACGGCTGCACGGTTATAGCATAATTTATCAGTTCCTGAGGTATTTAGGTATTATACAGGAGACTGCATCGTTGTATCGTTGGTGGCGGTTCAGTGTAGAGTTATCAATTCATGAACAATGTCTGTAAACCAAAGGTATGAATAATAAAACATGATTCCTTGACATCACCCTGGCCTCAGCTGTCCGAATACTAACAATGTTGAAGTGCGACACTTTCCTTCATTGACTGGGTGTGAGAGTGTCCCCAATTTGGACCAGACTGGTGTCAATCTCATCATTCAACATTATATATCTCAAATTGGATCCCATTCTAAGACAATCTAAATACAGAGACGATTAGATAGGTATCATAGCTACCCAGACATATTTTATTTTTGTGCTTAAGATGTTAAGGTCAGGCTACAGAACCTTGCAATGTTTCAGAGTCTTGGCTTGCGTACCTCCTGCACAACAGTTCGCTAACCGAAATTTGTTGTCATGCTGAGCAAGTTTGCCGTATCTAGCTTGGGAGAAGACGAATACCTCCAGGGGATTTTACCTGCTGGAATGCTAGAATAGCTCGTTTGTGCGTTGCTTGAGGGTTTATCCTCCACTCCGGTTCGTAACACCCCACATTTTTTATCATGGTTGGTTTATAGTCAGATGGGTTCTAAGGTCCAGATGGAGCGGTTTGCTGTGATGTGTTAGAGCTCTGTCTGTGCACGGCTCATGCACGGCTGTTGCACGGCTGTTGCACCCTTGGCACGGCTACCGCACGGTTCACGCATGGCTATGCACGGTCAATGCATGGCTATGCACGTCCACGCACGTCCACGCACGGCTCTGCACGGCTCTGCACGGTAGTGTTTAACTTTGGCACGGTCATGCACGTCCACTCTAACACCTGGCACGGCCTTCGAATGAAGTGCACGGTCATAGTGAGCTATCTGCACGGTAGATGTTATGGTGTGGTTTTGTTTATGATTATGGATGATGCTGATACATTTGGTGATTGCTTGAGGTCTGAAGTGAGTGTACCGCATGTACCAAGTTCGAAAAAAATTGCATGTCATCAGATATTCAAGAAGCGAGATTGCTTTTCACATCACAAAATCAGCAGAAACGTTGCAAGATGACTAGAATACATTGTGACTTACTGGAATCCCCTGTGATCACCACAATCCCCTGCAACGCCTACAATTCCCTACAGGGATAGGCATTACTCCGAGGTTCAGAAATAATTGTGAGCCACTGCAAGGGATTGCAAGGGATTCTAGAAGTCATGAGGGATTGTAGGTGTTACAACGTTAGGCCAGGATTTCTGAGTGTTGCAAAAAACAGACCTTTCTTCAGTCACAGCTGGCGCAGGTGAACGATAGGAGAAAAATAAATACCTCTAAGTTTTCTTTTTTTTTTTTCTGCTCAACCTGGATTCGAACCCATGACCTGTGGGCTCCACAAACCATGGATGACGAGCGCTTAACCGCTACGCCACAAGAGCTTTACATATCTCTGGTCATTTGTGCTACATTGTATACCCAACTGACGCAACCGCCTGTGTACAGAGAGACTTCATCTGTTTTTTATTCTTCATTTTTTTGTCGCTTTTTAAAAAATTCACTTTTTTTTCTTCATGTTTATGAGGAGTCTGTCATGGTTCACGTTGTAGGTAATTGTATCCTGTCATACGTGAATGGAATTATTGTCAGGTGTTGTATGGTGAACAAAAAATTGTAAGTGACTGGGAGTTGCTATAATTAATTGTATGATGTTACAACGCTTCATCAAACAACGTATGAGCTTCCGAGCCACATCGAATTATTTCTCAATTCATGTTAGGCACTGGAAAAATTTCATGGAATTGTAAGATGTACAGAATTAAATTGAAGTACTCAGTATATTTAGCAAGAAATTGTCTGCTACTGGAAGCAGCTGGCATTCATTTCTGCACTGCTCCAAGGCCTCAGAATATTTTATATTAGCTTCCAAGTACACTAATATAAATTATATTGGGTTGAAACTATGACAATATATTTGTTTCCCTTCTCAAGACGACAATTCCATGCAGGGATCCTGCAGATTTTATGATGCATGTAGCTATGCAAAGATGGTCCCAAAAATATTTTGTTAAAAGACCAGTCCCAACACCTGCATAAGGCGTTCTTGAGTAGTTATGGTATGCAATATGCTCGTTCCACATACATTCCTTGTTGACAGTTCCACACGGGGCACTGTTAATAAACGTCAACCACATCGAAAGGCTGGGTCAAAGAAAAAGGATCAGTAGTTCTGTAGCTTTTGTGTGTAGTATGTACTACTTCAACCTGTAGTTAAAAGGTGCTACTCATCGTCTTGAACGCAATAGAATGAGGGGTCTGTTGTCTCCACATTCCTCATTACTGAAGAGACCGAGTAGGATATACCTTGGAGTCATGCACGGCTGACTAGTTGGACTGCACAGTACAACACGGCAGTCACTTGAGACGGCACGGTTCAGCACGGTAGGAGCACGGTTACGCACGGTACCGCACGGTCATGCACGGCCGCGCACGGCTTTTTTCCAATGCCCCCTGATGACACACCTGCACTTGCCTCCTCACCAAACCACAGGATACCACCACTCAGGAACGCTTCTCATTCTTATCCACTACGTTTTTGGGGGCACAGACTCCGTTATGCTCACGTACGACATCAACGACAGGACCTCTCTCTACAAACTCAGAAAATAGTGTTGCGATTTCTGCGCGCATTCTCCAGTAAGGGATGAGGATAGGGCGAAATTGTGTGTGGTTGCAATTGTGGTGGGGAACAAGGTGGATGTGTTGGAGGGAGGAGCGGAGGGTCAGGATGAACAGGGCCAAACTTCAGACCATGTGAGTAGGGATGAAGCGATGAGGTTTTCGAGGCAGTTGGTCCCACTTGACGATGAAGATGCGCAGTCGGTGGTGGGTGGGGAGGCTCAGGTGGAAGGAGACAGTGAAGGGGACCTGTCGTCGTCTCCGCATACCCTCATGCCTGGTCAAGGTTCTACGAGAGTTGCGACGAAAGGGACGACGGAGACGACGCCAACATCAAAAGCAGAGTGCTAACGAAAAGTAGGTTATTTACGTTTCCGAATAGACTTTTAACGAGGGTTGGGCTCATATATCCGACATCAACGACGTCTACCGTCAACTCTGCATCCAATGCAACGATACTCACCAAGCTGATACCCAGATCATCTCAGGCTGGCGTCCAACCTTCTCCCCCGACCCAAAATCCAACAGCTTCATCGCCCTCTCTCTCACCTTCACCCTCTCAACGCCTCCTTAAAGGTCTCACAGCACACTCTGTCCATATCAAACCACGCGTGTTTTCTAGAGTGCGATCTCACCTGCATTCCCTCTCGCACTCTCAGTCATTTTATACGGGAACCTTTAATAGCGCATATTCAGGGTCGATTTCAGGCTTCAGCACGTATCATACCCCTGATGCGAGTGTGGGGTCGTTCAGCTCTGAGGCGGGGTTGGGGCTGGTGAGGCGGAGTGAAGTTGGTGGTGGTGCGGGCTCGTCGAGGTATAGTGATGTGGGGACAGTGACGATGGAAGGCAGAGAGTGCGCGTGGTATGATGCGCACACGGATATTTCTGCTTCTGGTTCCCAGTTGGTATTTGTGGATGGGTTGGGGTTTGGGAGTAGGAGTGCCAGTAGGAGTTCGGTTGGAGTGAGAGGGACAGTAGGCTGGAGGAGCGTTTCGAGGCAGGTGTCGAGTATGGGCTTGAGGAATGGGAATGGCTTCAGGAGGGAAATTGGAGTGGGAGTGGTGCACTGAAGCGAACGAGTTCGTTGGTTACACTTACGAATTTGACAGTTCATGGGGAGATGATGGGGTCTACGACATCTTTGATAGGAGTTTTATCGACGACGATGAAAGCCACAACAGCGGTGAACGCGTTTCGTAACTTCCGTTGGCGATCGCCACTACTGTTAGTGGAAGTAGTACCACTACTACAGCGACGGCTCAGTCTTGTACCTCGGTGACGAATGCGAGTACAAGTGCGACGAGTGTGGGTGGTGATAAAGATGATGAAATTGAGAACCAGAACAAAAATGGGGTGGGGAATGGGATAGGGAACGACAGTGAGAGCTCGGGGAGCGCGGTTACGATCACTCCTGTGAGATTGACCATGTTCGGATCGAGGAGCTCATTGTCGCTGCCTTCGATGTCTGCGTCTCGTTCCGTTCATCCTCCTCCATTCTCGTTGTCATCAAAACCTGCTCCCTCGGGGCATTCCAGGCTTGCATACCAAGCACCCAGGGGTTCCACCCTGTTCCTCACATCTGCGAAAACGGGATTTAACGTCGAAGAGACGTTTCAGTATGCTGCGAGTACCCGTATCTATGTGCAGGGTTTGCGTTGTGATGCTACGATGATGCAGGAAGTTATTTATTGACGATTTACAGGAAATCTAATTTATTATAATTTAATGGCTGTATTTATTTCGAAACGGTGTTTGAATTCATGATGTGTTTGTTACACCGAGAGGGAGAGTTTGGTTTTTCAACGTCGAAGCCGACATATTTCCTTCTGCATCTAACTGATGCAAGAGCATATTCATGTTCGCATTTCAAAGCGGAATGGACTGGATTCACCATACAACATCGTCTATATTATCGCCTTGTGCCCGCTAACGTTACAGTTAGTACCAAACATATTGAACCCATGTCTGTCGCTCCATTGTTCAAAAATGCCTCCTTCTTGAAGCCCCCTTCCATGTACTGTCTTTAACCTGGGTCGCGTAGATTCGTTGTTTTGGTGAGGGTGGGTGAGGGTGCCAAGGAGCAACATGTAAAGGAGCAACACGTAAATCGCGGGAAAGAAGCCTGAAAGAACTGAAAGTAGTAGTGAACGTCGTCATCTTCAAGGACAGCAACATGTAAGCGGAAAACCCACGTATAAACAAGATTGCGCAACTCCCAAATGCAGCGATCGCGGTCTCAAGCGTTGCAGAGGTGAGAGAACGCGAGAACGCGAGATGGCGGGAAAAGGGAGGTTGCGTCAGCATATAATAAAAAGACAGCGTGCAGGGATATGTTCAGAAAACCTACCGAGCACAGGGTCTAGCCATCTATCGCCACCCATTGCACCTTCCCTACATAGGGGTCGGAGATGCAGAGTTCGCCCCTGCATAGTAGAGTGGTGAACAAACTGTGGGAGGAGAGTTGAAGCACGAAGTGGGAGGTAGAGCGACGGCATTTGAGTGGTGAGAACATGGCGTGATTGTATGATGGATGCTAACGTGACCGACGGGGGCGAAACTGTACGTAGCGGGTGGGGGGTACTGGATGCACAGGTATAACAGAAATGGCGAATGCGCATCGCGGCAGGAAAGAAGGTTTTATAGCGCATTTGAACACGGGGTAGACTGGGATGTGAGGTTGGAAGGTGAAAAGCCACGCGAAGCGCCGCCTGGACGAGCATAATTAGCTACTTGAGCTCGATGTTATGCGCCCTTGTGAAAGGACGTACCTTTCCATCCACTATGCTCCTAGCTATAAACAACTCGACCAACAGGCAATCAGGATCACGCTCTATTTGTATGCGCAGAAGAATTCGTATAAAGAGTCAAGTTGGCAGAAAGACTTTGTTGGGTCAAGGTCCGTGAACATGGATAATGGGGCGAAGACGTCGTTGAGGGCGGTGAGATGAGAATGGACTCATGCCCTCATCGCTCTTCTGAATGCGGCCAATTCCCCTCCCAGTGCGGCGCATATACTCGCAAAGTATCAAAGTCGACGCCGCATGGGGACCCAGTTAGCATGTTGACGGTCGATACATCGAGAGAGAGAGGCGAATGAATAAACGATGACGATAAGAAGAGAATAACGAGAGCGTCGTGGGTGGATTGAGCGTTACGCATAGGCTGGGTGGAATTGATGGTTAGGACAGTGCATGTAGCAGAGATGAATCGTCTCGTGAGCACATATTGACCACCTTCTCTCCCTATATCACTCCCCATCGTGCCAGACCCATATCGTTATCCCAGTCAACCGCCTCTTCAGATCCCACTCCCATCCTTTCCCTCATCCACCGTCATCCTAAGTATATCCTCTCCTTCGCTTCAACTCCGACACCATCCATCATCCAAATTGTTGTTCGCCAGTCCAAACAGTCCTGAAGAGAAGAATAACTTAGCGCTTGCATGAGGTCGAGAGTATAGATGCTGAAGTGCAAGTGCCAACGTGCGTTGTCTAGGATGCACGCCGTAAGTGAAAATATAGAAAATCTCAGACACAACACTCACCCCAGATCATACAATATCGGCTTCCACCCATAATATTAACTCGGTCAATGAAGCCATCACGTTCTTTGCTTTCGTCCTTGTGTCCCAAAAATCATTGCTGGTTAGGACGAGATAGAGTATACAGAAGATTTTGGGAAATACAGCGTTGTAGGTGACCGAGCCACTGGGGAGAGGGCAGTTCAACGCGGGTGGAGTGCGTGACATGTGGGGCAGCGATGAATATCGATAAAACAGGTTGATACGGGAGTTTGGACACATTCGCTGTAATATGGTTGGCCACAGAACAAATAAAAATAAAAATAAAGAGCAAAACGAACTGACAGTCATTGACCACAGGAAAACGCAAGGCAAGGTTGCAGCGGCGCAAAAGTGACGATATCTGGAGGTCCCTAGCAAATATATTTTTTTGAAAATGACGGTGATCAATAAGAATGAGGGACACGAAGTAAGGAGGGACGGTATTCACAAAGAAATTCAACACTCACTGTCCCTCAAGACAAAAATGGAAAATAGTACGAGGGGATAATGAGGAGTATAAGGCAAGAGGACGATCCACGAGGCATGGTCACTGTGCTGGTCGTGGTGGTGGTTGGGAAAGAACCGACATTTGACACAGCCACACCTCCCATCCACCTCTTGGCGACTTTTCTCACAGCTCCCTGCAACTGTCATCTCTCCGACACGAGTGTGTCCATTCTTCACATCCAATTCAACGCATTGCTCGGAAATTGACACCGATGTGGACACATGACCTTCCTTTCAAGACATTGAATCCCCACTACCTTTAGGTAGTGGGTTTTAGTGAAATGTTCAAAAAAGTTTTGGCGGAGGATTTGTGGTGGCTGTACATTCAGGTCTCTATGGTAATTTTGTCCCACTCCGCTTAACCTTGGAGCTCTCTGGAGCATATCTCGTCTTGAGTTGCTGACCCCTCTATCTGTATCCCTTTGCTATGTGACCATCATAATGCACTTATCTACTCTTATAGACAGTAATCCCCCTAATCCCCGCTACCAGTAGGTAGTGGATTTTAGTGGAATGTTTTTAAAAAAAATTGGCAGAAGATTTGAGGTGGTTGTACATTCAGGTCCGTAAAGAAATTGAGTCCCACTCCTCTGCCACTCCACAACCTGCACCACAAATCTTATCTAATACCCTCTTCGTCCTTGACTACGATGGCCTGGTCAATACCATCACACGCACCAGGATTTCCAATAGCTTAACGATCCCAACTGGTCTAGCATCTCTAATATTCAACTAAAAGGGGGTGCGCTTTCGTATTGAGCTGTCGATGCTTGGCTCATTGGGGTGTTTGATTTGCGTTAAGTGAAATATATGTTGCGTTAAGGTCGCCTTATAAGACTGCTTTATTCATGCGAGTGCCAGGAAGAGCCAACTGATGGCTGGCCACGAGCGGCAATTGCACTTTCTGCCATCAAAATTGAAATTCTTCCTTCTATTTCCCTGGACAGCTACAATCACGGTATCGGATATTATGCTTAAGCGCTTACTTGACATATCAAGGACACAGTAGCAGCCTCAAGGCTCCTGAATGGTTCCCTGTCCGAGAACAGCCAGCTTGAACATGATCATACATTCTTTGATTGTTTGATGTGTACTCTAATATTCCGAATATTTCTCAGTTGACTAGTATCATAGTAATATTCCGCTTGGCTTTCATCTTAGGTACTTGTAGGTAGTCATAGAATATTCTCGATACATAATATTCATGTATATATGTAGAGACCTTTGGTCTTCGAGGTCTACAAGGAACTTGAACATATTTCTATGCCTATTTATCGTGTTCATCACCCTCTGCGCACAATATTGATATTTATTCGAATCACATCTCCAATGTTTGCATGAGTCCTGGACCTTGATTACTTCATCTGTGGATATGGGCCCAAACATACTGGTATTCAACCACCTTCGAACTGTTACAAATAGAAACATATTGGTAGCGGGCCCTGCCGCTGGCCGGCGTTATCGTTATACACTCAACATAGCTTTTTCACTCATCTGACGAACAGTGTGTCCTACAGTGCCTTGCATATCTGTTTGCAGACGCGATTTTGCAAAATTTGTTTGTTCATGTTTCATCTGTCACACAATTGTTACAACCAGGGTCATAAATCTATCAGTAGCCAGGGACATTGAATTCACGGATCTCGTCCATATGAGACTGATAAGAGTGTTGCGAGAAAGAAATAGACAATGCACCTACATATTCAATGGCCCCCCATCTCTCTGAAGACCGAAGGCAGCTCATCCTGGATTGGAGCCAGAGTGGGCTAGATCCCGAAGCCATTGCCATGCAGGCAGGATGTAGTGTACGCACCGTCTATTATATCCTCGCTTATTACCGGGACTATGGCACCCCACACAACCCATTTTCATGCAAGGATCGAAATCCACGGAAACTCGACACAGGTGACTTAAATTTTTTGAGATCTCTTATTGATGCTCGGCCAAAAATCTACCTTGATGAGCTGCAAGAAGAACTCTACACGTCTCGTGGCATTGAGGTCTCAATTTCAACAATTTCTCGTTCTCTTCATAGATGGGCAATCACCAACAAACAAGTAGCCAGTGCTGCAATGGAGCGCAATGAGCTTTTACGGGCAGTTTGGCAAGCAGAGCATGGCGACATACCAGCTGAATATTGCGTTTGGCTAGATGAGGCAAGTGTTGATGACAAAACCAATTTGCGACAACTGGGTTGGAGTGGGTTGGGTCAAGCCTGTGTATGTCAGGACACTTTCCTTTGTGGCCAGCGATACTCTATCCTCCCAGCTCTGACATCAGAAGGGATCATTGCTCTGGACATATTTGAAGGATCTGTCAACAAGGAATATTTTCTCCAGTTTATCCGTGATCAAGTGGCACCACGGTTGAATCCTTACCCAGCGCCCTGGAGTGTTGTGATTATGGACAATTGCGCAATTCATCATGATGAAGATATTCATAAAATCATTGAGGAAGACTGTGGTTTGTAACTTCTCATCAATTCTTAAAACTGAATGCAATATTGATTATCATGTTGTCGAAAACAGGGGCTAAACTTGTCTATCTTCCACCTTATTCACCAGACTTCAATCCCATTGAGCAAGCATTTCATTCAGTGAAGGCATGGCTCAGAAGACGAGAGGCTCAAGCGACAAACCCACAAATTCGGCCATGGTTGATTCATCAAGCAATTGACGCACTCACACCTGAAATGGCAGAAGGGTGGATCCGTAATTGTGGATACTCATTTGAAGCAGACAATATTGTATAGAACAGTGAGGCATAGCTACAAAATATGACGGAAAAAGAGTGTAGCTACGAGAAATAAATATTAAGCTTGTGCACGGCGCTTCTTTTCAAGACGGGCAGACCACTCCTTGCAAAACTTTTTGGCCTTCAGAACTGCACCGTTGGGAGCACCTGAAATGCGACGAAGCTCCGTGTCAGAAACAAATGGGATGATGTCAGGGGTGTAATCTTCCATGCGCATCTCGATCTCGAAAGGGGTCCAATCTATACCTTCAAGCTCAGCCAAGTCACGAAGACACTTGCGGAGCTCAAATTCCTTTTCAGGGAGTGGGGACTCAGTGCTAGCACTGGACTTGAAACGCTTGGGAGTGGTGGGAGGGGAAGACATGGAGTGAGAGCGCTTGCGAGAGTTCTTTTGGGACATGCCAGTTAGAACAGGAACAAGTGACATCATCAACAATGCCATGGCATCGCAGTTGACATCAGAAGAGGGTGCCATGGCAGGATGAGGTCCTGTTCGGCCACGAGAGCGCGGGCCAACCACGTTTCCATCATGCGCACCATCAAAGGCAGGAGCATGAGGCGGCTCATGTTTCGTAGCATCACCTGCAGCCTGCAGATGTAATAAATTAGAATTCATATAAAAAATACAAGACGAAGGCATACCATTGCAGCTGCCCAAGTCTTGAGACGGAGGGGGTTGAGCATGATGTGCTTGCTTGCAGCACTTACATAGCAATAGCCAGTTTGACCATGCTCACCAAAATGTTGTTGGCAAGGCCACTTCTTCTTGAGCTCCAGGATGAAACGTCCATGAAGCTGCGTGAGCTCACTGAAAGCCTCAACCTGGGGAACCTAGTGATATATCAGCAAGACGTTGTTGTGGGATGCAAAAATAGCATACCCGGGTCCCATATGTGAGCTCTTCCTCACCACCAACTTGTGAATCGTTGACACCAGGAGGAACCTAGGATTAAATTAAGCAAATTGAACAAATAAAATGACTTAAACCACATACGATTTGCTTAATGCGAAAACCCTCCATGTCATCTACATCAATCTCAACACCGACTTGGACCTTCCTCCAATCTTTCTTCTGAAGCGCCTCAAGTGCCACCCCAAATTGATGGTCATTCTGGATGGACGGAGCACCACTCTTGCCCCCACTACAGGAAGATTTAGTACATTTCGGAAATGCGTAGCCAAAAAAAAATACCTTGCGCCTGTCCACCACAATTTGAAGTCTGGGCCAGAATGAGTACCAGGGCTGAAGGTCTCATGAAGACTGTGAATCTTCAAGAACGCCTTGATAAACTCAACACGAGAGATGGAACCCATGGAGATGGTGTCCATCTTCGTGATCTTGGCCTTCTTTGGAATCGCCTTGTTACGGCTGATTGCAGGTTGAGTTGGGGTATAGAAGAGGGTGACATTGACGAGATGTCCTGCGATGCAATAGTTTGAGCATGAATCCAAAAAAAAGAAAAAAAGAAGGAAAGCGCACCATTTTCAGTACGGTAGTGAGAATTGGTGATATTGGTCAAAACAGGTGTAACTGGGGCAGGAGGATCGGCAGGAGCAGGAGAGGGCGAGACACGAGCTGCTTGCATGTCATATTGAGCCTGGGCAATGGCATTGCCTTCAACATAGGGACGAGGTGGACGACCCGCTGCGATGAGCGCATTGTTGATCTGCTCATGGCTGAAATAGAGCATGGGAGGGTCATGGCCGCCATCTAGGATGAACAAAAACACCATCAGCATACAAAATGTCGTTGAGAGAATGATCAAAACTTACCCATCCAGCCTGGGTTGTTCAACCATGCTTCAGAGGGACGACGGGTGTTAAGAGGGATATTGGGCAGGGTTGGTGCATTGATTTCAATGCTGATGTTATTCTGTGGGGTAGACATGACGCTGAATGAGATTCTGAGAAATACAACTGAGTTCTGCTCACCTTTTATCCTCTGTCCTCGTCGTGAGCCCTGCACCCCCCAACGTTGGGCTATCAAAATTTAAGCAGACCTGGGCAGGGTGGTCAGCAAATTGGATGGGTTGTGGGCTCAAAGTGGATGGAAACATGCCTAGAGACCACCAACAACTCAGTTCTATCACGGCAAAGACAACGGTGGCTGCTACAGTGTCCTCGTCATCAAGGAGTAGCCATTGAAAACGAGAGAACAACTGGCCCCATGGCGCTGTAAAGAATGGAGGGGTAGGGTCAGTCCGGGTAAGAGCCGTTGAGGTACTGTTTTTCGCTGTTGAATGAGGCTATCACCAAGGTGAAGAGGTGCAGTGGTCAAGAGGTGCAGGGAGTGTGGCGGGATCATTGACAAACCTCCATCAAGGTCGACCACGTCGATGTGACAAGCCGTCACAGACCTTTGAACTAAACATAACCAAGCAAATTTTGCAAAATCGCGTCTGCAAACAGATATGCAAGGCACTGTAACAACGGTGTGCAACATCAGCAAATCTTGTCTGTGCTACGGAGCACCCCGTAGCACTATGTAGTGCTGTAGTGCTGTAGTAAGGGTACCTATTTACGTAGCCATCACTGGGCGCTACATAGTGCCAAGTAGTGACCCTGGTTAATCTGTAGCACTCCGTAGTGTCCCTTTTCGGTTCCGTAACGCTCTAGTGGTGTCACGGTAGGATCTGTATTGCTCCCTTTATTCTATAGATGTCTCCGAAGTTGTTCGAGTGTTGTCTAGATAACTACCTACATTCCTCAGAATATACTTAGTGATACATTGGGGACCAGCCATTATGATACTGAAATAAATTGAATAATTATTATCATAGGGGCTATAGTATGGTGACAAACAATAATTACTCTACTAGGCGACTTTGAAGAGGGAGGAGCAAGTAATTAGATGATGGTGAGGGTATAGAGCAACATCTAAGCCAGTCACTAATCCAGATTAACAGGAACAGCCCTTCCTTTGGGTTCCTCCACAGGTTTAAGCAACGCCCTAATTGCGAGGTCATCAGATTCTCCATGTCAATGATAATTCGAAAACCTCTTACATTCCTGCTGCTGCCCAGCTACGACACATGTTTCGTAATTTCTTCCCATGATACTCATCAGCATCTACCTTGTTAATTGCTGCGACTATGTTGTTGTACGTGCCATGGTAACCCTTGGAATCGAAAGTTAGATTCCTTTGTTTCCCGGTGGCGAGGTATTCCTCAAGACAAGCTATAATCTGCCACATGTCACATATCAGACATGATCAACGAAAGAGCAGAAAACGCCTACGGCTGTTGCAACCAGGGCGACGACTCGAAGTGGTACTTCTCGAGAAAAGTCATCCAGGAACGAACACACGATCGCGTCAGGCTTGCCATAGAAGAATTGTTGAATAACATGGCTGATGCAAGGGTGAGCGAAGTTATTGTTTTTCCCCTGTCACAATTAAAGAAATGTCAGTTGGAAGCCATCACCAAGACAGACAAGAACAATAAATAAATACCAAGCTATCCTTTTCGAGACCATGGTGGTAGGTTCCATCATCCAGCATCGCCTTCACTCTTTCGATGACAGCATCATATACAACCAATTGATTCCCTTCATATTCATCAGGTACAACATCCTTGTAGAACATTGGGAGGATGGGTCGGACGTAATCTTTCAATTTTCCTCGGAAGGTGGAAGCTTCCTGAAATATCTGTAGAAACTCGTTAGTAAAAAATGAATGAAAAAATGATGTCATGGAATGTTGCACCAGAATCAACATGTGACGATCAACCTCAAACTCTAAAATGCTCGTTAGTATTAGATGTGATACGTTTAGAAGTCAACTCACCGTCATCAAATACGACGCCTTCTCCTTGGTAATGAAGGAGACGCGCATTGAGGATTGCCTTGACGAAATGGAGGTCATTTTGACAGGAAGGCCATGCATTACCAATAGCGAGATTACGGCGCTGGTAGAATGCTAGGGTAGTGGGTGAACGCTTATCAGAGTGTCGAGAATTTCTGGGTGCTCTTTTAGGGTGGACATTAGTGCTATCATCATCTTCACTCTGAGCGCCTTCACCCTCGTCTTCATGATCTTCTTCGATGTCTTGTGCTTCAAATGGATCTTCCTGAATGTCCCTGATAAGGCCAGTTAGTGCATTCTGTTGTCGAGCAGCTTTGGTCAGGCATTCCTCTTGAGGAGGACAACAACCTTTATTTCGAGCACGATGATCATCGAGGACATCGATCTGCTTCAAATGTGATGAATAGATACAACTTCTAAAATAAATAAAAAACCTTTACTCACGTTGTCAACTACAAGTGCTTGCAAAGCTTCATTTGCTTCTTGATCTGCCTCAGATGGCAATTGCTCATCAACTGTCAGGCCCAGGGTTTAAAAATAATTATTAATAATCATAAATGAAAAGACTGACACAAGAACATTAATACACTCACCAGCGTCTGTGTCCATGTAATCATTGACATCGTCATTCAGGTTCTCCCCATTGTGGTTATCATAGTCGCCATCGTAATCATCGTCGCAGTCATCGTCATCATTGGGGTCATCGTTGTAGTTGTCGCGGTCATCGTCGTCATTCTCATCTAGTAGTAACGACATCAGGAAAGACAATTAATGGAAGAAAATACAATAGTTACTGCCAAAGTCACCTCCATCCTTGTCATTATGCATACTTATCTCCTCCCAGTTGTCTTCCTGGGCACCTTCATAGTCTTCACCCTTGTCTTCCTGCATAGCTTCATCGTCATTGGGAGCGGTGCTACCTTCTTGATCTGACTCAGAGTCCGACAAGAAGATGTGCTGTAAGCGAAAACAGCTGGGTTGCATACTTGCCCAATCTCCTTCGTGTTCGTCCTCAGGCTGATTTGCGACAGATTCATGGCAAGCTACTAGATAAATAAACAATCAACTGTTCATAGTCACAGCTAGTAGAAAGCCATGTATTTACCTTCTCCAATGGAATCAGGGTGATCGTACATCATCATGTCATCATCGTCCTTGTAGATGGAACCAAGTTGTCTCTTCTGTTGGCCAAACATGTACTTTGGGGCAGCAAGAGATGCTTGAGGTTGAGAGGACACCTTTAAGGCTGCTTGGGGTTGTTGAGAGGGTGTCTTCGAAGATGCTTGAGGTTGTTGAGAGGATGTCTTGGACAAATTAGAAGATCTATTCAATAATGCATGAGCTTGCGAGAACGGGAGTGGAGGAGAAAGCATGTCGTTTGTAGCAACATTGGCGAACAGGTTGGTGCTTGTCAAACCTGCGGCGTTCTCATTGTGGGACGTTGTCATTCATTTCTGTAATGCGAGTTAGATCAGTGTATTAGGTCAATACCAGGAACCTGACCTTGCTAGGGAGTGCCATTCTCTGCTTCTTCGCAGCAGGAGCCATGCTATTAGGAGGAGCATCATCTGGTATGTCGACCAAACCAGGATCAACACTATTGCTGGGTTTGCGCTTATGGCCTCGTGTCTTCTCCATAACTCACATCAAATCACCCCCAATCACCTCCGACTCCTTAGCCAGTTTATCAATGCGACTAATCCTCTGACGCTGAGGGCAGCCTAGTCGGTTGGTGACATTCTGAGGATCAGCTTGTAGACCGGCTGCCAGCGGACTTGGTTCTTCTGATGAATAGAAAGGTCAGCGAACCATGCAAGTACTGTGGAGAATAATACGCACCTTCTACAGGGTCAAGAGGTCGGGGATCTGGCTTTTTTCTGCTTTGTCCTTTCTTCGAAGGAGCTGACTGGGAAGGACCACAGGGATTATTTTCTGAGAGATTAAGTTTGAAAAAACGAATAAATAACAAAAATAAAGCCAACTCGCCTTTACCACACGGAGCTTGCTGAGAAGAGGAACCTGTAGATGTGTGAATGTGGAATTTAAGTGCCGTGTTTGTCTCAATGACTGGTTAGTACTCGCCTTTTCTAGATGAAGCGGTTGATGCACCTTGTTTCTTTCATCCAGAGGGTGCAGTTTGACCTTGACCTTTTCCTAGGGTCTTGGAAGTCGGCATAGTTAAGGAGAAAAATGTCAGAGTAAAAACGAGGGAGCAAGTCCGAAATAAAGGTTGAAAAAATGGAACAAGTTGAACTCAGTCTGTTCCGAAGTCTTTTCATATATTTATTTTGCCACAGCACCCCTGAATGGAACTTGGGGGTTTACTAGGAACTTCTTTGGAATCCCGAAGAACAATGCAGCCCTGAACGGAGTGGCAATTTAAATGGAATATTTTGTCTAAACCCAAAATTCATTTGACATTGAAAAAAAAATAATAAAATTGACTCATGCTTAATAACTAATCCAAGACTACAGATATCGTGCGCCCCTCCTCTCCAGACACAGTGAGAGTGGCTAGACAAGCAACAAACATGTCAAATATTTTAAAAGGAGACAAGTTTAAACATGAAACGACTCACCTCCATGCTGAGATATAGTATATGCGAGTGGTTGTGGATGTAAGGAAATAGGTATAGGGTATCCAGAAGCGCCAATTGTGTAGTACAGCCGCCCACGCTGAAGATCCAATGTAGATAGCCTTTGCTCAACTTGACGGAGTGCATCAACCACACTCTTCAGCTGCTGAATCAAGCCCTCCTTGGTCTGCAAGTGTTGTTCGCATAATGACCGGGCAGCAGACAACATCTCACTGACATCCTTTTCACTCCTTAAGAAGAACGGCTCGCACTATGGATCATATGAGTAATGTGGTATAAATTCTAGCAAGCAGGAGGTTTACCAATGTTTCGTCCACAGAAGAGTCAGTCTGAGGTGCATGGTCTGGTGGTGTTTGGGTCATGCTCAAGTGATAGATACAATCTGTGAAGATTTGGCATCGGTAAGCTGGCTTAAATTGCGTGACAGAGGCTCTACATGCATTATAATATACAGATGTTGAGTGCCAGCAGACGATAATACAAGGTGTTGTGGTGGGAGAGGATAAGAGATGTGGGATTTGTTCGATGATGGCTGAACATTTAATTTCTTAATAGGCTGAACGCATCACATGACTCTTCTCGCATCCAATAATTCAAATTAATCACTTAAAAGGTAGAAAAAATATTTGAATAATTCAAGTCTGATAGTCTATTGGAATGAAAATCTATATACAAATCAAGTGGAAGCATGAACATTATGGTCTTTCAGTCTAAAAATTGTGAACAATGAAATAGGGTGTTTGCTTGATTAAATGACGGCGAGTGATGGAAGAGAGTTATCGTTATGATGTGCGCATCTTTTTACACAGTCTTGAGCTGTTAGAATTCGACTCCTCTTCAAATGTGTCATCTGGTAGTGGTCCAGGAATAATGAATCGACTGGTTATAGAGATACTTCCAAATACGTACCTGATAATCCATACGTTGATGAGCAGCGCGCTCATGTGACCCTGTGAATCATGTCTAGGTTCAGAACCCATTCACCACGCACACACACGCACACGCATCAACGCTTACCCTTTTTGGTTAACACACTCCCTTTCGCCATCCGCATGCACTTATACCGCTAAGACCGACACTCGTATCATCCCTATCAGCCACCACAACACGAATTGGGATATACCGATGCCGCATCCCATCACTCCGCACTTCACCTTTCATACGGACTTTTAATTCTTATTCATTTCCATCATTTAATTCATATTTTGGACCCCATTTACCATCTAACCACCCTCTTTCCTCATCCCACCCCCGCTCTTGCAGCTCCTTTTAAGATATTTCTTTGTTATAGACCCTTTTCTTATGTGCCTGGGCGCTCTGTTGCATCGTTTCGAACCCCCCGTAGTCAGTATTTTAGTTCATTTTCATTTGTACTTAATTCTAGAGGCTTCGTAAAAAATCAACCAGCTTACTTTCAGCCCACTTTTCACATTTAGCATCTCAGTATCTCATCTCAGTCTTAGGAAGCGTCGCTTGCTTCAAACGTCCTTTTATTTCATAGTTACGAAGGCTTTGTTACTACCAAAACACCAACCCGCACCCTCAGAGCGCCCTCGGTGACGTTGACCTCACTCCGGTCATCAGGTGTTTTGTTTTCACACTTGAGAGCGTCGCGCGCACATCAACGTAAACCATTCTTGTCCCTCCATTGAACTCTGACAGATATCACGTTCACCATCGCTGTTACCCATGGACATGATTGTTTGTAAATCTATATTTTGGGAGTGAGAGTTGTGCTTATAACAAAGTAAACTGAATACCTTTTGCCTGGTAATTCCCCACATTGCTTCGTTTTTTTGCATGCCAGGTGCCTGTAAAGATTGGTCCATATGTGATGTGGTGGTTTGAATCTCCAACGATGGCTATTTCCTTTGAGCGAATATGATATCCCTGGTAAACATCGTTCGTAACACCATTTTTGCTGAAAATTTTGCGAATGTAAACCTCCAGGAGATCTGGATTACATCCAGGTGCACCATCAATCCGAGAAGATTGGGCGTGTCGCTGATAACAAACAACATCTGCAAGGAACTGACCTATCGCAAATAGAATGTCGTTGAATGACCACAAGGTACTGGACGCAGTCACATTGGGCCGTTCTCCATCGACTTGAATGTCGTAGTGATGGCCTATCCATTCCACCAGCATGTAAGACAATCCACGAACATACATGTATTGCTCCCGTTCCCGGATGGTGAGGCTGCTGGTGTTAAGCCCTACCAGATGATTAGCAGCACCACAATCATATGCCTTAAAATCAAATAGGATCATGGAAATTCCTATTGCACATGCAACGACGAACTCCTGACAACCAGCAGTCGATTCTATAACTGGTAGGTGCTGGAACTCGTCCGCTATACCGTCTCAGTGAGCATGGTGACAAATTGAAATAGAACACAGGCAGGCTTACTCTTGTGATGGACTTCCTGCTTGACGAGACCCGTATGAAAGAAGCTAAGCATACGCTGTAAGGCTAATTGGGAAACTGGCGTATTATTGTTGGTGACAGCGCCATCGGCATTAAAGCAATGCGTCATTGCCTTCATGCTATCAGGCAGACAAGGTGTGCTATAGAAGTAGCCCCCTGCAACGATTGTGTTCTTGACAGTAAACACAGCGTGTCGAGTGTTAGGGCGCATTATGCTGTTGGATGAATATAAGCGCTGAGAATGCAGAGTCTGAAAAATTCTACTCACAGCATCATACCCTCCGTAAGGAGGATGGCTTCGTAATTCCATAGATCAGGACATGGCAAACTAGCGTCATAACCTTTTTCTAGATGCGCAAATTCAGCAGCATGCTCGAAACCCTCTTTAGGTGTGGCGATTATCCACCACTTTGCTCCAGTACGGGGGCAGATAAATGTGGCAAAGCTGTCATTGTCCACATGTACCCAGTGTGTGCCACCCTTTGTGATAACAAGAGCCCATCTAAATTTACTTGTGGGATATTCTTCGCCTCTTGGGCAATTAAGCTCTCCCATTGCCAGGCGCCAGCTAACCAGATCTGTCATGAAGCTACTTTCCTCAAGTAGGGCTGTTGGCATCGGTAGATCTAAGGCATTGAGAATCTTCCCATTCTCCATAGTCGCACATTGGAGAACTTGTGCAAGTGTGCCTGACCTCAAGCGCTTGCCAAGCAACTTGGGCCCACATTTAATGGAGTGGTCTAGCAAAAGGTAGAGACAGATCACTGAACATCATGCTGAAAAAGTAGACACCA
Organism: Panaeolus papilionaceus; assembly: GCA_015501605.1. Classification (NCBI taxonomy): domain Eukaryota; kingdom Fungi; phylum Basidiomycota; class Agaricomycetes; order Agaricales; genus Panaeolus; species Panaeolus papilionaceus. Next base: position 807,569 of record JADNRZ010000021.1, on the reverse strand, counting down.
GTTATGCACCATGGATGTCAACAGTATGGTTAACATGTTGAACTTCTTGCAAAGCTGCAAATCCAAATTTTTGTCGTTTTCCTGGAACGTTCTTGACCATGATGTTTTGCTTCCTTTCTTGCAGTAAATAGTGGATCTGGGATATGTCGTAGAGATCAGAATGATCGACTAGGGCGAATGTGGATCGAGTGGGGTCCACAAGCCAAAGTGGTTGTGCGACACTATTGTTAACCACATAATTCTGCTCAACAGCCTTGTGCCATTCCCTCACACGCCGACAAACAAACTCCTCCTGTAAATAAATGTATGAGTAAATTATAGAAAAAAGGGTTTAGTTTAAATCATACATGGAAATCTAACTTGATATCCTGTTGCTGACCATCCACTTGAAAGACATTGATAGTGCAACTATAGTTCTGTGTAGAGCACTTAGCAAACCAAAAAAAAAAGAAAAAAAAGCCCATTTTTAAGAAACGACACATACCTTTGCCGCAGGGACCACACGGAGAGTGATCTACCTCTCGCTTGAGAACGGTCAACGGGTCCAAAGGAGATGGTTTTGAATTTGTAGGAGGAACACTAGACTTCTGCACCCTGACTTAGGCGTCGGTTTAGAATTCTTGCGCTTCTTTTTGGGTTTTGAGGATTTTCTGCCCTGATCATTATGACTTTGTGTACCCCCTTCCTTGCTTTGGTCTTCTGTATCCATGCTGTTATTGTTGTTCTTGTTGTTCTCCTCATTCTTGCTGTTCTTGCTGTTCTTGCCATTTTTGCCATTTTTGCCATTCTTGCCATTTGTGTCGCTCCCTGTAGTAGCAGGCATTTCAGGGAGTAGATTAGCACAGTGTAATGAATGACTATCATCAAGTCTATGAGCGCCCTGTTGAAATACCAATTGAGGATGAATCAGAAGATGAAAAGAAACAAGTTACAATATCTCAATGTCGCATACTAGACAGCAAGTGTCGGACTGGTTGCTAATTGGCAGTGGTTGTGAGGGACCACCAGATGCTAACTTGGCTATGTAGGATGAAAGGGGTATGAGACATGCACAAATGAGGTGAGAGCTACACAACACACAAAGATTGAACCATTCTCGAACCTCAGGGGTCACATTCGCAAGGTCACCCCAGGGCATGTTTTTGACTAATGAAGTCATTGCATCATGCAGTGTCTTTACATTGTTATAAACAGAAAAAATTTCGGTCCAGATAAGCCTCTCGACGCGAAGCAGTATTTCAGGCTTCATGTTCCCCAGTCTGTATGAATACTGAAAACGATGGGCACATTTACCATTCAAGTTGAGGAGGGCGATACATACCTCAAGCAACGAATCTCGCTCCCAAGGGTACTTGTAGATGGAAAAATTGGATAACAGGAAAATAGGCGAGATGAGCACCGCTGCATGAAGAGGGAGGCGAAATGATTGCGCTCTGATAATGTTAGGGTCTTTATCCAATGTTCTGAGACATATTTTATAAGAAGATATGCTGGATAACAATAAAAAAAGCCTACATAGTGTCATCAACCTGTGTAAATGTCTTCAAGGAGAACGAGAAGTCCCAATCTGGGAGAGTGCCATGGAAATTTTCCTCTTGCAGATAAGACAGGTGAATCATAGCGACATGGAAATTTGAAATGCAGAAGCAGTTTTCAATGGTTTTGTGGAGAACTTTAAATGCGTTGACATGTGTTGCATACCCAGATTCCAAAGTTGATGCTGTAGGTACAAGTTTGGAGTCATCGAGAGATGATATGCTCAACATTCTATCCTTCCACTCATAGAGTATACCCACCCAGTCCTGGATGCGCTGTAGAAACTAGCACAGTGTGAGAAACCAAAACAATTTATGAATTGATTGACGAGACCCATACCATGGTTTTTGAACTTCCTAAGATAATTTTTGGCATGTATTGACGCTCATGCACAATAGAACTCCTTTGTAAAGTCGGAAAATAAGACATAAGATCGAATAGACGAAGCATAACAACCAGCGCACACCGCTTATCGCAGATAGGCTTTTTGGCATGCTTCACATTTGCTGCGTGGGCAGTAAGGTTGTGCTCATCCTGCAGCAATTCTTTCAGAGTTTGTGAACTGGGATCGATTATGGGCGCGCAGATGAGAAAGGCCTCATAGTCTTTTAAGGACTGATGGAGTCTCTGATAATGGGTCATCATTTTGTTGATTAGACGGATAGGCTTAAACACAACATACCGTTAATTCAGTGACATTGTACATGTCGGATGTAGGCCCTTGAGACCACGTAGAGCTTAGCCAGGGGTAGTTATTAAGAGAAGGGAAAGCATCTAAAAATGTGCTAGACATATTAAGCTGTTGGAATTGTAACCATTCAGTGTGATTCTTGTGCAATTCAAGTTCCTGAACGCACCTGATAATGCCTGAATTAATGGCTGAGATATAGGGTAATTGACTTAAGTTAAGAACTCCAAATATCCATATTGAGAAATTGAGTTGAAAGAATAGTAGGGTTCCAGAATTAAACAAGAGTTTAAGGTGAAGTTGATGGGAGTGGTCAATACGAGCTCGGAGTTGACATCATATTGAAATTGAAATTCGAGGTTCTGACACGATCACATGACCACCTGAGGTCATGCATAAAACCGATCAGTTCGATTTTGTGTAGTGCTCACTCGGCCCACTCTCAAGTCTCCATCATCCATCGATTATCGTCCATTGAAAATGCAGAAACAGCTCTGCTTGCATGTCACCCCCACTATTTACTGTCTATCCTCTGTTCTCAAGCACCCAGCTCAATGCCAATAGCTTCTTCCACTAAAACCTTTCCTTGCCTCTGTTGTGGCAAGCTGTTTGAAACGGAGTCAAATGCTCTCAACCATATGAATCAACCGCGATCAACATGTCGCCATTTTCATGAAGATGCGACTCACTTTGCTCACTTCAAAGGGTATACGAATGGCGATCCTGGTATGTCATAAATTTCTGCATTTTATTCTCATTACCAATTGGATACACACTGGTAGACATGGAATCACCTCCAAGTCCTCCTTGACTTGATGTTCCTGAAGACTTCAAAAATCTTAACGGTCCTGATGCTGTATTGCCAATGGAAGGAGTTGAACAGGACTCACCAGCTGGACCTTCAATTTTCGCCCATCCTACTCCCCGTGAATTCGTTCAATGTCCGCACCATGAAGAGTTTCCAAGGGCAAGTTCCACCTGGAACCAAACACATCCCAGCAAGACGTTCATGGAGCTCTTTGCTGCAGATCCCCTTGCTAGCCGTTGTACAGATCTTCCATATTATCTGTTTTCGACAAGGAATGAATGGGAGGTAGCGTTGTTTCTTTTGCAGTCAGGAATGAGTCATGCGAAGCTCGACGAATTTCTGAAACTTGAACTCATAATTTTCCTGAATGCTTTTATCTTCACATTCTCAAAACTGTTTTTCTCCTCATAGATTAAGCTTCTTCAGCTATCATTTCAGACTGCACAAGATCTAATCTCGAGAGCAGAGCAGCTTCCTAGCGGCCCACGCTGGGTTGCCACTTCTATTACTCCAACTTTTCCAACTAAAAACACAATTACTTTATATTACCGAAACCCTGTCCTATGCTTGGAAGCCCTTATGCGCAGCCCATTAGTGAAAGATTTTATCCAATTTACACCGTTTAGGCTCTATGAGACATGTGCTAAAACTATGAGGATATACACTGAGTGGCTCTCTGGCGACGCGGCCTGGTTCATGCAGGTGAGTAAATCTCTCATGAATTCAAAATCGGTCATTAACTCGACCTTTAGGAAAAACTGTGGCCAGGCGCAACTCTTCTTGGTATGATCTTATCATCTGACAAGACAAACATCTCATCTGGCACTGGAAATTGCGTTGGCCATCCACTCCTCATTTCGCTCGCTAACATCTTTGCTGAATTCCGAAACAAGGCTACCAACCAAGCCTTCCTTCTCCTTGCCTTAATACCTATCCCTAAATTCATTCATCCGCAATCGAAGTTCCGTGGCATTTTGGAAGCTCGACTATTCCATGAGTGCTTGGACATTGTCCTTCATCCCCTCAAGAATGCGGCCCGTGTTGGTGTCATGCTCTCAGACCCAGTCAGAAACAGTTGCTGGTGCTTCACTCCTTGTGCAGCTTACATCGTTGACACACCTGAATCAGCGCTTATTGCCTGCGTCGCTGGCAAAACATCGCCGATTACTACTGCATCATACAAACAGTTCGGTGATGCTCACAAACACCCATGAGGACTGGAGAAACAACGCTGGAAGACATCGCCAAAATCCAAGATGCAGTTGAGGATGAATGGGATATAGCTGCGTTTGAAAGGGAGGCGATGAAATATCGACTGAACGGTGTGCACAAGCCTTTCTGGAAGGATTGGGATCTGTCAAACCCCGGCGTCTTTCTGACAAGCAAGCCTCTTCACCACTGGCACAGAATGTTCTGGGATCACGACACAAAATGGTGCATCAACGCAGTTGGCGCAGCGGAAATTGATTTTCACTTCTCAATCCTTCATTCACACACAGGGTATCGACACTTCAAAGAAGGGATTTCATCCCTCAAGCAGGTCACTGGGAGGGATCAGCACGACATCCAACGATACATTGTCCCTGTTGTTGCAGGAGCATTATCTGCGGATTTCATGACTGCAATTCGGGCTCTTCTGGACTTCTGATACCTCGCACAAGTGCCAGTCATCTCAAATGATATTTGCCGAATGATCGATGAATCTCTCGCCATTTTCCATCGGTTCAAGAAAGCTATCATTGATGCGGGGGCACGGCAAGGAGAAAAGCGCAAGGTGCTTTCTCATTGGCAAATACCCAAGCTCGAGTTCATGCAGAGTGTCGTATCTGGCATACGACTTAACGGCTCTGCAATTCAATGGTTAGCTGATACCACAGAGCACGCACACATCCGGCTTGTCAAGGACCCAGCACAGGCATCAAACAATCAGAGATACGAGAGTCAGATTGTCTGTGCACTTGATCGACAGGACAAGCTTATGAATTTCGATCTTGCCACCACTATTAAGGAAGCAGGAATCGAGTTTACAGACAGGGTGATATCTACAGATTCACCAGCTAGAGAAACATATGACCAAGAGGAGGAGCTGGAGGAGCCAGATGGCGACGGTGCTACTGACAACAAGTTTCGATCATTCACCATTGGCACAACAGCAGAACTCTTATCTCTTATCTCATCTGTCCGAGCTCTTCCTGGAGCACATGCTGGCGAAGCAGGCATCAGTACATATGGCATCACCAACTATTTCTACAAAGCGTCCATCTTGAAGAATGGCAATGATCCTTCCGCCAAAGTTCCTCATCACACCATTCAAAGTTCTCCAACTACCATCTTTCACCTTTCTAGAGATCCGCAACTGGGTACCCTCACGATTGACGAAGCAGCTAAGCAATTTGGTATTGGCGACTTGCGACTGGCACTATCCCAGTATCTCGCAAAAATGGAGGCTATCCGCCCAAACACATTTATCTCAGAGCTCGACATGGAGGTGCCAGCACCTAACCACTCATCTATTGTCGAAAAAATACAGGTATGGACATCCCTTCACCTTCAGTCTACCACCTACCACTACCCCCACCCCATTTTACCACCTGTGACATTGAAAGCTGGGCCACACTTAGGGGGTCATGATTCAGCTATTTTCTGTGTTGACCCATCAAGCCAATGGCCACAGAGTGGACTTACCGGTGAGTAATTCATCCTTGTAGGACTTGGGCGATACCTGACACTAGGCTGAAGGACATGTTATCGGTGATCTTCGTCTCGTATTTCGTCTGGTTCTCCCCAAAAACCACAGCAATGTTCCAGACAGGCTTCTCGTCTATACACAACAGTATTCAATCACCCCTCAGCCTAATCCTTATAATCCTAATACGAGGCAAAAAGGGGATTTTCCCGATCCAAACACTGGACTTTATCTTCTCAAATGAAATGCACTGCAACAACGCACTTCTGAGTCTTCTCTCTGCGGAAATATCATTCCGCTTGATCAACTTCGTGCTCTGGTGGATATTGTTCCCAACTTTGGGGGGAAAGCAGATGAGTGGCTGACATGCAAGAATAGTCTGGCATACAGTCGTGAATTCTGGTTGAATAAATACTTTGAAAAGGAACTTTTCTATGCATTATCACTGTAACAATACATCCAATTCATGTCAATACTTTTGTACTTCCATTCTTGCTTCTAAGTTTCTGTTCCAGGTATTTAACATTACCCTGTATACTTGCCTAGCAGGCCGATGCTCTTGCACGGCAAAACGAGTCCAGGCAGCATCTGCATGGAAGGTGTTGTTGGTACTCCTGACCTGTGTTGTGGTATAATCAATCATGTTACATCAACTCATTCCGACTTACATATGTATCTTATTACATCATGGGAAGTCCAATATTTCGATTATATAATGACATACTCAGGATTCCTCAGAGTGAGGATAACAGATATTTATATATATTTACAAACACAGCATTGTGAACAGACAATCTTTTATTCTTTCTGTAGTTATCAGAATATTTTGCAAAATACCAACACCATGATTATCCTTGAGATAGCACTAACTTGTTAATGACATTGAATCATTGAACACTCACACACCCAACAAATTTAAGCTTATCTTGATTTGGAGTCTTTTGGACATATAAAGAAGGAAAATGACAACAAGAGACACATAACAAGTAGGGAAATTGCATAGATATGATGAGAAATGGTATGACAAGGTGAGGAGGGACTGAAGAAGCAAACCGGTACAGATTACCTCTGATTAAGGCCAGGCATGTATGGAATGGGAAAAAGGAATTGATGCCATCAAAATTGTTGCGCACAATGAAGAAGGATGACGGAACACGCAAGTGTAAGGGATGGGAATAAATAAATGATGCCATCAAAAACTCGACAGAGAAAGGACGAATGAGCAAGACATGAGGGGATGGGAAAGTTACATAATCAGCCATCAATTGCGTGACGCTGAACCCCGCAAAACGCAGTATAAGAACTGTCCTAAAAAGGACTCATAACTTTACCACTTCACCAGTCAAGTAATTCATCAGTTTAAATGACGTTTTTCATGTTTTGCTACTGATGTGGACACTTGCGTGCAGTGGTGCTACTGAGGGACCAACAAAACTACAGTGCACTCCATACATACCAGGGTCACCGATGTAGCACTACAGAGCAATATTCAGCTACAGCTTGCTACAGTTACCAAGGGCAACGCTACAGGCAGGAGTGCCTTCCTATACGGGGCTACTGCCCAAAAACAGAAATTGCTGATGAATACATATGTGCATCTGATGAGAGCGTCGAAATACGCAACAATTATCAATGGAGCACCACTGTAAATAAATAAATAACATTGAGAGTATATCGAGATCAGGCACTACCAAAGGAATCACAGAGGACATGGAGTGAGGCATGTACATAATGGAACAGTGTGGAAACAAAACTGAAACAAGCAATACAAAAGGGACGAAAATACGATGTGAATAAAGGAGTGTTCAAACTGGTGAGAAATCATATGCATAACAAAGCATATGAGAGAAAAGACAGAAGAGTGAAATGAGCAAGAACTTTGGAACAGAAGCGCAAGTGTCTAAAAAATGTCAGGTATCCAGCAGCACTCCTGGAGCGCTCCTTCTGCTGACGAATGCTGTTACCAGAAAGAGAATAAGTTCATTTTAATGGCAGACAAAACGGGCGAAAAACTTGCTGAGGTACTCCATGTTTATGCATCATGACGCTCACCAACAGCATTGCCCCAACACTTCATCAACTCCATGATGCGCGAAAATCTCCTGGGACCTGGCAGTGCTGGAATGACTTGTTGTGGTGCTGCTTGGACCTCTTCCACAACAGATCGAGAGGCAGCAGGAATTGCAATAGACAGAGCATCTGAAGGAGGAGTGTCAGGAGGTTGGGTATGGGGAGGAGGCAGCAGTCCTGAATCATCAAGCTCCTTTTGGAATCGAGCAAGGTCCTCCTTGGCTTCTTGAAGCCTTGGGAGAAGAGTTGAGAGAAGAAGCTCATCACCCTGTGCTTTGGCATGAGCAAACTCATCATGAAGGGTGGGGATATGGGATTGGAGATTCTGGATTCGATCTTGGAGGTCAGTGAGGAGATTGGCTTCGAAAGGACTTCCATTGATGCTGCTTTGATGATCTTCAATGGAGAAGTTGATACCTGTTGACATTTGGAAAGCTTGATCTAGGATTGACAATGCTGATTCCTGTGTGTTGTAGAATTGTGACATCTGAGCACCTTCTTCAATGAACTCCTGAATAGATAAGTGAGCTCCTAATTGAGAACACATGCATGAGAAAGTGGTAACCTTCCATATATTGTTCCGAAGCTGCTGATAATTGTCTTCTGCACGCTTTGTTGCATGCTCACCCCAAATATTGTCCCACATTGTTGTTACTATCACGACATTCTCCGCTGTTTTGACACCAGTGAGGGCATTGAATGTCTTCAGCACCTGTCGCTGGGTGCCAGGCAGGCGAACACAGGTAATTGGTGTCAAATAGAGTATACGATTAAAAACCCTAATAAAGTATACATCTCATTAGCAATGCAATGAAAATCAATGAAACCCACAGAACAGAACAGTGAGCAGAAGAAGCTAGACTCACATATTATTATTGTCTTCCATCCATTTCTGTAACATGGAGACAATGGCCATCTCTGATATTTTTGTATCGGCAAAGCCAGGTGAGTCCACAAGATAAATTGCATTGCCACTGAGTCGAGTAACATTATTCAATTTGTAGGTGGATACGCCCTGGGTGAATCCATCCAGACCGTTACTGGATATCTTTGCAGAGCCCTTGAGACCAAGGGCCTCGATAAACTAGACACGGTGAATGAAAAATAGTGTCAGAGTTCTGAGTATAATTTTCGACATGTAGTACTGAAGGCAAAATACTCACGGAGCTCTTTCCCGCCCCTGTTGGACCCATAATTCTGTGGTTGGGTAAAAGTCAGAGTAAGGCCAATTGTCATGTGTTTCCATCCACTCACAGCACCTTAATAGTGCCTCTTTCCGCCCTGTCTACTCGCTCAACAGAAACGGGCCCAGTGACTTTGATCTTCTTGTATTCCATCTTCGAAGTAGTGGCCATTGCAGTGCAGAATTCGGTAGCAAAAGGAAAAGATATAGAGATACTGGTCAAGTAGACAAAGTGCGCGAGATGATGGGAGGAAGAAACAAACGATGGGCAGCTGTGCCTGCATCGCAGAATCTGATTACCTCGTGCATTCCACCTGTTAATCAGTCATGAGACGAGCACAGTGTCAATGACAGAAATAGATCAGATTTGATCAAATCCGACATATTTCCTTCTCGTCTCTGTAGTTCTCATTGTCGACATTCGGACTTCTTCACGTTCGCGTTTCAAAGTGGAATGGATTGGATTTATCATACAACATCGTATATAATTATCGCCTCGCCCCTGCTAATGTTACTGCTAGTACTCAACGCTATTGAACCCACGTCCGTCGCCCCATTGTTCAAAAATACCTCGCTCCTCTTGAAAGTCTCCTACATACCGCGTTGGATCTAGGTCGCGTAGATTCGTCGTTTTGGTGAGGGTAGGTGAGGGTACCAAGGAGCAACGTGTATAATAGCGGAGAGAAGCCTGAAAGGAATGAAAGCAATCGTGAACATCGTCATCACCATGGAAAACAACGCATAAGCGGGAAACCCACCTATGAACCAGATCGCGCAATTCCGAAGGACAGTGGGTGCGTTCTCAAGCGTTGCATAGGAGAGAGACGAGATGACGCGACATGGCGAAGCTGGTAGAGGGGAGGTCGTATCAGCACATGAAAACAAGACAGCGTGCAGGTATGTGTTGAGAAAACATACCAAGCACGGGGTCTAGTCGTCCATCGTCACCCTTCCTGCCTTCCCGACAGACGTCGGTTATGCGAAGTTCGCCCCTGCGTTGTATAGTTGTGAACGAACTGTGGGAGGGTTTAACCATGAAGTGAGAGGTAGAGCCATGGCGTTGAGGAGGGAAGACATGGCGGGGTTAAATATGACGGATGTTAACGTGACTGACAGGGGAAAAATGTACGTAGCAGGTGCGGTCTACCCAAGGTCCAGGTATAAGACGAATGACAAATGGGTATCGCAGCACAGAAGAGCGATTAAGAGCGCGTTTGGGGACGGGATGCGAGGTTGAAAGGTACTTCAACGGTGAGACAATGAGCGAGGAGAAGCCTATACTGGTTCGGCGATGGGTCAATCAGCACTCAATAAAAAAGACATGAGCAACTAACCAAATGTGCACTCCCTCGTTGCACTCCTCAATATCGCCAATTCACCCTCCAATTGCGCATATACGGACGACTTCTCTCAACTGGCAGGACCTAGCAAAGCGCATTGAGGTGGTCGTCCGATACCCTATGATCACGTCTAACGATTAGTATATTTATTTTTTCGTCGATAGATTGAGGCATACGTACCGGACTTCAGGAATTATTCAATCTATTGTCGTGAATAGTCCCAGAAACGAATCAAAAGGTATGCGGGATCTTAATGGTCGGAAACGAAGAGTTGCCTGGCCAAGCATAATGAGCGACTTGACATTGGCGTAATGCGCATTGGAAAACGACCTACCTTTACTTCCACCATGTTCGCAGCTCTAAGAAAACACGACCAGGGGGGAATCAGGATCACGGTCTGTCTGTATGCGCAGAAGAATGTATAAAGAGTTGAGTTGGTGGAAAAAATGTGGATGGTCAAAGTTTGTGAGCAATGTTTGGGGGGAAGCGTCGTTGAGGGTGATGAGATGAGATGAGAAGGGAAGGGAAGGAATGAGTTTATCGTCGAGAAATAAAGATGGAATAAGACCACATACCAGGACGAGGTCAAGAAGTCTAGGACGCGATTGAAGCACATAGTAGCGGCGGAATCCCTTGAGGGCGCACCTGAGATAGCGGATATGATTAGATTGAAAGAGCGGTGGCGACATGGTAGGCACGATCACATACCGATACAAGCTAGCGATTGTAGCAAAATTGCCCGAGAAAACCAGATGGAAAAGCAAAGGAGTGGGGATGATAAGCTCTGGGATGACAGGAATACACCAGACTGATAGCACGAGTAACAAGGCACGGAGATCCAAGTGGGTATGTTGATCGATATCAACTGGATTCAGGAGAGAATGTCAGATCGCCGTATCAGGGAAAAGGTGAATTGATTTCAATGCTCGTGTCAGACACAACAGGCATACACGCGGCGTGTGTGAGAGTAAGAATAGATTTGGCGGGCACGCGTTGGTGGGGGACTGGATGATGGAGAGACGCTACCAGATAGGATTGAGGTAGGAAGTACCAAGACGTCTCCTACGTGGTATAAGATCAGCAACGCGAAACAAAAAGAAAAAATTGGGACTGACTGAGAGGATAAAGAGACAACACAAGAACACGAGGCAGACCCCGACGAGCACAATGAGATACAGAGTGAATGGTTGAGCATTGAACGATATTTAATTGACAGAAGGGAGGATTTAGAACTAGCTATGGACAGAGATGACTACATTATAGGTGAAACGAGGGCAACAGCGAACAGAAAGGATGCTTGGACATGCAACGTGCTGTGGTGGTGGTGGTTGAAAGGAAAGAACAGCAGGAGACACAGCCACCACGTCAACAACTAAATCTCATCACCCCTGTTTCCCAGCCTTGTCCGACGATCCACTGCCAGTACCCTGCTCTCAGCTCACAAACATCACGCTTCATCACACCTAGCAGATCTGCCACCGCCGCCAATTGAAACTGGCAAACTCGCCAAGCATCCCAAAAGCGATTCAGTTTGGGCCCACCAATGACATCACTGGATCAGGAAAGGCTGGGCGACTGTGTCGTTCCTCTTCCTCCCCTTTCTCCTCGACATTCCGCCCCTGTTGCCCCAACTCCTCTAGCTCTGGAGCTTAGGTGTTCGTAACATATACTGATTCTAGAGGAATATACAGAGAAATATGAATGAAAGAACAGGAACTAGACACGGGAAATTGACGACCCATGTCATGCTAATCATCGAACCGGTTATCGTTGGAGCGTCTGGGGTTGGCAAGACGAGTTTCCACGTAAAGGTGAACGATTTAATGGATATTCATGAACTCTGAATGTGAATATAACAGGGAAACCGATTGAACCAGGATTTATTACCTCCCGGCTACCCGAAATCTGAATATTGTACCATTCATCCGCCCCGTGAACAACGTCCTGACCAACGCCTTCGTTATGACGACGACGACAAAAATTCAATCAAATAACGAACACTGTACATCTACTTAGTACATGAGTGTACGCTTCTCAATACGTTCTAGACCTACAATTGGCGTTGACTTGATCACCAAAACAATACAATCCGGATGATGGGGATTTAGTGTTACAGAGATCAGTGAGTTTCTTGTCGTGTATTCCCGACCTTTTCGTTACGCCTCTGCACTTTTATGCTTCTCTTTATGTTCATTGCCTCTCTGATGACACACCTGCACTTGCCTCCTCACCAAACAACAGGACACCGCCAGTCAGGAACGCTTCTCGTCCTTCTCCACCGCATTTTTCAGGGGCGCAGACACTGGTATATTCATGGACTATGTCAATGACAAGTCCTCGTTCTACAAGCTCAGAAAATAGTAGCGCAATTTCTACGCTCAACCTCCAGTAAGGGATGAGGATGAGGCAAAATTCTGTGTGGCTGTGGTGGGGAACAAGGTGGATGTGGTGGAGGGAGGAGCGGAGGGTCAGGATGAACAGGACCAGAATTCAGACCGAGTGAGCAGGGATGAAGCGATGAGGTTTTTAAGCGAGTTGGTCCCACTTGACGATGAAGATGCGCAGTCGGTGGTGGGTGGGCAGGATCAGGTGGAAGGAGAGAGTGAAAGGGACCTGTCGTCATCTCAGCATACCCTCATGCCCGGTCAAGGTTCTACGAGAGTTGCGACGAAAGGGACGATGGAGACGACGCCAACCTTAAAGCAGAAGTGCTAACGAAAAATAGGTTATTCACATTTCCGAATGGACTTTTAACGAGGGTTGGGCTCGTACATTCAACGACTTCTAGCGTCAGCTCAGCATTCAACGCAACGATACCCACCACGATGATACCCAGTTCATCTCAGGCTGGCGTCCAACCTTCTACCGCCACCCAAATCCAACAGCCTCATCGCCCTCTCTCTCACCTTCACCTTCTCAACGCCTCCTTAAAGGTCTCACAGCACACTCTGTCCATATCGAACCACGTGCGTTGTCTAGTGTGTGATCTCACCCGCATTCCCTCTCGCACTCTCAGTCATTTTATGCGGAAACCTTAATAGCGCAGATTCGGGTCAATGTCGGGCTTTAGCACGTATCATACCCCTGATGTGGGTGTGGGGTCGTTTAGTTCTGAGGCGGGGTTGGGGCCAGTTAGGTGGAGTAAAGCTGGTGGTGTGCGGGCTCGTCGAGGTACAGCGATACGGGGACAGTGACGACGGAGGGCGGAGAGTGGGAGTGCCAGTGGTATGATGCACACACAGACATTTCTGGTTCTCGTTCCTAGGCAGTGTCTGTGGATGGGCTGGGGTTTGGGAGTAGGAGCACCGGTAGGAGTTTGTTTGGAGTGAGAGGAATGGCAGGTCCCAGGATTGTTTCGAGACGGATGTCGAGCATGGGCTTGAGGAATGGGGATGGTTTGAAGAAGCCGATCAGAGTGGGAGTGGTCAGCCGAGACAACGAGTTCGTTGGCTCCACTTACAAATTTGACGGTTCATAGGAAGATGACAGTGTCTACGACATCTCTGGTAGGGGTTTTATCCACAACGACAAAAGCCACAATAGCGGTGAATGCGAAGAAGGAGAAGGAATCATGTCGACACTGACATGTTTCACAACCTCCGTTGGTGATTCCCACTACTGTTAGTGGGAGTAGCACGACTACAAAAGCGACGGTTCAGTCTTCGACTTCTAGGACAATTACAAGTGCGAGTGCAACAAGTGTGGGTGGTGATAAAGATGATGAAGCCGAGAATGAGAACATGAGTTTGGGGGGAATGGGACAGGGAACGAGAGAGTGAGAGCTCGGGGAGCGTGGTTACGATCACCCCTGCGAGATTGGTAATGTTCGGATCCAGCACCTCATTATCCCTGCCTTCGATATCTACATCCCGTGAAGCTGACGCTCATCCGTCTTCATCTTCATCAAAATCCGCCCTCACAGTGCTTTCTAGGCTTGGGAGCACTATCTCATCAGGCTTATCATACCAACCGACCAAGGGTCCTGCTTTATTTCTCACTTTTGGGAAAACGGGGTTCATGTCGAGGTGTTTCAGTGTGTTGCGAGGAGGGTTATGGAAAGATGGGACAAGGAGGATGATGAAGCTGAGGCCGAGGCCGAGATTAGCGGTTCTGCGATGGGTGGTATAGAGGTTGGAGGGAGTAGGAGAGGACGAGGGCGAGGGCGAACGACTGGTAGGGGGAGGGGAGAGGCAATAGGAAGGTAGGAGATACAAGGGGGGAGGGGTGGTGGGCGGTGTTGGGAATGTCAGGGATGGGATCGTGAGGCTTGCAGAGGAGGATGTGCAGGGTAGATGTGCAGGGTGTGCGACGTGATGCTATGATGATGCGGGAAGTCATTTATTGACAACTTACGAGCAATCTAATTTATTATAATTTAATGGCTGTATTTATTTCGAACCGGTGGTGATTTGCGTTTGAATTCATGATGTGTTCGTTGCACCGAGAGGGGGAGTTCGCTTTTTCAGCGTCGCTCAGTTTGCAATTGACAGCAGCAAAAATTTGACAGATCGTCCCGTAGAGGTGTGCATTAGTTGTATAGATAAATTGCATTACCAGATTCAGTGACATTGTTTAGTTTGCAGGTGGATACGGCCTGAGTATATCCAGCCAACCCGTTACTAGATATCTTCGCGGAGCCCTTAAGGCCAAGTGCCTCGATAAACTAGGTACAGAGAACGAAAGTAGAGCGAATCAGAATCTCGAATATAGTTGCGGCATCCTATATTGAACGCTATATACTCACGGAGCTCTTTCCCGCCCTGTTGGACCCATGATTCTGTAGTCAAAAGGGAGTTGGATTTATGGTAAAACATGCATATCACCATCCACCTACAGAATTGTCCAAAAAAGACCCCCCTTTTGTACCTTATTCACTTGATCCACTGAAACAGGCTCAGTGACTTTGATCTTCATGTATTCCTTCGAAGTAGAGGCCATTATGGTACAAGATTTAGTAAGGAAAAAGAAGAGATGGAGAGATGCTGGTCAAGCAGACGAAGTGCGCGAGACGATGAGAGGAAGAAACAAACGATAGGCGGTTGCACCTTTCTTCTCAGAATCTGATTATCTCGTGCATTCCACCTGTTCACCAGTCATCAGATGAGCTTTGTGTCAATGTCAGAAATAGTGTAGATCAGATTTGATCAAAGCCGACATATTTCCTTCTCGTCTGTGCACTTCTCATTGTCAACAGCATCCCATAGATGCGAAGACATATTCACGTTCACGTTTCAGAGCGGAATGGATTGGATTCACCATACAACATCGTCTGTATTTTCGCCTCGTGCCCGCTAACGTTACAGCTAGTACTAAACACCACTGAACCCGTGTCCGTCGCTCCATTGTTCAAAAATACCTCCTTCTTGGAAGCCCCCGTCTATGTACCATCTTTAACCTAGGTCGCATAGATTTGTCGTTTTGGTGAGGGTGGGTCAGGGTGCCAAGGAGTAACGGGTATATTGCCGGAAAGCAGCCTGAAAGAACTGAAAGTAGTAGTGAACCTCGTCGTCTTCAAGGACAACAACGTGTAAGCGGACAACCCACGTATAAACAAGATTGCGCAACTCCGAAAGTCAGCGATCGTGGTCTCAAGCGTTGCAGAGGCGAGAGACGAGAGAACGCGAGATGGCGGAGCTGGTAAAGGGCAAGTTGCGTCAGCATATGATAACAAGACAGCATGCAGGGATATGTTTAGAAAACCTACCATGCACGGGGTCTAGTCGTCCATTGTCACCCTTTGCACCTTCCGTACATAGAGGTCGGATATGCAGAGTTTGCCCCTGCATAGTATAGTGGTGAACAAACGGTGGGAGGAGGGCTGAAGCACGAAGTGAGAGGTACAGCGACGGCATTTGAGTAGAGCGGACATGGCGTGATTGTAAGATGGATGCTAACGTGACCGACAGGCGCGAAACTGTACGTAGCAGGTGGGGAGTACCGGAGGTACAGGCATAAGACGTATGACGAATGCGCATCGCGGAACGGAGGAGCGTTTGAGAGTGCGTTTCAGCAGGGGTAGACTGGGATGTGAGGTTGGAAGGTGAAAAGCCACGCGAAGGGCTGCCTGGACGAGCATAATTAGCTACTTGAGCTCGATGTTATGCGCCCTTGTGAAAGGATGCACCTTTCCATCCACTATGCTCCTGGCTATAACGACTCGACCAACAGGAAATCAGGATCACGCTCTATTTGTATGCGCAGGAGAATGTGTATAAAGAGTCGAGTTGGCAGAAAGACTTTGGGGGGTCAAAGTCCGTGAACATGGATGGTGGGGTGAAGAGGTCGTTGAGGGTGGTGAGGTGAGAATGGACTCATACCCTCATCGCTGTTCTCCATATGGCCGATTCCCCTCCCAGTGCGGCGCATATACTCGCAAAGTATCAAAGTCGACGGCACATGGGAATCCAGTTAGCATGTTGGCGGTCGTTACATCGAGAGAGAGAGGCGCATGAGTAAACGATGACGATAAAAGAACAATGTGGAGTGCAAGAATGTAACCCTCAGAGTAAAACGATGATCCAATTCGACTCGTAACAACGCCAGGATGAAGATAACATGCTAGACTACATGAGGTGAACGGGGAAAGAGAATTGAACTGAGCCAGCGTCGCTCTGGTGAGGCGTGGAAGCGACGATGCACGCGGTTGTAGAGGAGGGAAGTGCTGGTCAGAAAAGAGATACAATGAGGGCGAGGTGGGGCAAGGAGGGATGAAGAGAGTCTCATGAAGAGAGTCTCATTGACGTCCGCGCTCCGGACGGTCGTACATCACAGGAGTGACCGACTACACTATTAGGAGTGCCAAATATGTGTAGACGAGTGAAAGAGTGGTATACGGGGTGTGTCGGCGAGTGGGATGAAGAGAATAACGAGAGCGTCGCGGGTGGGTCGAGCGTTATGCATAGGCTGGGTGGAATTGATGGTTAGGACAGTGAATGTAGCGTGGATGACTCGTCACGCATGCACATGTTGATCATCTTCTCTCCCTATATCACTCCCCGTCGTTCCAGATCCATATCGTTATCCCACTCAATTGTCGTCTCAGACGCCACTCCCATCCTTTCTCTCATCCATCGTTACCCTAAGTATATCCTCTCCTTGGCTTCAACTCCGACACCATCCATCATCCAAATTGCCGTTCGCTGGTCCAAACAGTGCTGATGAACAACTTAGCGCTTGGGTGATGTTGAGAATATAGGTGCTGAAGTACAAGTGCCAATGTGCATTGTCTAGGACACACACAATGAGCGAAAATATAGAAAATCTGAGACACAACACTCACCCAGGTGTCATTAGACCATACAATATTCGCTTCCACTCATACCTCGCTCAACGAAGCCAACACGTTCTTTGCTTTCGTCCTCGTGACACAGCAAGTGTTGCTGGTTATGAGGTGATAAAGCACACAGAAGTTTTTGGGAAATCCAGTATCGTAAGTGACAGAGGCAGTGGGGAGAGGGCAGTTCAACGCGTGCGGAGAGCGTGTCAGGTGGGACAGCGATGAACATCGACAAGATGGGTTGATACGGGAGTTGGGATACGTTCGCTGTAATATAGTGAGCCATAGAACAAAAAGCAAAGAGCAAAACGAACTGACAGTCATCGACAACACGAAAACTCCAGGCAAGGCTGAGACGGCGCAAAAGTGACGATATATGGACGTCCCTAGCAAATAAATTCAAAAGAAGAAATGACTAAAATAGTCGATGATCAATAAGAATGAGGGACACGAAGTAAGGAGGGAGGGTATTCACAGAGAAACTCAAGGCTCACTGTCGCTCAACCCACATCTGAAGCGCACCATTGGTGTTCAATTCCAGGAAAATACGACTTATTTGAGGTTTAGAATTCGTTCAGGGAAAAAAGGGACACTAGTACGAGGGGATGATGAGGAATATAAGGCGAGCGGTTGATCCACGAGGCATAGTCACCGTGCTGGTCGTGGTGGTGGTGGTTGGGAAAGAACCGACATTTGACACAGCCACATCACCAATCCTCCGCATGGCGACTTTTCTCACTGTCAATCGTAAATGTCACCTCACTGTCACCTCTCCGACACGAGTGTGTTCATTCTTCGCATTCCATTCAATGTATCTCTCCGAAATTGACAGCGATGTGAATGCATGACCTTCCTTTCAAGATGTTGAATACACTTAACATTTTCACTCATCCGACTAACGTGTCCCAACGAAGGTGCGCGATGTTTGCGCATCCGATGGACCATCCGATGAGAGTGTCGAGATATGCAAGAATTGTCAATGGATCCTCACTGTAAATAAGTACATAAAATTGAAATTATAACGATATTAGAATATTTTTCTATCGTCTACCAGTTCCCGAGTTGTCTCTATTCTTGTCTCCTTATTGTTCCATCTATCTTTACTTGTAACCGGGAACTTCTTCATACCCACATTATGCATCATCCCTTATACCAAAGTATTGGTATCGTTTCAGCTATATTTACTTAGCTACTCTACATGTATATAAGCAGTCAAGTAGCACCTCAATTCTATAGTGTTTCTCTCTTTTCTTTACCTCTGCTTAAGGACTCAACACTCAGTCCTTTCTTCTTTATCGTTCACCAAGGTTCCTCTCCACAGTTGCGACTGTTGGAGTTCACTATTGCCTTAGCCTTATTCTTTTAGGTTATGGGCCCCAACGCCCGCTCATAGGAACCCCGTATTGCTGCTCGCACTTTGCTAGTGCATGCCAAAGTACATCAATCGCTTTCAACCACCTTATGCTGTTTCCAGCACAGTACCAACAACAAACACCAGACTTACAACTTATAGACATCTTTGACAAATTGGATCAGAGTACTACAACGAAGAAGACTTTTACTATTGGTCATCCGACGAAGGCATCTTTGCTTTCAACCGTTATCAAATCAACACAGACGAGTGGGAGGAATTTTCGAACGCCTCCACTACTGATCTTCACGGCTGGGAAGCCAAACTTGACTGGGGCACCACCAGGGACACATCTTTACCACCAACACCACCACTGGTTATCAATCCAGAATTAGTTCCCCTACCTGACAGCGACACCAAATCAGATTCATCAGATTCTTCAGCCTCATCAAACTCCACCACTGCATCTATCCAAAATTGGTTTGATCTACGCTATCGAGGATACGAAACCTGGGAAATGTCTGTCTCCAAGGAATTCGACTCTGTTCCCCTTCTCAACGTCAATGCCACCAACTACCGTGTTTGGTGTGCACGTGTCGAGAACACTGCCAAAGCTTGCAAGGGAACTATTTTCCTTACCCGAGAAGGAAACTTCACCTCATCTGCCACAAATACAACTGTCGATTCCCAGGAGGATCATGATCGCGTTTATAATGCCATCACCCAGAAGCTCCCAGACGCTCTCTTTACACACTACAACAGCCTCAATAGTGTGTTCAAACTCCTAACTGCTCTCAAGCAGGACTATGGCACCAGTGTTGCTGCCACCGAAGCATGGACCGAAGAGAAACTATTCTCCCTCAAATGCACTGACGACAAAAAGGTCTGAAGTCACATCAACAAACTTGCCGATCTCAAGAATACTCTTGGCAAAATGGGGATTACTATATCTGATTGCTCTTACATAAACGCCATCACCACTTCCATTCCCAAATCGTATCAGCCAATCATCACAGCCATGCAGAGTGCTATTGCTGCTACAAACTTGGCAAATCCAACTGCTACCCCTGTCATTATCACGCCCAACCAAATCATTGCTGCTGTTCTTAACGAGGCTGATTCTCGTACACTTAACACCAGTACTCATGCCTCTGGTTCTTCAGCCAACTCGGCTCAACAGAACAACAACTTTGGTCGTGGCAGAGGCAGGGGGAGGGGACGTGGAAGAGGCTTTCGAGGTCGAGGTCGAGGAGGTTTTGTGCGCAACAACCAGCAACGAAACGACAACAACAGCTCCTCAAACGATGACAACATCACTTGCTTCAAATGTGGTGGAAAAGGACATCGTTCTCCAGAATGCCCATCCAAGAAACGCACTTACTCAGCCAACGAGACGTCAACGAAGCAGCCTGACCCAAAAGGCAAGGACAAGGACCCTTCCCAGGGACGCCCTAACAGTAACAACTCCAAGGGCTCATCTCAGTCCAACTTCGCTCAAGTTGAAGAAGCCTGGTCGGCTACTTCTCTTTATCCTGTCGATTCTCTTATCCCTTCTTTCTTCCCATCTATTGATGAGGATTATGCCCTCGTTTCCGAGGACATAGGCATTCCTTTCAAATCAAACTCCATGGAATCACGCAAGAAGGCTGTCATCGATATTTTTGACTCAGGAGCTTCCACACACATGACCCCTCATCACGATCGACTCTCTAACTTGGAAGAAATCCCTAGGCACCCTATTTGAGCTGCAAATTCCCAAACATTCAATGCCACAGCAATGGGTACTCTCACCATCGAACTTCCAGCTGCCAATGGTGGCAAAACCCTTGTTCTCCACTGTGTGCTTTATGCACCTGCTATGTCTTCCACCCTCATCTCCTTAGGCCGTCTTGACGATGCTGGATGGTTCTGGACTGGTGGAGGAAACAAACTTGTCATTTGAAACGCAGCTAATGAAGTCATTGCTACTATTCCCAAAACAAATGGCACTTATCGCATCGACCATACTGGATCCAACATCACTTTCTCTGCTTCTGTCAACATTATTTCTGTCTCTCTCTCTGAGCTCCATCGTCTTCTTGGTCACGTAAACTTCGCCTACATCAAACAGATGATCAAATCGAACTCTCTCAAAGGCTACAAACTCACTTCCGATCCTAACAACGACACACCAACCTGTATTCCTTGTGCAAAAGGAAAGATGACTCGTGCCATCATTCATAAAGAAAGGATCTCACCTCAGGCAACAAACTTTGGTGGCCATTTTCACATCGACATCTGGGGACCAGCTTCTACTCAAACCATATCCCACATGCAATATGCCCTCACCATCCTTGATGACGCTACAAGCTGGCTCGAGATGCTGCTCATGCGCTCCAAGTCTGATGCTTTTGCTACCTTCTCCCACGTCATCACTCGACATGAGACGCAGCACAACATCAACTTCAAGGTTTTCCAATCGGATCGTGACAGTTCTTTTCTTTCCGACGAGTTCAAGTCTTGGATCTCCAGCAAGGGAGCACTAGTGGCTACCACCTTCTTGTCATAGGACAGGACAGTTGCCCTGCAGGCAATTTCACCTGTTGCCCTAAGTTTTATGAAACGAAACTTGCAGTAATATCTATGAAATGAGCCTAGGGTAAAGTAGCAGGTGTTTTCATAGGCAATATCATACTTGCCTGGGCGATTTTCATAGCAATATTATGTTTACCATTTCTATTTTCATGCTTCCCTCTGCGATTTTCAAAGCATTTTCATAGCTAGGCTTGTGATTTTCATGATTACTGGGGCGATATTATTATTGATTTCATGAATATCCTTGTGATTTTCATGATTACTAGGGTGATATTATTATTGATTTCATGAATATCCTTGCGATTTTCATGATTATTTGGGCAATATTCTTGGTGATTTCATAGATTGCCTTAATCTTATCAGTGCATTTTCTTATCAAATCAGGGTAATTCTATATTTAGAATTGCCATAATATGATATCATTAGATCAGATCACTATTATCTCCGCTTTTTTTGGACCCTTATCTCATCCATCAATTACATCAAATCAGGGCTCTGCCCCTATTGCACCGATTATTTCTAGCATTTATTACACCGCTTTTCTGGCCACTTTATATGGACATATATATACCATTGGAAAGCTACAATCACCTACTATTTGATTCTGAATTTTATTCAATTTAATTCCTGCAGGGGAGCAGCCCATTTAGCTGCACTTCTTCCCATCAATTTAGCCCCTATTCATTTATGCCACCATTCCTGCTGCATTTGCACCGCTTTTTTGGCACTTTTTCTGGTGCACATATATACCATTAGAAAGCCTTAATTGTCTAGTTTAAGAATCTGCCCTTGGTTTTACAATAGCCCCACTAGGGGCTGCACTATTTAGCTGCGCTTTTTTGGCATTTAATTAGCCCCTATTTTTAATCAGCATTGTTCCTGCTCCATTTTGCACCGCTTTGGTGCAATTATATATGGACATATATATATCACCAGAAAGCTACAAATGCCTAGATTAACAATCTGAAATCAGAATATAAATGTTGTGTCTAGGGAGGGAGCAATTGCATTTCGCATTTGGGGTATTAGAGCGTGGGAACACCCTTGATCACCTCTTCTCCTCCTCCCCCCACCGCTTTTCTGCCTCCATTTCTCCACATCCACTCCACCCCTCGGCCTATAATTTGGTATACAGGTGTATATATACCATTGAATATTGGTTGCAAACCTATAGTACACTGGCATCAATATATATGCATATATTTGCTATATACATCCTGTATGGATCATATTTCTCCAAAAGCGGACCCAAAGCATTGTATTTGACTCATTATAAGCTAACCAAGGCATCAGGCAATAATGATGATGTGTGTATACATGTTTCTTACATCAGAACACAATATTCAGGTCTCCACCACATGCAAACCAGCTAAAATCATCATGTCATTATGCCCTTTGTTTCTAAACCAATATCATTCGCATTTCTTAACCAATCTTTGAGCTCAAAGGTTTTTTAAACCGCGGTGGTCAACACCTTTTAAATGTGTGCTTCATCATGAAAATCCGATCTCTCCCCATGAAGATATAGCATGTTTAATATCCCCCATCAACCCCAGATAGTCAAGAGGAGGTTTTGAGACTCTTGTATGGTGGTACCACTGTCTGTGTGCATATATATACCTGAAATGCGTTTAGAATTGACACATCTTCAATTTAAAAAAAGTTTGAAGGAGATTGGTCAAGTGTAGCCAATAGACCGAGAGAAACAGTTAAGGAGAATCCTAGTTGTTGTTAGTTCATTGTGCATTGACACTACATCAACCTGCATTCTAGCACCCATTTGTGTGTCCAGCCTTCCACACTCACTCAAATGTTCTCAAACCTTTTTTGAACATCAATAATAGTGTATACCCTCGCCTCTATGAGGTGCGATTAAATTATTTCTATACAGATCTTGTACAAATGCCTTATCAGCTGAAAAACAGGTATTTTTGAGAAGTGCTCAGAATTTGCTGCGGGTACCCTTGTTTTGTAGGTATTCCTGAGGCGATTTCAGAACAATTTTCGCCCTTCCAAAGCAGTCAGAAATGGTGGAGATATACCCAATATAGTATATTGGGAACTTGTGAGACAGTATATGGCTGTTTCTATATGATCCATAACTGTGAACACATGACACATGGTACAGGACAATAGTGGTGATATTATAACATATTTAAATTGCTTCATCCCACTGAAAATGCAAGTTATAGGGGACTATTGGGTCCTCTTTTGGCAGAAATAGAAGCAAAACAGGGTAAATGCAGAATAGCTGCATTCCTAGCTGTCCCCTTGCGTTCCTGTTTTGCACACCGTTTATAATACATATTTTACACATGCATGCCAAATTATAGGCCGAGGGGTGGAGTGGATGTGGAGAAATGGAGGCAGAAAAGCGGTGGGGGGAGGAGGAGAAGAGGTGATCAAGGGTGTTCCCACGCTCTAATACCCCAAATGCGAAATGCAATTGCTCCCTCCCTAGACACAACATTTATATTCTGATTTCAGATTGTTAATCTAGGCATTTGTAGCTTTCTGGTGATATATATATGTCCATATATAATTGCACCAAAGCGGTGCAAAATGGAGCAGGAACAATGCTGATTAAAAATAGGGGCTAATTAAATGCCAAAAAAGCGCAGCTAAATAGTGCAGCCCCTAGTGGGGCTATTGTAAAACCAAGGGCAGATTCTTAAACTAGACAATTAAGGCTTTCTAATGGTATATATGTGCACCAGAAAAAGTGCCAAAAAAGCGGTGCAAATGCAGCAGGAATGGTGGCATAAATGAATAGGGGCTAAATTGATGGGAAGAAGTGCAGCTAAATGGGCTGCTCCCCTGCAGGAATTAAATTGAATAAAATTCAGAATCAAATAGTAGGTGATTGTAGCTTTCCAATGGTATATATATGTCCATATAAAGTGGCCAGAAAAGCGGTGTAATAAATGCTAGAAATAATCGGTGCAATAGGGGCAGAGCCCTGATTTGATGTAATTGATGGATGAGATAAGGGTCCAAAAAAAGCGGAGATAATAGTGATCTGATCTAATGATATCATATTATGGCAATTCTAAATATAGAATTACCCTGATTTGATAAGAAAATGCACTG
This sequence comes from Panaeolus papilionaceus, assembly GCA_015501605.1. Classification (NCBI taxonomy): domain Eukaryota; kingdom Fungi; phylum Basidiomycota; class Agaricomycetes; order Agaricales; genus Panaeolus; species Panaeolus papilionaceus. The sequence goes on along the minus strand of JADNRZ010000021.1, from coordinate 782,967 downwards.
ATAAGATTAAGGCAATCTATGAAATCACCAAGAATATTGCCCAAATAATCATGAAAATCGCAAGGATATTCATGAAATCAATAATAATATCACCCTAGTAATCATGAAAATCACAAGGATATTCATGAAATCAATAATAATATCGCCCCAGTAATCATGAAAATCACAAGCCTAGCTATGAAAATGCTTTGAAAATCGCAGAGGGAAGCATGAAAATAGAAATGGTAAACATAATATTGCTATGAAAATCGCCCAGGCAAGTATGATATTGCCTATGAAAACACCTGCTACTTTACCCTAGGCTCATTTCATAGATATTACTGCAAGTTTCGTTTCATAAAACTTAGGGCAACAGGTGAAATTGCCTGCAGGGCAACTGTCCTGTCCTATGACAACAGGTGGTAATCACGAGTCAAGGGAGCTATTTTTAAGCTCACCACCCACGACACTCCACAGCACAATGGCCGAGCTGAACGTGTTCACAGGACTATTCTTAACATGGTCCATGTCTTTCTCATCGACTCTGGTCTACCCACATGGTTATGGGGAGAAGCAATGCGCCACACCGTCCCCATTCATAATCTTACCTACAAGAAGAGGATTGGTAAATCTCCTTATGAGGCACGCAGTGGTCTCATCCCTGACGTCTCTCGACTTCACCCTTGGGGAGCCCCTGTTGTTTCTCAGGTCACTTCCTCTTCAAAACTCTCTACTCGTGGTGACACTGCTCATTGGGTCGGTTTCGACCCCTCCTCAAATGGCGACCACATTTATTGGCCTTCTCAACGCAAAATTACCACTGAGCGCAACTTCAAATTTATCATCCAGTCTCCCATCATTGAAGGGGAGCGTGTGTATCCAGATGTTCCAGAATTATCAGTTGAACCAAATTTGGATTCGCCACCAACTTCTCCTTCTCAAGATCCTATCGATCTTCCCATCCCAACATCTGTTGACAATGACGCTCGACCAGATTCTCCCACTGCTGATGCTGACTCTGAACCTGTCAATCCACTTCTTGCAACCAGCAAACGTATCTGCAAACCAACATCTCGGTATCCACAATCTTTATACGATGGTTTTGCTTCACTTTTCCCCAATGATCCCTACCTTCCTATCTTTCTTGAGGCCTTCACTTCTGAAGTGCTTGCCCTTGATCCTCGCACTGTCCAAGAGGCTATGAACTCTCCCAACAAAGACAAATGGTTAACTGCCATGAGGGAAGAGATTCTCCGCCTCACATCTCGCGACTCTTGGGACTTCGTCGACGCACCCGACAATACCAACATAGTGGGATCAAAGTGGGTCTTTCGCACCAAACGAGATGCTCAAGGAAACGTTACTGGTTACCGTGCACGCCTTGTCGCTCAAGGCTACACCCAGGTCGATGGAGTCGACTACTACTCTGACGACACTTATGCGTCAGTATGCAAACTCCCATCTGCAAGGATGATTTTGGCTTACGCTGCTGCGAAGAACTGGGAAATAGAATCCATGGACGTCAAATCAGCTTACCTATATGGCAAACTCTCTCCTGACGAAGAAATCTACATGCGACCTCCTCCTCTTTACAATCTCGAAGGATTCAAACCTGGCCAAGTACTCAAACTCAAAGTCTCCATTTATGGACTCAAGCAATCTGGCAAACGCTGGTATGAGGTACTACGCTCCATTCTCAAGGACTTTCAACTCAAACGCTGCAAACACGACCATGCAGTCTTTGTGCGCCATCATCCTGATGGTGAAACCTCCATCATCTTTGTCCACGTCGATGACATGTCCCTCATCACCTCCAACTCCAGCAAAATGCGCATTCTTAAACGTCTCATCAAATCCAAGCTTGAAGTCACCGACATGGGACCTATCTCTTGGTTTCTTGGCATAGAAGTCAAGCGTGATCGCTCTCGTGGCACCTGTAGAGGCTGGCTTCATTAATGAAAGACTGTCTTTCGACAGTGAGTGCTCATTTATCAGAACTGTCCATGGGCAGTGACTGTCAATAGGCAGTGGGCTGGCTTTTGTCAGTGGGGGGGGGGATTTTCCGGGGGTGGGGGATGGGTAGGGGGGTGGGTAGGGGCATATAGGGGGTGAAATAGGTGATATTCCGGGTGTAGGAGGATGGGTAGGGGGTTGGGAATAGGGGGGATGGATGGGGGGATGCTGGATAGGGGCTGATGGCTTATCTGGCTGGGTGGGGGTAGGGGAAATATTGCCGGATAGATATGATATGGGTATGGGGGCGTAGAGAAAAAAATCAGGATCCCGGAATGGGTATTTTCGGGGTGGGGGGATCAGTGGTTGGCGAGCAATTAAGGAAATACACTCTCAGAGCCGGCGATAAATCAAAATAAATCGAAAAAATAATATAAATCGCAAATAGCGCGCTCAATTCTGCTCCGATTGGGCTGAAATTTTGAACGCAGCTTCCTGCATATGATCCCCATCGACCCTTAAAAAATGTTTTTTTACATGGGTCACTTGAAAAGCCCCTATCTTTGGCCCAAACAGTATCCTGCTCAATATTGCACCGCTCTGGGCACCATTTTGGATGATCTATATATCGTTAGAAAGCTATTAACAGCCTCTATAAGATCCCACCATCCGATCTGCCAAATTGTACCAGTAACCCAGCAGATCAGGTTCGCTTTTTCTGCTTTTTCAGCCCCTATTCCCCCTACTACAATTATTTCCTCAATATTGCTTCGCTTTTGGCACTATTTGGGGGGGTATATATATCATTAGAAAGGTATACACTATATCTATCCATTCATGTGGTCTGATCTGCCAAATGTGGCCACAGAAGCAGCAGATCTGCTCTGGTTATTGTGCATTGATTAAATGAGCCCCTATTTGCAAATCAAATCTTCGTCCTGATCAGGAATATTAATGTGATGTCATTGATCCCATTTAATCTCATCAATCCTCATTAATTAGCTTCGCTTTTTTGGGAAATTGGCATCACTGATCTGCTTCCAGGCACTAATGACATCACACTAATTAATATTCCTCTTCCACCATTATTGCAGCATTTATTCCACCGCTTTTTTGGCCCTTTTATATGGACATATCTATATCAATAGAAAGCTACAGCTGCCTAGTATTTGAATATGAATTTTATTTATTTAATTTCTTGCAGGAGATTACCCAAAACAGCTCCGCTTTTTTGATAATCAATTGCCCCTATTTATTTATAGCATTATTACTGCTGCATTTTCAACCGCTTTTTTGGCACTTTTTCTGCACACCATATATACCATTGGAAAGCTATCAGTGTCTAGTTTAAGAATCTGTCCCTATATCATTACTATCCTCACTGGGGACTGCACCATTCAATTTCGCTTTTGTAGTAATTAAATTAGCCCCTATCTTTAATCACATTTCTTTGTGCACCATTTGTATTTATTCCCTTTATTATTTTAATTGTCATATATATATCACTGGAAAGCTACAATTGCCTACTTTCAGAATCTGAAAACAGAATATAAATGTTGTGCTTGTGGATGGAGCAATTGCATTTCGCATTTTGGGTACTAGAGCGTGGGAACACCCCTTGATCCTCCTTCTCCTCCTCCCTCCTCCGCTTTTTTGGCTTCATTCCTCCACACCACCTGCAGCTACAAACATGAAACTTGGCACACCTTTACATCTACCATATGTATGTCCATATCTCCGCTTATCTGCAAATTGAACAGGTTTCACTCATTCTATACACCAATTACATATTAAAATACTATGTTTGCACCATATATACCTAATAATAAATTCTTTTGGCTCCTCTACTGCTGAAAAAACTTTTGAATATTACTCATCAAATGTAATGGCATTAAACCTGACACCCGACTGCTTAAAAGACCGAAGCCACAGAATAGAAAACACTAAATACTACTTCAGGGAATGCAGAATAGTAATTTGTGAATATCTTCATGGATATTGACCGCCCCAACATGCTCCAAACTGTTCTGAGAACGCCTCAATTGTGCCTTCAAAAGTAGCCCACCCCCAAAAAATTCTGAGCAGGTCTCAAAATCGTTCCAATTTCCACTGATAAGCTTGTGAGAGAGGATCAGATACAAAATTATTTAATCAGAACATACAGATGGACCCAGAGACATGATATGTAATGTTCACAAAAGGTTTGAAGTGATTTGGATGATTGTGGAAGGGTAGAGCCTCAAAAAAGCGGTCAGAAGGAGTTTGATGTAGTGGTGATACTGTGTATTCTTGAAACACCCAGCATCAACTATGATGGTTGCACACCATTCTGAACCTACAGAAGGCTACACTTGTCCAAATCACTTGGGGTTTTTTGCATTGTGTAACTAGAGTTAATATATTGGTTTCCTCCCATTTATAAAGTATAAATAATGTTGTTGTGGTATAGTAAATTACAGAATCGTGTATTTTAAGCACTTCATATATATATGGCTAGTATTACAAATGTGGCTGAATATATCAGGTGGTGGGCAGGTTAGAAGATTAAACATAGTTCATATGAACGCTTGGACAATGCTAGATACCTATATATATAGTGAAATAGTAATGGATAAAGCCATAGGAGCACAGACTAACTGGAATATGCATTTTGCCAATTCTACAGGCATAGATATATATATACAATGCACTTTCATTGGCTTTCAGATGCCCAGTGTGCAATATTAATATAGCAATATCATTTACTGGCATACATCATACAGAAGCATTACATTTTGGTGCGCTTTTTTGAGAATTTAAGGAGTTACATATTAATATGCTGATAGAATGCAAAATAGTGTGTATTTTAGCTATTGGGTCGGTGAGATCCATTTAATAATGATTATAAAGAGGTGTACCAAGTTTCAGGTTGATAGCTGCTGAGGGAGTGGAGGAATGAAGCCAAAAAAGCGGAGGAGGGAGGAGGAGAAGGAGGATCAAGGGGTGTTCCCACGCTCTAGTACCCAAAATGCGAAATGCAATTGCTCCATCCACAAGCACAACATTTATATTCTGTTTTCAGATTCTGAAAGTAGGCAATTGTAGCTTTCCAGTGATATATATATGACAATTAAAATAATAAAGGGAATAAATACAAATGGTGCACAAAGAAATGTGATTAAAGATAGGGGCTAATTTAATTACTACAAAAGCGAAATTGAATGGTGCAGTCCCCAGTGAGGATAGTAATGATATAGGGACAGATTCTTAAACTAGACACTGATAGCTTTCCAATGGTATATATGGTGTGCAGAAAAAGTGCCAAAAAAGCGGTTGAAAATGCAGCAGTAATAATGCTATAAATAAATAGGGGCAATTGATTATCAAAAAAGCGGAGCTGTTTTGGGTAATCTCCTGCAAGAAATTAAATAAATAAAATTCATATTCAAATACTAGGCAGCTGTAGCTTTCTATTGATATAGATATGTCCATATAAAAGGGCCAAAAAAGCGGTGGAATAAATGCTGCAATAATGGTGGAAGAGGAATATTAATTAGTGTGATGTCATTAGTGCCTGGAAGCAGATCAGTGATGCCAATTTCCCAAAAAAGCGAAGCTAATTAATGAGGATTGATGAGATTAAATGGGATCAATGACATCACATTAATATTCCTGATCAGGACGAAGATTTGATTTGCAAATAGGGGCTCATTTAATCAATGCACAATAACCAGAGCAGATCTGCTGCTTCTGTGGCCACATTTGGCAGATCAGACCACATGAATGGATAGATATAGTGTATACCTTTCTAATGATATATATACCCCCCCAAATAGTGCCAAAAGCGAAGCAATATTGAGGAAATAATTGTAGTAGGGGGAATAGGGGCTGAAAAAGCAGAAAAAGCGAACCTGATCTGCTGGGTTACTGGTACAATTTGGCAGATCGGATGGTGGGATCTTATAGAGGCTGTTAATAGCTTTCTAACGATATATAGATCATCCAAAATGGTGCCCAGAGCGGTGCAATATTGAGCAGGATACTGTTTGGGCCAAAGATAGGGGCTTTTCAAGTGACCCATGTAAAAAAACATTTTTTAAGGGTCGATGGGGATCATATGCAGGAAGCTGCGTTCAAAATTTCAGCCCAATCGGAGCAGAATTGAGCGCGCTATTTGCGATTTATATTATTTTTTCGATTTATTTTGATTTATCGCCGGCTCTGAGAGTGTATTTCCTTAATTGCTCGCCAACCACTGATCCCCCCACCCCGAAAATACCCATTCCGGGATCCTGATTTTTTTCTCTACGCCCCCATACCCATATCATATCTATCCGGCAATATTTCCCCTACCCCCACCCAGCCAGATAAGCCATCAGCCCCTATCCAGCATCCCCCCATCCATCCCCCCTATTCCCAACCCCCTACCCATCCTCCTACACCCGGAATATCACCTATTTCACCCCCTATATGCCCCTACCCACCCCCCTACCCATCCCCCACCCCCGGAAAATCCCCCCCCTACTGACAAAAGCCAGCCCACTGCCTATTGACAGTCACTGCCCATGGACAGTTCTGATAAATGAGCACTCACTGTCGAAAGACAGTCTTTCATTAATGATTCTAGCCTCTATGGCTGGATGATGATGTAATGCTGATGATGCTGATGACGAAGGAACGGAATTGACTGAACATCGAAGAATAAAACAAGCCGCATCATAAACACGATCAAGGGGATAGGGATCGTCATAATGAAAATCTGGGAACTTCACCTGTAAACGAGCTAAAATCATGTCCTGGAGCTGGTCTGGAAAGCCTGTAACGAAGAGGCGGCGGCGATCGATGTCTGAGAGGCGGGATTTCGAAATGAGAAAGTTGGATATGTGAAGAAAGCGACGATAATACTGTCCTAGAGAGTCGATATTGTGAATTCCGGTGTGATGGGTCTGGAAAATGAGCTGCTGGAGGTCGGCGATCGTGAACTTATTCTGAGTCAAATCGGTTTCGGGGTAGAGCGCGAGAACGGCGTTCTTGAAAGCGGTGTAATCGGGAGGCTGAGCTGAGAACTGAGGGAGCGACTGCCAGAAATCGGATATCTCGAAGTCTGCGTAGAACACAATGGCGTCGATCCATTCACATGTGCTAGTGATCTGTGCTTGCTTGAGTAAGAATTCTACGGTCTCGAAATAGCGGTGAATTTCTCGGGTATGCGCGTGAGTGAAAGTGGGAGCGTTCTTGGATCCTCGAGTTGGTAAAGGAACAATGATGGGCATAATGATATAACGAAGGTGACGGTGGTACTGTGGAGCGAATAACGGATCGGCGTGATAACAAGTTACGAGATGATGGTGTTAATGGGTGTGGGACACTTCAAACAAACCCCTCGCGGTGGGCTCCAAATTTGATGTGCGCGTTACGGTAAGTCTAGATATGAAATATAATATAATGTGTGAGATGATGTGAGGATGAGGATAGTGTGATGATGGGTGAGTAAGCGCGACGTTGCAAGGTCGTGGGGTCTGCGAGTGCTAAGGGAAAATGTGGGAAAACGAGAGGAAGGGTGGTGCCAAATGCACGCGGAACGACGAAATACGAACGAAAACGACACGAAATGCGAAATACGAAGACGACGAGGGACGAAGGCGACGAACTGGAGCGAAACTGAGGGGAAAACTTGTCTATTCTGTGGTGGAAATAGTGTACAGTAAATAAAGTACATGAGGTGCAGTGGTGCTACGCAGGTAAACTAAAAAGGTAATATGAACGAAAAGAAAAGAAAATGAAAGGATTTAAGAAAACTAGCGCCGAAGCGTTTCAAGGAATCGAAAATAGAACTAAAAATAAACAAAATAATCGAATGAGGGAGGTACCGTGCAGTCGGGAAATGAAGGAGGAACGATAATTGTAAAAATACCGAAAATGCGGAATTGGGAGGGATGCGGCTTCGGAGCTCATCAACACACCATAGGTTATATCATTTATCGTCAGGATCCTCACGTCTGACGTTTCGATATAGAAGGCACCCTGTGATAATACCTTCCGTGCTATCGAAACGGCTCTGAATTCAGCAAAAGGGTGCGACGTGACGGGCGTGGTAGCAATTGCCTGTGCCTGACACGGCTGCTATTGTCCCAATGGGATGGTTGATCTTCAGCGTGGCGAGCAGCAGAAAAACGTGGACTACGCATTTGTAAAGTCACTTCAGTCAATGAACGTCGATCTCAGGCAAAGGGTGACCATCCTATATGACGTGGCCTGTCAATACTTCGTCAAACTACGTGGGCGCATAGACCCTATGCTTGCATCGGGTGATCCGGACCTCCGAGATCTTGTCATAGATCGAGCCATTGGTCTCTTCCACGTACATGCCCATAAGGATCAATGCTTTTTCCAGTACTCACCCTCTTTTATTCCGGGACTTGGAACCGTGGCGGGCGAGATTCTGGAGTCACTTTGGGCCGCCCTCAACAACATTTCGATTAGCTTAAGAACAGCATCGCTCTCCTATCGTTTGGAGACCCTCGATGACCATGCCACTGATTCGAACCACAAGAAAATTCTCAACATGGCAAATACTTTGATTGATAAACTTCGTGATGCTCGGGACAGTGCAGATGAACACCAAACTGTTTTCGATGATATTGATCAATGGGCTCGGGATCAAGGTCTTACTAGGGAATGGGAGATCAAAATAGAGGAGGCAGAAGAAAAACGACTGGAGACACCTGAAGTAATGGACATTTATGGTGCTGACATGACGAAGATATCCGGTGCATCGACCCGGCGTGAATCCGCTCCGATCGGAATTGTTCCTGGAACACTGGATGAAGAAGTTGTTACGTATTTTAAAGCTGCCATTGAACTAGAGGAGCGACAGTGAGCTAGAACAATTTATTACATGTCTTTTCAATTATCTTACTAGAATTCAGAATTGATCTGCAAAGGCAGATTAAACAAGCCGGGAAAACCCCAACTTCGGACGAAGAGACTAAGATTGAAAGAGACCGTGCAGCTCTGCTCACTCTGATCAATGCCCTGAAGAATTTGGAAATAGCTGCCAACGTCCAATTGAAAGCTACCAAGGTATCGGGCAGCCTGGACATCTTGCCCGAAGCCTATCCCTTGTGCCTCCCTTCCCTCAAAAACATCTCTGGCAATCATGGAGACAAGGAAATGCAAATCCGCTTGCAGCAAGCTGACCTGCAGCTGGATCTGATCTGGGAGCTGATTGTGGAAAAGTCAATGCAGTATTCGCATATCATTCGCAATGCAAAATCGAAGGCCATCACTACCCGATCACGGCAAAAGGTAAATAACATTTCGGAGTGTCTGGACTTTCACTGTGAGCTATACAATCGGGCGTGTTCAGCAATGGAATCCCTCGGGCTTGACAAGGACGCAATGGAGCATTATCACACGTTGGAAAGGAAGCACCTCAATTCCAGCACTGCTCTCCTCCTTCCAAACGCCAAAAAATCCACCAAAATCAACCTAACGCTATCTTGGATCTGGCGCGCACGGGTACTGGCACGTACAGGAAACTTGGCTGCGGGTTCACAAGTTACCGAACCCATTGCTGTACAAGAATGTATGTTTGATCTTCACATCATCTATCCGAATGAATGCTGAGCCTGACAAGTTCTGCGCGTTCATTGGCTACGGGCCCAGGCTCTCTCTCGGCACTGGAAGGAGGAGTTTGTCCTTCTCTCAATTGAAATGGAATGGACCGTCAGATTCTTCCTATTCCATTCGGAAAAATGGGGGCACAGGGCCCGATGACCAAACGTAACAAAGCCCATGGCCACCTATGCACGCCGGAAGCGGGACACATGGTATAGGCATGCTGTCGTGGCCGATACAGCTTTTAAACAGAACAATGGTTTATATTCATCTCCCTTATTCACTCCAATGTAGATGCAAATATAAATGATATTTCAAAAATAGAACCCGGGAACTGTACATGAATCGGTTTAATCGGTATCAACATAACACTCGTTGTCCGTCGCATAAATTGTCCCGTCGATAGAGAAAGACGAACGACGATGGCTCCATATCTCATCATCCTCATCACACTCGTCACTGTAATCACCCTCCTCCTCTTCTTCCTCAATCTCCTTGTTTTCATTTACAGAATCACGAACGTCGTCACTTTTCGATCCCCACATGTCCCCCAAGTCCAGCAGGAACACATTGCTTACCTCATTGATGGATTCAGCATCATTGGTACTGTCATCCTCATCATCGGCATCGTTATCTTCGTGTAGTTGCAGACGTTCAAGTCCCAGACTGTCACCTACATCATTGAAGGATGCATCTCTGGCGTGTCGCCCCAATTCAAGTTCGTCCCTGAATAAGTGACCAACGCCTGTTTCCCTGAACGGGCTCAACAAACCAATCGAGATTGCTGCCGTCCGAGCGGGGGAAAGCAGGAAGTTGGTACGTCTTTCAGTCTCAACGGGTGATTCGCTACTGGGGAGGAATAGTGGAGTGGCCCGTACCGAACGATGGACATCATCATCATCTTGCTCACCATCGACGGACAAGGAGACATGTTGGCTGGTCGTGGATGGATCTTCGATGAGTGATAAAACATACTTTTCCTCCTCGTCGTCATCCGCTGCAGATTGTGTCTCATGAAGCCTGTCAGGCGCCTGATTTAGAATTGCCATTGGGTCATCTTCGTCTTCCTCCTCGTCTTCATCTGTTGCAGGCTGTGTCCCGGGCAGCATGTCGGGTGCCTGTTCCAAAATCGCCATTGGGTCATCTTCATCTTCGTCCTCGTCCTCAGACTCTTCCTCCGATGATTCCCCACCACTAAGAAGCCTCATAGGAGCATCGGCTAAGAGGTTCATCAGATCTTCCTCGGCTTCCTCATCGTCCGACGATGATTGATCGGTGGACTCCATAGATAATGGAGCAGCAGCCAAAAGGGCCATTGGATCGTCATACTCCGTCTGGCCCCCTTCATCCCAGCTGTAGTCATATTCATCATGCGCCCTTTGCTCTCTGAAGACGTCGACGGGTGCACCTTCCAGTAGGTCCATCAGATCTTCCGCATCGCCCCCAGTTTCCTCCATGGACATGTCATCTCTCTCCTCGTCCTCATCCAGAGCGCTCCTCAGCGTGACGGGCATGGGTCCAATAACAGAAGGCGTCAGGGACCCATCCTCGTTTTCGACTGCTGGATGGGTCACACCAAGAGGGCCATGAACTGCACCGGACGAGTCGGGGTTGTACAGGCTTCTGATCTTCATTCGGATGTCCTTCTCCAATTCCCGCGACAACAGGTTCACCTCTCCCTGTCCGCGTGGACATCCAAACCGACCTTCCCATTTGGTGGACATCATCTCGAATAGGAATAATGGAGTGGGTGAGTAATCGTGGATAACTTTCAGGGACGCCAAATGCGGTAATACGGCTTCGGGATCTTTCAAATTGTCATTGAAGTCGGGGTCGTGAAGACGGACATGGTTGTATACGGTCTGGCGGCGTTCCCGGAAGTGATCAAGGCACCTCTGCAAAGTTCTGGATGATATGACGTTGGGGTTGCCGTGATAATGGGCGGACGTTGCCCACCAACATTGATGAAACTCGAAATTCTTCGGAAGCCAGGCAGCAATATAGTAAGGAAGCCAATACCACTCCTTGATCAGGTGTGTAAGACCGTCCATTCCCCATTGGACCTCATCGAAGCACTCTGTAGCCAGTATCTCAATCGGAGGCGGTACTTGAATGTCCATTCCCAGACAACGGGCATATCCCAGATAACTGAGAAAGAAGTTCTGCAGTTGAATATAATCAATTTCAATTTCATTTCACAATGTGCTGTGCATACTAGTTCCTGACGAATGCCCTTTTGAATCCAAGCCACATGCTTTCTCTCCCGCTCCCTTAATGGCTGATGCAAACCGTGCTCGAACGCGCCGGGAAATGTCGAAAAGGAACCTTGCATGCAAACAGACTGGGTGAGGTCATACCCACTGGTGGGGGACTGGAACACTATCCGACATGGTTGAGTCTGTTTTTGCGTGCAATGTTTGAGAAGACAGGTACGAAAGATAATCGATGGAACAACAAGAGCCATCGGGTTATATGATTATTACTAATAGTCCGTGGATTGCACAGCCTCCCCGTCCCGTCTTTTCCACATGATTGGTGTCTGCCACATCATCTCGGCATACTCCAATGGCAGCGTATGATTCCCCCGTGTATCACCAACAGGGTGTCGCAAAGCCATCATCCGTCACTCACCGCTCATTTATCGATCATCCAACGGATCAACCATTGCCCTCATCATATTGTCATACCCGTTCCACTTTTTCTGTAGGGCCACCTATCAAACTGACCTCTTCTACTACTTATATCTGCCCCATCAGCCCGCAGGCCAATCCACCCGCTGCTAACCCACTCAGTTGCGATCCATGATCACCTTGGTCTCTTAAGACCTTGTTCACATCCAACCCGTCCATTTAACCATTCAATCTCTCCCTCGCTCAATCTACTCACCTGCTAATCCCCGACTCTTCACTTGTTCTTTTAGAAATCCAAATCTCACAACCCAGCCCCAGACGCCTTTGTCGGCCCATCATTGACTCGCTCGATCACTGACCCAGTTACCCACCTTCCCCCACCCGCCTACCCTTTCTCCGATCCGGCCCCCTCTTCTACGTTGACCCACCCACTCCCTCTGTTACCCTTCCCTGTCTCTAACCAGTTTTCCTGCCCACCCATCCCATCCACCCATCCCTTACCCGCCGACTCTTCTCCCCCAACCCGTCCACTCCCATCCCTACCTGTCCCTCTTGCTTATCTGCTCCCCTACCCTCACACACTCTCCCATCTGCTCTCAAACTCGCTCATCCACCCGCCCTCTTCATCCACTTTCATTCGCTCATGTACCTGCTGACCCACCCAGTTACATACCCGCCCTCACCTGGTCTCACACTCTACACCCACATCAATCCGCTCTCCCACCCGCTTGTTTACCCGCTTTCCCACCCACCCTCACCCACCCACTTTACCCGCTCCCGTACCTGCTCTCCTACCTGCCCACCCTAACCCGCTCACTCACCTACCTACCCCTCCTCTACCGCTCACCCACGCACCCCCTACTCCCCCTCACTTGCTCCCCTACAGCCTCTCTCACCCGCTCACCCGCTCACCCTCACCCGTTCATCCACCCGCTCTCCCACCAACCCTTACCCACTCATCTACCCGCTCACCCAACCACCCTCACCCGTCTATCCACCCGCTCTCCCACCCGCCCGTAACCCTACCCGCTGTTGCACCCCACCGGACTTTTCTGGTACCTCACCCAGCTTCATATCAGCCATAGACCGGAGTTGTTTATCCTCCAACCACCTGCCCACTCTCCCCTCCCCCACCCACACGTACACCCCCATGTCTCGGGGTCTTCCCTTCCTTCCCATCCCAAACCTGATCAATCATCTTCATCCGTCCCTCCCGTCCATCTCCCGCCGCCCCACTCACCTATTCAACCCTTTCATTCACACAATCCTTACCATTCACAAATGTTAATAATAGTCTTATATTATTATGAAGGAATTCCATCCGCGTTCCATGGAACAACTAAGTATATACAATGTAGTCTGTTCCATAGACTACTTAGTAACTACAGTGTAGCTTATGTATGTGGCGCGTCTCATCTTCCTTTTCCATCCACCTATCTCATCCCCAGTCACACCTTCACTACCACTCACCTTTTCACTCAGATCTCCCCTTGCGCACATCAGCAGTGCAGCTGAGGGTCATGTGAATGTGTTACGAAACACGATGTGATGCGGAGAGCGTCACAGCTTGCGTGTATGAACACAATCCTGATACCATGGCATATGCACATGCACGATGAGTTGCTGATATCATCCAAAAACACGAAAACGGAGGTATGTGGGTGTGAGGCTCATCGCAGTCGCTCTTGTGACCTCATTTGTTCCCAGACCGTTCATTAAAGACAAGTTTGATTTTCAACGGAATACTCCTTACATCAACCAGAGATGCAGCATAGCCTACAGTGATGCACATGGAAAGACCGTTTTTGAATACAGGAGGGACACTGGACATGTGAAAACCATTTTATCTATCAATACTACAGTGCTCAACCTGTTCATTGGTTTACCAACACACTGCCATCTTCATCCATATGGGCACCAAACAAACTCTGTTTGCTCAAAGATATTCTATGCACATCTCTCCGTTCCGTTTCCATAAACCACTCCCTGATCACAGATCCTCCGTCTTTCATCAGCAACACCTCCGTCTGATTACAGTGGCATGCCAGTAAGTAAACAAACATCTTGCCTCTGTCCATCAATAGATGCTCCTCTTCTACCTATGGTCTTCTTCACCCACCACCATCGTCTTATAATGGCAGCTCTTTCTTTCCGAACAATGCTGTCACAGTGCGTCTACATAGGCGCCCACTGATCGCTTACATTGATTAAACTATGTCCTATCCTCGACGGCACAGTCACGGACGTGATTGTGTATCAACATCGGTTCCCCTCCATTTGACCAGAAGCATATCATGCACATATATACATGTATAACTCCGTCCCTAATCCCTTCTAACCTCTGTCCCTCAGTTAGAGCATCACGTCCGTCTGTGAGCTATAGACAGACCTCTTTTGCTTGTCTTGGTCTGCCACCAGCAACTCTCTCCTCTGTTGATCAACAAACATGTGCATGCCTACAGTAAACTCTCATCCATCCAAAGGTCCGTTGTTATAAGCACTCACCTTTTCTCTCCTCTGGTATCTTTCCAACACTTCATTTCCTCCTTCCATCCATAGATAATGCATACCTGTTTTAGTAAGTCGCTTAATAATTTACAAGCACAGCACTATCTCCATCACCCTCCAGATTACTGCTATTAGTGCTTCTGAGAGAATATTCAGTTGAGAGAACATGGTGTGTCTGATCCTGGGATCTGTAAAACCTATGTACCTCCGTTATGTGTCCTACCTGGGATATGGGATACACCTCCATTTATTATTCATCAGAACAAGCATTTATGCACTCTCCGTCCATATGAACACCAATACAACCTCCGTTTGTTCAAAGGTAATCTCTGCAAATCTCTCCGTTCTGTTTCGGTATGCCACCCCTGATTACACATCCTCCATGTTTAATCATCAACACCTCTCCATCTGGTTACAGTAGCGAGTAAGTGAGGATGTATACTGCCTCAGTGTCACCCTGATAACCCCTATTCTGTCCTACACTACCATGTGACCACTACACACCATTCTCTGACACCTACTGTCTCTCTCTGTGCACCGCTATTCTAATCCCTCCCTTCCTCCGCTCCTTTTCCCACCCTCTCCATGTCAGGGGATCTCCTGCTACCTCCTATTGTTTTCCTTATTATTGTCCCTCTGTCTCTCTTTCCCCCTATTTCCCTTTCTCTATTTCATTATCTGGACATACCATGGACTCATATATATTATATTACACTCTCCTTTAGTTGCCACTCATTCATCATTTAGTTGTTGCCACTGTTTCATAGTCATTCCTTTGTGTTTCCCTTTGTTTATTCCCAAAGGCATTGTTTGGCATCAAGGCTGATGCCAATGCCAGCTCATCACTTAAATAGCTGTTCCACCTGGGTTTGATCCTTTACCTCTTTCTCTTTGGATCTCCCCCAGGACTTGTGTGTGTCTGAGGTGCCCTTACACTCCACTCCTGCACTGCCCGCTCCTCTGCTCAACCCTACATACCATCTCTGCCCCCCAATACCAACCCCTTCACCACTCTCCCTTCCCACCCTCCTTCTCACCCTACCCACCCCTCTTCACTCACCTATACCCACCCACCCACTGTCTCTGCTCACATCTAAACACCCCACTCCGCTCATCCATACCCATTCTACTCCGACACCATACTCCCCATCTGTCTATCCTCACTCCAGCATCTTTTCCGTTAGGTCTGCCACAGAAAGTGTCACTATCTTCTATCACAGGTGTGACCCACCCATTTCACCCCTGCTTTTTCCACCCCAACATTCAGCCTCATTACTTCCGTTGTTTAACATTGACAGAGCACGCCTATAAGTATTTGGTGAGTTTCCTCGCTATATGGTCTGTGACCTGTCTAACACCATGTGCCATCTTGTCCCCTCAATTGATCCTCTCTGTCCATCTGTCGCCCACGCCAACCACCACTATCACGTTAACCCTTTTCCCTCCGTATCACATAGTCAACCCCCCTACCCTACCGTGTCTCCATTAGTCTCCGTTACAAGGTCCGTCTCTCACTGTATATACTCTCTGTTCATCCATCACTCACCCCAACGACGGCCATCACTCTGATGCATATGCCTCTGTCACAGATAGGTAAACCCACTTTAGGTAATCCCACCGCCCCTACCTGCCTCCCCCTAACCCCTGTTCTGCAGCACATTTGGTATTTCATTTAGTATTACCATTTATTAAATCTATTAATATATCCATCGTTACATTCTTTTATATATTCAATCAATTTAATTTTTCCGTGCATCCTGAAACTGTTCTATGGAATCAATACCTCGGTACAGTGTATCTATTCTATGGAACGAGTGCCTCGCCACGAATGGACTTACCTACCCATTCCTCTCAAATATATACACTCCACCTGATACACCTTCAATGTGACTACCTATATCAACATGATTTTGTGCTTCAGGTAGAGATCACAGACTTTTGTTGGGACACACTGTCAGTCAGTTGAGTGTGGACATCATGTTGGGTGTATTTACATACATCTTGACAGGA
The DNA here is from genome assembly GCA_015501605.1 of Panaeolus papilionaceus. Lineage (NCBI taxonomy): Eukaryota > Fungi > Basidiomycota > Agaricomycetes > Agaricales > Panaeolus > Panaeolus papilionaceus. The sequence goes on along the minus strand of JADNRZ010000021.1, from coordinate 766,288 downwards.
CATTTCCACTTGAAACATAGCCTGATCCGACTGAATCTTGAACTATATCTTATTTCTTCTTTGTCTTGTTTTCTTGTACTATACATAGATGCAACTGGACTTATATCTTTCTCATATCTCTTTTGTATCTGTTTCGAAGTCAACATTGTTGTCTTGTTATCTTTAACAGCCATTCACTGATACAGCTATTGCACACCTCTATGGGAACAATCTGTCAAATTTGTGTTGCTAGTCAATTGCAACCTGAGCAACACTGAAAAACCAAACTCCCCCTCTTGGTGCAGTGAACACATCATGAATTCAAATGCAAATCACTACCAGTTCAAAATAAATACAGCCATTAAATTATAATAAATCAGATTTCTGGTAAATCATCAATAATTGACTTCCTGCGGATGACCCTTGCGGGTACCCGGGGGTTAATTCGTGCGAGATAAAATGCAAATAAAATGATAATATTCAAAGTACGAGTCGCGACTCGTTGTTGGGTGTGAAACAAAAGTAAAATACCTAAACTAAGGTCGCATGTCTAACAATCCGGATGCACAGAAGCTTTGGGTGGGAATGTGACGGAGCAAGCGTCTCTTTCACACGCCCACCTCCGTTTCAGACTGTTGACGACGTGGACCGACACCTAGCAACGGGGAGATGCTTGTGCGTTGAGTTATATGTCAGCAAAAATACTAAATAAAGAAAATACAACGCGACAAGACTTACCTGGACTTGCAAGTGACATCAGCCCAGCTGGAAGCTGACTAAAAGCCCCACCCACTTTCATATGGGTCCAATGAAGCCGAGACGAAAGCTTACAAAGCTACGTGGAGACGCCCAATGAAATAGCGAAGCCGAGAAAGAGCTCAATAAGCTTGTGTGGAGCAACTGGTAAGCGATGAAGGGACAAGAAGAAAATGAGGGAAAAGGGTGAAACACGACCTACCGAGGTTAATCTGAGGGTCACGAGGGAGAGGGAGCGACTGGGTATATAAGGAGGGAAGGATTGGGGCAGAAGAGAAGAAGCAGAAGCAGAAGCCGTTTGCACATTGCAGACCGTAGTTAGAAGTTAATAGAAGCCCTCGAACGAAGTGTTCGAGTTTTTGAAGTTATTGAAGCCCGAAGCCCAAATTTGGAAGTTTGACATCGAGTGCGCGCCGCGCTCTAGTTATTTTGATACTTATTGACATTTTGGACGCGCGGTGAGCTTAAAAGTCATTGCTATACTCTGTTAATTGGTGTTCACTCAGTTCTATTGTATTTACTGTCCGTTTGTATTCACATTTCCCCAGAACAATTACATTCGTTGTATTTCTACCTATTTACTCGTGTGACTCGAACTTAAGGTTCTCGCCACACTTTTGTGGGTGGTTTTATAGCGATCGTATCACTGCATCATCGTAGCATCACATCGCACACCCTGCACATAGATAAGGATCTTCACAACATACTGAAACACCTCTTCGACATTAAACCCCGTTGTCGCAGATGTGAGGAACAGGGAGGTTGTAAAGCGTGTAGATGTCGATATGAATTTTTCTTTGCATTCATCACTGTTGTGGCTGCTGTCGTTGTCGATAAAATCCCCGTGAACAACGTCGTAGACCCTGTCATCTCCCGGTTAATTTGTAAGCGTAGCCAACGAAATTGTTCGCCTCGGCTCACCACTCCCACTCCCATTGTCTTCCGCAAGCCCATTCCCATTCCTCAACCCCACGCTCGACACCTGCCTCGAAACAATCCTCAAACCTGCCATTTCGCTCAACCCATTCGCAGACACCGACCGTGAACCAGAAGCAGAAATATCCGAGTGCGCGTCATACCACTCCCACTCTCCGCCCTCCGTCGTCACCGTCCCCACATCACTATACCTCGACGAGCCCGCACCACCACCAACTCCACTCCGCCTAATCAGCCCCAACCCCGCCTCAGAGCTGAACGACCCCACACTCGCATCAGGGGTATGATATATGTATGCTAAAGCCCGATATCGACCCTGAATGTGTGCTATTAAAGGTTCCCGTATAAAATGACTGAGGGTGCGCGAGGGAATGAGGGTGAGATCACACTCTAGACAACGCGCGTGGTTCGATATGGACAGAGCGTGCTGAGAGAACTTTAAGGAGGCGTTGAGAAGGTGAAGGTGAAAGAGAGGGCTCGGATGAGGCTGTTGGATTTTGGGTCGGCGGAGCAGGTTGGACATCAGCCTGAGATGAACTGGGTATCATCGTGGTGGGTATCGTTGCATTGGATGCAGAGGTAATGGTAGACGTCGTTGTTGAATGTACGAGCCCAACCCTCGTTAAAAGTCCATTCGGAAATGTGAATAACCTATTTTTCGTTAGCACCGTTACTTTTGATGTTTGGCGTTGTCTCCGTCGTCCTTGTAGAGCCTTGATCCGGCATGAGGGTATGCTGAGACAACGACAGGTCCACTTCACACTCTCCTTCCACCTGAGCCTCCTCACCCACCACCAACTGCGCATCTTCATCATCAAGCCGCACCAACTCGCTCAAACACCTCATCGCTTCATCCCTGCTCACTCGGTCTGAGGTTTGGCCCTGTTCATCCTGACCCTCCGCTCCTCCCTCCACCACATCCACCTTGTTCCCCACCACCATCACACAGAATTTCGCCCTATGCTCACCTCTCGCCAGTGTATGTGCGCAGAAATTGTACCACCATTTCTGAGCTTGTAGAGCGTGGACGTGGCATTGGCAAAGGGCGTCTGCGCCTCTGAAAAATGCCCTGGAAAGGGATGAGAAACGTTCTTCGCCTGCAGTGTCGTGCGGTTTGGTGACGAGCCGAGTACGTGTTTGTCAGCAGAGAGTCAATGAAAAGAAAGAGAGCCATAGAGGACACGATCATCACCCATATCTATAAGACCGAATCCCGACTTTGAATCGTTTCGGTGATAAAGTCAGCGCCAATTGTAGGTCGATAACCTGTTGAAAAGCGGCCACTGATGTACTAAGTAGATGTCCAAGCGTTTGTTATTTTGTTGAGATTGGGTCGTCGTAGTTATAGCGAGGGCGTAGGTCAGGATGTTGTCCGCGGTGGATAAATGGTACGATAATCAGATTTCGGGTTGCAGGTGGCGATCAATCCAAGTTTAAAGGTTTGTCACTGTTATAATCGCATTCTGAATTCACGAATTTCATTAAAGCGCTCACTCTTACGCGAAAACTCGTCTTGCCATTGGCCCACACCAGACGTTCCAACGATAACTGGTTCGATGATCAGCGGGGATCGTAGTTAGGTTACATCAATTTCCCGTGTCTAGTTCCCGTCTGTTTTCATATTTCTCTGTATATTCCTCTAAAATCAGTACATGTTATGAACACCTGAGCTCTACAGCTGGAGGAGGGGGGTATCGCAAGCAGCAGGGAATGAATGTCGAGGAGAAAGGGAAGGAAGAGGAACGGCACAGCCGCCCGGCCTTTCCTGATCCAGTGATGTCATTGGCGGGTCCAAACTGCGACGCATTTTTGGGATACTTGGCGGGTTTGGCAGTTTCACTTGTTGGCGGTGGTAGATAGGTCGGCGGGACATGATGAAGTGTGATGTTTGTGAGGTGAGAGCAGGTTACGTGGATCGTCGGACAATGCTGGGAAACAGGGGTGATTAGATTTCGTTGTTGATATGGTGGCTGTGTCTCCCCCGCTTCTTTCCTTTCAACCACCACCACCACAGCACGTTGCATGTCCAAGCATCCTTTCTGTTCGTTGTCGCCCTCGTTTCACCTATAATGTAGTCGTCTCTCTCCAGACCTAGTTCTCAATCTTTCCTTCTGTTGAATCAATGTCCTTCAATGCTCAACCATTGACTCTGAATCTCATTGTGCTCGTCAGGGTCTGCCTCGTGTTCTTGGGTCGTCTCTTTATACTCTCAGTCAGCCCCAATTTCCTCTTTTTGTTTCGCGTTGCTGATCTTATACCACGTAGGAGACGTCTTGGTACTTCCTACCTGAATCCTATCTGGCGGCGTCTCTCCATCATCCAGTCCCCCACCAACGCGTGCCCGCCAAATCTATTCTTACTCTCACACACGCCGCGTGTATGCCTGTTGTGTCTGACACGAGCATTGAAATGAATACACCTTTTCCCTGATACGGCGATCTGACATTCTCTCCTGAATCCAGTTGATATCGATCAACATATCCACTTGGATCTCCGTGCCTTGTTACTCGTGCTATCAGTCTGGTGTATTCCTGTCGTGCGAGAGCTTATCATCCCCACTCCTTTGCTTTTCCATCCGGTTTTCTCGGGCGATTTTGCTAATATCGCTAGCTTGTACTGGTATGTGGTTGTGTCTACAGATTCGCTACGGCTCATTCAATCCGCTCATATCAGCTATCTCAGTTGCGCCCTGAAGGAATCCCACCGTTAATATGTGCTTCAATCGCGTCTTAGACTTCTTGACCTCGTCCTGGTATGCGGTCTTATTCCATCTTTATCTCCTGACGATAAACTCATTCCTCCCCTCCCCTTCCCTTCTCATCTCATCACCCTCAACAACGCTTCCCCCCAAACATTGCTCACAAACTTTGACCATCCAAATTTTTTCCACCAACTCGACTCTTTATACATTCTGCTGCGCATACAGACAGACCGTGATCCTGATTCCCCCCTGGTCGTGTTTTCTTAGAGCTGGGAACATAGTGGAAGTAAAGGTAGGTCCTTTCCAATGCACATCACGCCGATCTCAAGTCGCTCATTATGCTCGACCAGGCGACTCTTCGTTTCCGACCATTAAGATCCCGCATACATTTTCAATCGCTTATGAGGCTACTCACGACGATAGATGGAATAAGTCCTGGAGTCTGGTACGTATGCCTCAATATATCGACGAAAAAATAAATATACTCATGGTTAGACATAATCATAGGGTATCGGACGCGCACCTCAACGTGCTTCACTAGGTCCTGCCAGTTGAGACAATTCGTCCGTATATGCGCGATTGGAGGGTGAATTGGCGATATTGAGGAGTGCACATTCGGTTAGTAGCTCAAGTCTTATTTATTGAGTGCTGATTGACCCATTGCTGAACCTTCACAGGCGTCTCCTCGCACAACGTCGCACTATGTTGAATTACCCATCGCGCTCTACTCCGTGCTCAAACGCGCTCTCAAACTCTCTTCCGTTCCGTGATGCGTGTTCGTCGTTCGTCCTACACCTGTACTTACCTCCGGTACTCCCCTCCTGCTACGTACAGTTTCCCCGTCAGTCACGTTGACATCCATCATATTCAACCCCGCCATGTCTGCTCTCCTCTAATGCCGTCGCTCTACCTCTCACTTCATGTTTCAACCCTCCTTCCACAGTTCGTTCACGACTATACGACGCAGGGGCGAACTCCGCATATCCGATGTCTATGTAGGCAAGGTACGAAGGGTGACGGTGGACGACTGGATCTCGTGCTTGGTAGGTCTTCTAAACACATACCTTCATGCTGTCTTTTTATCATGTGCTGACGCAACCTTCTCTCTACCAGCTTCGCAAACTCGCATCCTCTTGTCTCTCACCTGTGGAACGCTTGAGAGCGCGATCTCTGCCTTGTGGATTTGCGCCATCTGGTTCATCGGTGGGTTTCCCGCTTATGCGTTGTTTTCCATGGTGATGACGATGTTCACGGTTGCTTTCATTCCTTTCAGGCTTCTCTCCACCATTATACACGTTACTCTTTGGTACCCTCACCCATTCTCACCAATGGCACTCACCAAAACGACGAATCTACGCAACCTAGCTCCAACGCGGTACGTAGAAGGAGACTTTCAAAGGATGACGAATTTTGAACAATGGAGCGACGGACACGGGTTCCATAGTGTTTAGTACATGGCAGTAACGTTAGCGAGCGCGAGGGATAAGATATGCTGTTGTATGATGAATCTAATGCATTCCACTTTGGAACGCAAACGTGAAGAAGTCCCAACGTCGACAATGAGAACTGCAGAGACGAGAAGGAAATATGTCGGATTTGATCTAATCTAATCTATTTCTGTCATTGGCAGTGTGCTCGTCTCATGACTGATTAACAGGTGGAATGCACGAGGTAATTAGATTCTGTGAAAACAACTGCCGCCACCCATCATTTGTTTCTTCTTCCCATCATCTCGCGCAGTTCGTCTGCCTGACCAGCATCGCTATAGCTCTTCTTTTTCCTTACCAAATCTCATACCACAATGGCCACTACTTCGAAGATGGAATACAAGAGCATCGAAGTCACTGGAACTGTTTCTGTTGAACGAGTAGACCGGGGAGGTGTTTACAAAGTTCTGTCAGTCAATTATTTTACACAATATTTTACTATACCTCTAACGTTAGTCTGACCACAGAATCATGGGTCCGACGGGGGCGGGGAAGAGCTCCATACGTATATGGCATTTAGTACTGCCTGCCAAAAATATTACTCAGGATTTAAACTCGCTCTAATTTCGTTCTCCGTGTCTAGTTTATCGAGGCCCTTGGCTTCAAGGGCTCCTCGAAGATATCCAGTAACGGTCTGGATGGATACACCCAGGCCATATCCACCTACAAATTGAACAATGTCACTCGAGATGGTCTTCCAATTTATCTTGTGGACTCGCCTGGCTTTGCCGACACAAAAATATCGGAGATGGCCATCGTCTCCATGTTACAGAAATGGATGAAGGACAATGATGCGTGAGTCTAGCTTCTTCTGCTTACTGTTCTGTTTTGTGGGTTTTGTTGATTTTCATTGTATTGCTAATGATATGCTCACTTTATTAGTTATTTTCATCACATTTTATACTTGACACCAATTTCAAGCACTCGCCTGCCTGGCACCCAGCGGCAGGTGCTGAAGACATTCAATGCCCTCACTGGTGTTGAAACAGCAAAGGATGTGATGATAGTAACTACGATGTGGGATAATATTTGGGGTGAAAATGCAACAAAGCGTGCAGAAGACAATTATCAGCAGCTTCAAAATGATATTTGGAAGGTTATCACTTTCTCATTCATTTGTTCTCAATTAGGAGCTCACTTATCTATTCAGGACTTCATTCAAGAAGGGGCTCAACTGATGCAATTCCACAATGCACAGGAATCAGCATTGTCAATCCTGGATAAAGCCTTTGCCTCAGATGGTGGGGAACTTTTTTCCATTGAACATCATCGAAAAAACATGCGAGGAAGTCCATTTGAAGGCAACCTTGTCAGAGACCTCCAAGATTGAATCCAGAATCTCAAATCACATATCCCCACCCTCCATGATGAGCTTGCTCATGCCGAAGTACAGGATGATGGCCTGCTGCTCTCAACTCTTCACCCAAGGATTCAAGAAGCCAAGGAGGACCTCTCTCGATTCCAAAAGGAGCTTGATGATTTCAATTCAGCGCCCCTTCTCCCAGAATCCAGTGAAGATGAGGATGAAGAGATCTCTGATGATGAGGATGAAGGGATCTCTGAAGATGAAGCAGGCTCACATGATAATGATGAGGCAGAGTCTGAGCTTGAAGCTGCTGAAGAAGGTGACAGGAAATCAGAGCAATCTAATGGTGAGCAGTCTGAGGTTGTGGGTAGCTGGAGTGCCACAGCCTTCCATGTCCAACCCATCCCTGTTGTTCCCACTTTCCTTGTTGGTTCCATTGCTCCTCTCCCTGATACACCCCTTACCCCTGAAGCTGGTGCATCACCTATTCACCCACTTGATGAGCAACCTGTTGCCCTGGCAGGCAACCCTTCATGCCCCCCAATTCCAACCAACTCTCCATCTGGTTTGCAAGAGGTCCAACCTGTGCTGCCACAGCAACTCTTTCCAACAGCTCATGCTCCTAGCCGATTTGTGCAAGTTATGAAGAAGCTCAAGTGTTGGGGTGATGCTGCTGCTGACCTTCATGAGAATTGAGTGCCTATCAGTGAGTTCACCATCCTGCTCAAAATGCATGGCACTGATTTCAAGTGTCAATAGTCTTGGTTATCATGAACACATCATGAACACTCTTGGGTGTCTCCCTTTTCTCAAATTTTATGCATCTTTTGTCTCTATTTTTTCTGTATCCTTCATTCCATCTTTCATTGATATGTTACATATACTGTACCTATGTATGCTCCCTCATTACTTTTGATGTTTTCTGACTGCCTTGTCTGTTTTCCCTTGACATTTCTATATACTTTTTGTTTTCAATGTTCTCTAGGAATGTTCTAGTGGCTTCATTTTGTAGTAAACTCAATACCATTTCAATGCAACAATGTATTTATCAGCTGGATATGGTTTATGGATGGGTGTGGGTGAAAGCAGTGGGCGTGACATGCACACCATTTAAGGTGGTATCTGGGCAATCATGGATAAGGAGACACAAGGTGGATTCATGGTGGTGGTGGGTTAGGTTGAATGGATAGGTGCAATGAACACTACAACAGAACAGCCTGTTTCACCTTTTTCATTTATGATTCCCAGTTCAGTTTATCCATTGTCTTCATTGCTACCCCCAACATTGTTATCCAAGTGAATCTCCAGTCTTTGTGGTGATTCTCACATCATGAATTCTTGCCTGATGCTCTCAACCCTGCTTTCACCTGCTCTGTATAGCTGTCCCTGTCTGTTGCATTTTATTTTCCACTAACAGTGCAAGTAATCAGAGTGGCATACACCCATTGACCATCTTGTGCAGGAACATTGTTGGATATCACCCCTGTTGTCACATCAGATGAGCTAACATCACCTCCTGTTGGCTCGTCCACATTTCTTCCTCTGTCAACACCACCCTCCTGAACAACCAGGTGCATCAAAATGCGCCTGACTAAGTTAAATTTTTCATTTGCCCATAACTACCTTGAGTTACTCATCCCTCTCAACCATTCCATTTGTCACTAGTGGACTTTGGGTAGAACTTATGTCGACATGCATGATACTTCATCCTTTGAATCTGATTACGCTATGGCCATCAGCCTCACTCACTTCTGGTTATACACTATGTATTTCGTCATCAGGTGGTGTAATGCTCTATATCCCACACCACTACTTAGCAGACAAGGTCATGTATCTCATTGCATCCCCAAAACTTGCATTGGTCCCATTCAATCGTTCAGTGTATTTAATCCTTTATCCCACCATCACCCATTAAGTGGTTGCAAGTAAGTGCTCCATGTCCCCATTGATGAGCACTGCATTGGCATCCCCCTATTTTTCGGTTTTTCTCCTATTTCCCGTTTACTTCTATTCACATCAGCACTTCGTTCACACACCAAGCACTCTTGGTTTCCCAATATTTGGAGCATTTTCTTTTAATTTCTATCATTTTCCATAGTTTTACATACATAATGTACTTAGTTTACAATGACTACAAGCTTTTTTCAGCCTTGTATTTTGTTTTTTGTCTTTGTATGTTGTCTTCATCCTTGTCCAGTGTCCAGGTACACCTTCGTCAGCGCTCATTTTTGTTATTTTCATTGTCTTCATCCTCTGTCTTCGTCTCATTTCACCTCACACTCACCTCACCTTCCCATCTCCTCTTTACTCTCGCATATCGACCCCACAAACTTGTACTGCGCATCTCACCGTCCTTTTTCATCCCACCATCTCATTCCCTCATAACACCTTCACTGTCACTCACCTTTCACTCAGATATCCCCATGCACATCACCATCTTGAGCCAATACTGACGCTCAAATATGAGATTCAACAGATGAGCAGGACTTTTATGTTGCGATGTTGAGAACCGGGTGTCATGTCGAAGCATTAGATGTTTGGTGTCCAGGCACAAGGTACATATATATCATCGAGACAAACAGGAGGGTAGTTTGGAGGCTTGATTGGTTATGGCTAGATCATGAGTGACCTCCTGATACTTTTAATGGTCAACTAATGACTATGTGATCCTGGAAGTCCTCCATATCCCTCATTATCACCCTTCTCACCGCATTCAAATGATTAAATCCTGAGTGAGGATTGCTCGCTGGAAAGCAGATTAATCGAGCATGCTGTTTTCAAAAAGGTGCGTTCTGCAGAGTTACCTGCATGGCAAATCGAAAGTTAAAACTTCGATGCTCACAAGGGTCATCTAACCATGATACACAAACCAGCACGGGAAGTGCACTGTCCCTAACCCTATCCATCACCCACACTCTATTCACACCTCCCTCAACAACTTGTCTAAACACGATATGTAATGTTCCACTTATTCCGGCTTTCGAAGTATTTGGGAATGTGGGCTCACACTGGAGGGAGCTGTTGAACCTGACAACGGTTAGTGTTCTTCTCACCCCCCCTTCTTCTATTTCAATCACAACCAGGTTAATCAATGCGTCATTGAGCGTAGGAGTCAGAAGAAATCACCCTCCTCAGAAGCCATGGGACATGTAGAGTAAGTAAGCTAACATGTGTGCACACTAGGTCGGAATTTGACAAGGGCGTTGAGGGAACACATCACAACTGAGCATCTACCTCTTGTCTCCTTTTTTCTTTATCTATCATGCATTGGTTGACTCATTCATCACCTTCCATGTTGCACCGACCTCCCATCCATCACCAGTTCGCCCTCCATCACTCAAACAAACCACCATTCTGTCTCACCTTGCCTCTCTCAGGCTACTGAACCAAACCTGCTGTTTGTGGGACAGGGAGTCAGCTTTTTTCCCTTCGTAGTTTCAGTGAATTACTGTCATGAATGGTATCACTAGGGGTCAGCAGGGAAAGTCAAGGCATGTCCTGGTGTTGAATACTCTCTGCCCATCTCATCTCATTCATTACCTCACACCTTTTTGTCACATTCACAATGCCCATCCATATGTTCAATCCCATCGGTCAAGTCCAATCGCGCGCCAAGATGATGTGCTCAACAACATCGCCCACTGCTGGAAGGGTTCAAATTTGACATATTCTCGTTTAGCTCATGCATGAGGTGTCGTGGATGTGAAGATCAAGCATGAGCACCAGCGGTGGCGTTGGAGCGGTAGGATTACAAGTAAGCCAGCATATAATCGATGAGCGTCACGAACGCTCCTCGTTTTGATTTTGTGAAGCTGATGCACATATGTCTGTCTGGGGTTGCGTGGTTTGACTTTGTCTCTTTTCCATTTGCACTTCGCATGTCCACCTTGACATGGTCCAACTACGCGTCATATGTACAAGTTGTTATTTCATGCTCGAATAAATGTTGTTCGTGAAAACGAAAGTTCAGTTTAACCCTACCCTAAGGGTAGATGAGCTGAATACTCTTCTTTTCATCTAGGGAATTTGAATCGCGTCACGTTGGTATATTTCAAATGAAACTCAACAACGAAATGCTAAATAGTATTGAAACGGATACGACAAGGGCATAAATTATGCAATGCAACTATTTTTATGCCTCCAAAATTTTGCTCAAAATGCGGCTTATTTGGTCGTGCTACAAACCATTGTGGTTCGCGTCTCGACTGGGGAGGCAAATAATGAGATAGTGGTTACTAGACACATTTCGCCCCTACTTCGCCTGTATTTCATGTACTCGGCAGTGGAGTGAAGCGAAGCCGTCCGAGACATGCCTGTGAAATTAAGAATTCAGTTGCCGACAGGGTGGCTGTGTCTCCACCAGCTCTCTCCTTTCACACATCATGACCACAGCACGTTGTATCTGTAATTCACCCCTTCTTTTCGTCATCGCCCTCATTTCACCCATATCTGCTCCTGTCTGTCGATATGCAGCTCTGAATCCTTGATCAATGAGCAATATTACTCGAGGAAATCACCCTCCAATTGTGACTGGGATGGGATATGCGGACCTGCGGAGTTGATGCGTTGGATGCGCGTTTCACGGTGAGTGAGCGTATTCCTTTTCTTCTTGCTATTCTGACGCTCTTTACCATTCCTTCTGTCAATTAAATATCTTCAAATCGCCAGTTCTTCACCCTGAATCCATCGTCGTGGTTGTTGTGTGCCTCTTGTTTAGGCCTTGTCTCTTTCTCCTCCCCGTAAGTGTTAATATTCCCTTTATTTATGTCGCGTTGATAACCTGTGACCACGCAGGCGTCATCTTTGTGCTTTCCACCCAATTTCCACCCCTTCATTATCCAGTCCTCCACCAACGCGTGCCCGCTAAATCTATTCTTGCTCTCACACGCGCCGCTTTTCTTCCTGTCGTGTGTCTGACATTCCGTCCTCAATCCGTTTGATATCGATCAACATAGCCACTTGGATCTCCGCTCCGTGTTCCTGGTGTATTTCTGTAGTCCAAGAGCTTATCGTACTCACTCCTGTGCTTTTATATCCAGTCTTCTTGGGCAATTTGCTATGATGGCTAACTTGTATTGGTACGTGATTGCTCCTACGGTTTCGCTGCGTCTCATTCAATTCACTGATCCACTATTTCAGGATTGCCACGAAGGAATTCTACCGCTAAGGTGTGGTCTCCAATGGCGTCTTCGAGTTATTGACCTCGTCGTTGTGTGTGGGTTCGTTTCATCTTCATCTCCTGACGCTGAACACACTTCTTCCCTTCCATTCTCATCTCACCACCCTCAACAACGCCTTCGCCCCACCACTCAAAGTCTTTCTGCCAACTCGACTCTTTATGCACATTCTCCTGTGCATACAATAGAGCGTGATCCCGATTTCCCTTGGTCAAGTTGTTGAGAGCCAGGAGCATAGTGGATGCAAAAGTACGTCCTTTCACAAGGGCGCATAACACCGAACTCAAGTAGCTAATTATGCTCGTCCAGGCAGCCCTTCGCGTGGCTTTTCACAACACTAGATGGTATAGGTCTCTAGGTCCCGAAGTCCGGTATGTATACCTCAATATCTCGACAAAAAATCAATATATTAATCATTAGGCATGTTTATAGGATGTCGTACGCGGGCTTCACTCCTACACAGGTCGGTGTCCAGTCGATTGAGAGAAGTGAAAATACATGCGCGATTGGAGGATGGATTGCGGTATTGAGGAAGGAGGCGCGATGGAGTGCACACTTGGTTAGTAGCTCACTTCCATCATTTTTTTATATTGTCTTGACTGATCCATTTCTGAAACTTCACTGGTCACCCTTTACCCGTCGTCTCACCACGTTGCATTACCTTCCAACCATCACATCCTGCTCTACCCCGTGTTCAAACGCGCTCTAGAACCCCCTTTCCTTTTGTGGTGCACATTCACCGTTGCTCTTATATCTGTACATCCAGTACCCCCCACCTGCTACGTACAGTTTCACCCCCGTCGGTCACGTTAGCATCCATTCTACAATCACGCCATGTTCGCTCTACTCGAATGCCGTTGCTCAACCTCCCACTTCGTGCTTCAACCCTCCTCTCACAATACGTTGACGACTATGCTACGCAGGGGTGAACTCCGCATAACCGACGTCTATGTCGGGAAGGTACGAAGGGTGACGATGGACGGCTAGATCTCGTGCTTGGTAAGTGTTCTAAACATCCTTGTGCCCTGTCTTGTTATCATGTGCTGATGCAACCTCCTCTTTGCCAGCTTCACCATCTCGGGGTTATCTCGTCTCTCATCTGTGGCACGCTTGAGAGTGCGATTGCTGCCTTTCTGCTTGGCGCGATCTGGTTCATAGGTGGGTTTTCCGCTTATGCGTTACTTTCATTTCTTTCAAGTTTCTATCCGCCATTATACACGTTACCCCTTGGCACCCTCACCCACCCAGGTCGATGGTGCTCACCAAAACGACGAATCTATGCGATCTATTTAAAGACGGCACATTGAAGGCGACTTGGAAGAAATACGAGGGGTTTTTGAATCATGCAGCGACGGACATAGGTTCAGTAGCGGTTGGTATTTGCAGTAACGTTAGCGGGTGCCAGGTATTAATTATATACGATGTCGTATGATGAATTCAATCCATTCCGCTTGGTAATGCTAACATGGAGAAGTGCGGACGTTGATTAGGTTCAGTTGACAATAAGAACTGAAGAGACAAGAAGGAAATAGGTTGGCTTTGATAAAATATGATCAATTTCTGATATTGACACGATGCTTGTCTGATGACTGGCGAACAGGTGGCCCAGTGAGTGATGGATTTCTTTTCAAATTCTTTTCTCGTTTCTCTCGGTCATATACACGTGTATATCATTAATGAATGTTGCTCATCCCATCTCGTTCTCTGGCTAAAATTTGTCATATATAGCAGTTCCTATCTCCTGTTTCATCTAGTTGTCGTCCATAACCGCTCCACTACGTCAACTACAACACGCTCTCCCCACACATTCACCTGTCAGGGATACCACTTGGGGCGAATGAGGAAGTACCAATCCTTATCCGACGATCACAGAGCCCTCTCGCCGTTCAATTGGCTTCCTATTGGCAGCACGGGTCGCAGAGGGCGATAAACGAGTAGATAATATTCATGTAGCTATGTACATTCATCTTATATAGCTAAGAACCTAGTCATATAATTAATAATATACTTAATAATGTCCGTTGCTGAGCTAATGTGTAGATTAATAAATATTCGAGATGACGAATGCCAGATTAGCCAGCTCCGTATTTCCAACACTTTCCCATAACGTTAGTATCCTTCCTCACAGTCACCACAATCCCGGCTTCTCATCTGGAGGACGGGATCTGACTAGGTGGCCCGGATAGGTCAGGAGCACCAAAGCAAGTCTTAATCCTGGACCAGAGAAGGGATAGGAGGCAGAGCAATTTGTGTGGTTCATATGCGTCTGAGTGAGTTTCTTCCTTCACTTTTTCTTTATTTTTACTGATTATGTGCATTCTAGGCAATGCATTTCAGCACCCAGGACCTATGACTTGTCAAAAGTTTCCAACCGCGTCCCCCGCAAACACAATTGCCTGCTCTCTCGGCATCACACGAACGCCCTTTGGATTGTCCCTAGGAACTGGCTGAACCATGAATCGCGACTCCGACGGGAATACGGGACGGTATTGAGGGACGTAAGCTAAGGACAGGATGTGCAGGAAATATCAATGTTGGCAAAGAAGGGACCTATGGATGGTGCGAAGACGGGATGCAGAGTCGGGGATATGAGAGATTGAGAATGGGGTGTCGTGTTGAAGTGACTGAGTGCCTTTCGTGTTAGGGCACAACGTATATATGTATCAAAGAGAGAAACAATTGAAGCACGCGTCCTGATACGCAGATAAAACTCACAGAACCAAATATGAAGGATAAGTAAACATACCTTGAAGATATCAAAGGCAGGGATAATGAGCTGCTGGATCCGAACATCATCAATCTCGCAGGAGTGATCGTAACAGCACTCCCCGAGCTCGAGCTCTCGTTCCCTATCCCATTCCCCAGCACATTTTTGTTCTGGTTCTCAACTTCAACGTCTTTATCACAACCCACACCCGTCGCACCCGTACTTGTACTCGTCCTCGACGTAGAAGACTGAGCCGGAGCCGTCGTAGTGGTACTACTCCCACTCACAGTCGTTGTTATCGCCAGCGGAGGTTGTGAAGCGCGTAGATGTCGACATGAATCATTCTTTGCATTCGTCAATGTTGTGGCTGCCGTCGGTGTCGATAAAATCCGAGCGAACAGCGTCGTAGACCCCGTCAGCTCCCCATGAACCGTCAAATTCGTAAGTGTAGCCAACGAACTTGTTCGTCTCGGCTCACCACTCCCACTCCTATTGGCTTCCTCAAGCCCATCCCCATTCCTCGAGCCCACGCTCGACACCCGTCTCGAAACAATCCTCGAACCTGCCATTCCGCTCACTCCAAACGAACTCCTGCTGGCGCTCCTACTCCCAAACCCCAACCCATTCAGACACCGACCGCGAATCAGAAGCAGAAATATCCGTGTGCGCATCATACCATTCCCAATCTGGGCTCTCCGTCGTCACCGTCCCCACATCACTATACCTCGACGAGCCCGCATCACCACCAACTTCACTCCACCTAATCAGGCCCAACCCCGCCTCAGAGCTGAACGACCCCACACCCGCATCAAGGGGTATGATACGTGCTGAAGCCCGACATCGACCCTGAATGTGCGCTATTAAAGGTTCCCGTATAAAATGACTGAGAGTGCGAGGGGGAATGCGGGTGAGATTGTGCTCTAGACAACGCGCGTGGTTCAATATGGACAGAGCGTGCTGGGTGACCTTTAAGGAGGTGTTGAGAGGGTGAAGGTGAGAGAGAGGATGATGATGCTGTTGGATTTTGGGTCGGCGTAGGAGGTTGGACGCCAGCCTGAGATCAACTGGGTATCATCGTGGTGGGTATCGTTGCGTTGAATACTGAGCTGACGCTAGAAGTCGTTGAATGTACCAGTCCAACCCTCGTTAAAAGTCCATTCGGAAATGTGAATAACCTATTTTTCGTTAGCACTTCTGCTTTTAAGGTTGGCGTCGTCTCCATCGTCCCTTTCGTCGCAACTCTCGTAGAACCTTGACCGGGCATGAGGGTATGCTGAGATGACGACAGGTCCCTTTCACTCTCTCCTTCCAGCTGATCCTGCCCACCCACCACCGACTGCGCATCTTCATCGTCAAGTGGGACCAACTGGCTCGAAAACCTCATCGATTCATCCCTGCTCACACGGTCTGAATTCTGATCCCGTTCATCCTGACCCTCCACCACGTCCACCTTGTTCCCCACCACATTCTCACAGAATTTCGCCCTATCCTCATCCCTTACTGGAGCATGAGCGCAGAAATCGCACCACTATTTTCTGATTTTGTAGAGAGAGGTCCTGTCGTTGACGTCGTACATGAGCATAACGGCGTCTGTGCGCCCAAAAACGTAGTGGATAAGAATGAGAAGCGTTCCTGAGTGGTGGTATCCTGTGGTTTGGTGACCAGGCGAGTTCGTATTTGTCAGAAAAGAGTCAATGAAAAGAGAGAGAGGCATAAAGCGCAGAGGCATCACGAGAAGGTCTGAAGTACACGATCATCACCCCATACCCGTAAGACCGAATCGCCCCGCCCAGACTTTGAATCGTTTTGGTGATAAAGTCAACATTGATTGTAGGTCTGCAACCTGTTGAAAAGTGTCCAGTGATGTACTAAGTCCAGCGTTTGTCATTTGTTTGATATCGGGTCGTCGTAAGTAGTTATAGCGACTGTGTTGGTCAGGACATCATCGATGGTGGATAAACGGTACGATATTCAGAGTTCGCTTAGCAGAGTCATGATAAATCCAAGTTCAAAAATTCCTCAACATTATATTCACATTCAGAATTCATAAAATTCATTAATGCTCTCACCTTGACGCGAAAACTCGTCTTGCCAACGCCAGACGCTCGGGTCGTTCCCAATGGTTAAAGCAAATTCGTGCCCCTATTTCCAGTTCTTTTTTCATTTTCTCTTTATATTCCTATAAATTCAGTGTATATTATGAACGTTAAGCTCTGGAGTTAGAGGAGGTGGGACATCGCAAAGTAACAGGGAATGAATGTCGACGAGAAAGGGGAGAAAGAGGAACGGCACAGCCGCCCGGCCTTTCCAGAGTCAGTGATGTAATTGGTGGGCCCAAACTGCGACGCGTTTGGGATGCTTGGTGAGTTGGGCAGTTTCAATTGTTGGCGGTGGCAGATCTGTCGGCGGGACGTGATGAAGTGTGATGTTTGTGAGGTGAGAGCAGGTTGAGTGCTGGGAAACAGGGGTGATTAGATTCGTTGCTGACATGGTGGCTGTGTCTCCACCTGTTCCTTCCTTTCAACCACCACCACCCAGCATGTTGCACGTCCAAGCATCCTTTCTGTTCGTTGTCGCCCTCGTTTCACCTATAATGTAGTCGTCTCTGTCCATACCTAGTTCTAAATCTTCCTTCTGTCGATTAAATATCGTTCAATGCTCAGCCATTCACTCTGAATCTCATTGTGCTCGTCGTTGTTTGCCTCGTGTTCTTGGGTCATCTCTTTATCCTCTCAGTCAGTCCCAATTTCCTCTTTTTGTTTCGCGTTGCTAATCTTATACCATTTAAGAGACGTCTTGGTACTTCCTACCTCAATTTTATCTGGCAGCGTCTCTCCATCACCCAGTCCCCCACCGACGTGTGCCCCCCAAATCTATTCTTACTCTCACACACGCCGCGTGTCTGCCTGTCGTGTCTGACACGAGCACAGAAATGAATTCACCTTTTCCCTAATACGACCATTCTGTCCTGAATCCCTTTGATATCGATCAACATACCCACTTGGTTCTCCGTGCCATGCTCCTCGTTCTATCAGTCTGGTGTATTCCTGTCATCCCAGAGCTTATCATCCCCACTCCTTTGCTTTTCCATCTGGTTTTCTCGGGCGATTTTGCTACAATCGCTAGCTTGTATCGGTATGTGATCGTGCCTACCATGTCGCCACCGCTCTTTCAATCTAGTCATATCCGCTATCTCAGGTGCGCCCTCAAGGGATTACGCCGCTACTATGTGCTTCAATCGCGTCTTAGACTTCTTGACCTCGTCCTGGTATGTGGTCTTATTCCATCTTTATTTCTCGACGATAAACTCATTCCTTCCCTTCCCTTCTCATCTCATGTCATCACCCTCAACGACGCTTCCCCCCAAACATTGCTCACAAAGTTTGACCATCCAAATTTTTTCCACCAACTCGATCTTTATACATTCTTCTGCGCATACAGACAGACCGTGATCCTGATTCCCCCCTGGTCGTGTTTTCTTAGAGCTGGGAACATGGTGGAAGTAAAGGTAGGTCCTTTTCCAATGCGCATTACGCCGATCTCGAGTCGCTAATTATGCTCGTCCAGGAAACTCCTCGTTTCCGACCATTAAGATCCCGCATACCTTTTCAATCGTCAATGAGGCTATTCATGACAATAGATGGAATAAGTCCTGCAGTCCGGTACGAATGCGTAAATATATTGACGAAAAAATAAATAGACTAATCGTTAGACGTGATCATAGGGTATCGGACGCGCACCTCAACGTGCTTCGCTAGGTCCTGCCAGTTGAGCCAAGTCGTCAGTATATGCGCGATTGGAGGGTGAATTGGCGATATTGAGGAATGCAACGAGGGAGTGCACATTCGGTTAGTAGCTCAAGTCTTATTTATTGAGTGCTGATTGACCCATTGCTGAACCTTCACAGGCCTCTCCTCGCACATCGTCACATTGCTCAATTAGCTTCCAACTCAGATCGCGCTCTATTCCGTGCTCAAACGCGCTCTCAAACCCTCTTCCGTTCCGCGATGCGTATTCGTCATTCGTCCTATACCTATACTCCGGTCTTCCCAACCTGCTACGTACAGTTCCCCCCCGCCAGTCACGTTGACATCCATCGTATTCAATCACGCCATGCTTGCTCTCCTCTAATGCCGTCGCTCTACCTCTCACTTCATGGTTCAAGCCTCCTCCCACAGTTCGTTCACGACTATACTATACAGGGGCGAACTCTGCACATCCCACGTCTAGTAGGGAAGATGCGAAGGGTGACGATGAATGGCTAGATCCCATGCTTGGTACGTTTTCTACGGATATCCTTGCACACTGTCTCGTTATCATGCGCTGACGACACATCCCTTTCCCCAGCTTCGCCATCTCGCATCCTCTTGTCTCTCACCTGTGGAACGCTTGAGAGTGCAACCTCTGCCTTGCGGATTGGCGCCATGTGGTTCATAGGTGGGTTTCTCGCTTACGCGTTGTTTTCCTGCGTGATGACGATGTTCAGGATTGATTTCATTCCTTTCAGGCTTCTCTCCGCCATTATACATGTTACTCTTTGGTACCCTCACCCATTCTCACCGATGGCACTCACCAAAACGACGAATCTACGCAACCTAGCTCCAACGCGGTACGTAGAAGGAGACTTTCAAGAAGGATGACCAATTTTGAACAATGGAGCGACGGACACGGGTCCGTAGTGTTTAGTACATAGCAGTAACGTTAGCGAGCGCGAGGCAAGGATAATATATGCTGCTGTATGATGAATCCAATGCATTCCGCTTTGAAACGCGATCGTGAAGAAGTCCGAACGTCGAAAATGAGAACTACAGAGACGAGAAGGAAATACGTCGGATTTGATCAAATCTGATCTATTTCTGTCATTGACACCGTGCTCGCCTCATGACTGATTAACAGGTGGAATGCACGAGGTAATCGGATTCTGCGAAGACAGGCGCGGCTGCCCATCGTTTGTTTCTTCCTCCCATCATCTCGCGCACTTCGTCTGCTTGACCCGCATCTCATATACTTTTTTTGCTACTAAATTTTGTACCACAATGGCCGCTACCTCGAAGATGGAATACAAGGAGATCAAAGTCACTGGAACTGTTTCTGTTGAGCGAGTAGACAGAGTAAACAAGCCACAACGCGAATGGGCTGTACTGTCAGTTATTTAACGTAGACAATATCCCACTATAGCTCTAATGATGTTCTTACCCAGAATTATGGGTCCAACGGGGGCGGGTAAAAGCTCCGTGCGTATTTACTATATAAAACTGCATACCGAAAATAATACCCAGAATGTTAACTCGCTCTACTTTCCTTTATGTTTAGTTTATCGAGGCCCTTGGCCTCAAGGGCTCCGCAAAGATATCCAGTAACGGTCTGGATGGATGCACCCAGGCCGTATCCACCTACAAATTGATCAATGTCACTGATAGTCACGGCGATCCATTTTATCTCGTGGACTCGCCTGGCTTCGCCGACACAAAAATATCGGAGATGGCCATTGTCTCCATGTTACAGAAATGGATGAAAGACAATCATAAGTGAGTCCAGCTTCTTATGCTCACTGTTCTGTTAGATGGGTTCTGTTGATTTTCATTGCAATGCTAATGATATGTTTGCTTTATTAGGTATTTTAATTGCATTTTATACTTGACACCCATTACAAGCACTCGCCTGCCTGGCACCCAGAGGCAGGTGCTGAAGACATTCAATGCCCTCACTGGTGTTGAAACAGCAAAGGATGTGATGATAGTAACTACGATGTGGGACAATATTTGGGGTGAAAATGCAACAAAGCGTGCAGAAGACAATTATCAGCAGCTTCAAAATGATATTTGGAAGGTTATCACTTTCTCATTCATTTGTTCTCAATTAGGAGCTCACTTATCTATTCAGGACTTCATTCAAGAAGGGGCTCAACTGATGCAATTCCACAATGCACAGGAATCAGCATTGTCAATCCTGGATAAAGCCTTTGCCTCAGGTCTTGGGGAACTTTTTTCCATTGATCATCATGATGAAAATATCAAAGGGAGTCCATTTGAAGCTAACCTTGTCACAGACCTCCAAGATCGTATCCAGAACCTTAAATCACATATCCCCACCCTCCATGATGAGCTCACTCATGCCAAAGCACAGGGTGATGACCTGCTTCTTTCAACTCTTCGCCCAAGGATTCAAGAAGCCGAAGAGGACCTTGCTCGATTCCAAAAGGAGCTTGATGACTCAGGACTCCTGCCTCCTGTCCATCTCACTCCTCTTGCCACCCCTCCCCCCGATTCCGAACCTCATGGTACCACTCTGCAAGCCAATGATGCAACAGATATTCAGCAATCTGAAAAGCCAGTTTTCTTACCACCCCTGGACCCTGAACCAGCAGTACATGGTCAACTGGCAGTCAAGGTAAATATCACACTCTCATTGTTAATGACCTGTCTCTCACTTCCTCCTCTTGTCACCCAGATCAAAGCTGTCCCTGATGTGCCTCCAATCTCTGATGTTGTCACTTTATCCATTCCTCCTTCTGATTTGCAGCGACATATCCCACCAAGTCACGAGATGGCAGCTCCCAGCATCTCTCGATCCATTGAGGATGATGTCCAAGCTGAGGCACAACAGCCTACCCCAGTGCAGCATGCTCCTGGGCGATTTGCTCGCATTATGCAGTTGATGAAGTGTTGGGGTGATGCTGTTGGTGAGCATCATGCCACATGAGTACCTTGGTGAGTTGTTAACCTGTTTCATCTGCAATTGGAATGAACTTATTTTTTGGCTTGTGATAGTAGTGCAAGCCAGGGGCGTGGTAAGCGCAGCAGGAGTATGGTTGGCTGATTCATGTGTTTCAACATTTTCCCTTCTCTCCCATTTTCCTTTCTTGTTTCACTTTTCTATCCTTTCTCTCCCATGCTTTGTTATGTGTATGATATCTCGCTAGTTTGAACACTCCCTTATTCACATTGCATTTTCTGTGTTTTATCACTTGCTTTGGCTTCGTTTTCACACCTTTTCATTATGTATATCCCTCACTGAAACACAGTGTCCTCTGTGATTCCTTTTGTAGTGCCTGACCTTGATATACTTT
Organism: Panaeolus papilionaceus; assembly: GCA_015501605.1. NCBI lineage: Eukaryota > Fungi > Basidiomycota > Agaricomycetes > Agaricales > Panaeolus > Panaeolus papilionaceus. Next base: position 744,170 of record JADNRZ010000021.1, on the reverse strand, counting down.
CAATGTTATTTAATCATTTACAATGAGGTTCTGTTGATAATTCTTGCATATCTCGATGCTCTCGTCAGGTGCTCATATCCATCGCGCACCTTCGTTGGGACACATTGTTCGTCAGATGAGTGAAAATATCATGTTGAGTGTGTTCAGTTTCTTGAAAGGAAGGTCATGGGTTCACATTGCTGTCAATTTCCGAGCGATAGATTGAATTTGATGTGAAGAATGGATACACTCGTGTCAGATAGATGACCGTGAGGTGACATTCACGATTGATGCGTAGTCGCCATAAGGAGGATGGGTGGTGTGGCTGTGTCAAATGCAACCACCACCATGACCAGCTTGTTCGATTTATGGATAAACAACTCAACTCTCTTTCTTCATCCTGCCAGCAAATTCACATCTCTCACTCTTCATACAATGAGAACTCGTTTTGAGAGCCCAGCATCCTGAAAACATGACGTGTTATTGCAGGAACCCATTGTTGCGCGCTTGATCTAACCAGAGGGTAAATCATAGTGAGTGAACCCTTTGAAGACACATCCTCATTCCTTTCACAAGGTATGACCACCATTCGTGAAATGCTAAATTTTTGGATTCTATTTGTTGTGTTTATGGTCGTAGTTATCGAAGTTGCAACCCCTCTATTAACCTGTCGTCACCTTCGCTTGTTTGTTCTGTCCAACATCAAATTACTTTGCACACATCCCTTGTACCACCAGAACAACCCAAAGACGTTCCTCCTTCAGTCGCGCGCTCTTTCCCGATTATTCATTTATGTCTCATCTCCATGCGTGTACTGTGACATATGATATATGGTGAAGCCATCACCCAAATGATACCGCAGTTTGACTACTATGATTCCATAATTGCGCTCTGTAGTCTTTCGTTCTTGAGCATTCAAACACCTCTCTCTTCGTCATTTTAACGCGCGGTTTGTTGGAACACTGTAATGAAAGGTTTAATGTCTGCTATATTGTTGCGCCACTGTTGATACTAAGATTCGTTCAGCAACGAGGAGGCAATGGGGAGATGATGGGAGCCGGGCCGGGAATTTGTAGGGGAGTCGCTCATCCAATGGATATTGTATCTATCCGTTGGATGTGCATAGTAACGACAAATGATTTGACCACAGAGGTGTTAGTAAGAGTAGAACTCACTCGAAATCTATGATCAAATGTGTTGGAAGTGGCTCAAATGTGCGTCATATTGATCACCTGTGAACGAGTATGTGTGTAGAATAACTTGAAGGCAAGCACCTTTACATATAGATAATACTGAAAGAACACAGAATAAAAAATGAAGCAGGAATATATATATCTTAAAGCCAAGTCGATGAGGAGTTTAGAGGAGGGCCGACAATTGTTTACTGACAGTCCCCCATTAGGTGTCAATGATGTATTGGATCTATGCCTATCCGTCATCAACGCCCTCCCTCCTCACGTTCATCCCTACTCCTCATTCTCCGACGTGAATCTTCCCATCTCTGTGGAGTGAGGTTCTCCCTTTGTGCTCCATTGATGATTACTACGAGGAATATTTAGTAGGTAGTTCGATGTTTTTCAAGTTGTGTAGCGACCCTTTTGCCCGACTCCGAGGTAACAAATCTCTCCACCATGCGATTAACCCGTTTACGTGTTAGCAAATTCATCACGCAGACGCAATGTTGCAACGTCATGCTAACTACCTTCAGCCTCAATTTTCGAAGAACAATCCCCTTGGATCTAACGTTGCCTGCTGCCGCTGTGTCGCACCCTCAAGTCCCGCTCAACCCAGCGTCTATTTTTCTCTTCATCCTGTCGTCTGCCTGCACACCTCGCACTATATTTCGCTTCGTAATGTATGCAATCCACTACATCCGCACATTATTTTATCTCATGGTCTGCGGTACCCGTCTTCCCCACGTACTTATTGCCTTGTCTACCAACGCTGCAATTCCTTCCACCATTGCAAACCCTCTTCAATCTCTTTATCTCGGAACAGTGACTCATAAAGTCGACGGAATGACCCGTGCCCTCACCTTCTCTTCTCTTGAAGCTTGACTAGCGTCAACGTCATTTTTTGTCCTTTATTTTCATTTTACGTCTTCTGCCCTTCCTTATCGATTATCTATCATAAACACCCGGTTACTGGATCCCACATCCATATCTTCTAATCGAATTCAAACGCTTAGACGATGAAACATGCCCTGACGAGGGTTCACTTCCCACAAAGTGGAGAAATCTGGAAAAGGGTTTGGTTCTGCATAGTTATATTACTCACACTGAAAGCCAAACGTTCGCATCCTACCAACCTGAAGACCCCGAGCTTGAAGCTCAGAAGCGCGAACACGACAGGTATGCAGTCTGCACATCATCGCATGTGTGCATTAGGGTGAAAATTTGGCAGGGCCATGTAGGACGTTGAGCTTATAAAGTCGGACGGTGAGGCCTGAGGACCCGATGAGCGCGTTAGGAGATGTCAATGACAGCTAACAGATTCAGAGATAGAGAGATGCGGGTTTGGATGAAGGGGTAAAAGGGTAAAGACAAGATGACGGGACGCGCAGACGAATTCTTGGGGTCAGTCAGAGGAATTGCTGAGAGAGTGGAAGATGTGAGGGGGAGTAGAATATAGACGAGCGATACGAGGCCGATTGGAGATGAGATATGAACGAACGCACTGACGAACAGGAGAGCACAAAGAGGCGATAACAATGTCATCCCATCCAGTCTTTAAACGAGGCTCTGGGTGACGAGACTACGGGGAGGATGAAAGATACGTTTACATGTTGCGGAGGACCGGATAACCGAGAGGCCGCGCGATCACCTCTGGTTCATCCTCTCCCCCGTTCTCGGGGGCCGTCACCTGGTGGCGTTGTTTTACTCTGCTGTTACTTGGTTCTAAACAGCCTCATTATGTTGGTTGATGTAGTGGCGGAGTGATTTAATCAAAGAAATTTTCTGTCAACTTGACCCTAAATTGAGGATGAATAAGGTCAATCCTCCGAATGTTTGGTCTCGGAATCTTACCAACTTCATCCTTTTGGGATCGGCTCAACACGACGAGCACACTAACGAATATCCAAACGGGTATGAGACGGGTATGACACATTCGATCCGTCTATATTTCCGCCTCTTAAAATTTACTCAATAGCTGGCTTATATCGTCGTTTTCGATTCACCTGAAAGACCACCATCACGATTTTTTACAAGCATCTCGGTAAAACGACATGGTGAATTGGCACACTTATGCAGAGGCTAATATGTGGGGTTCTTATCTTATACATCTCTGGTGGTTTTCGGTTCATTCATCGGGTATGCTATGAATCCTCGACAAATTCATTCCATTTTGCTCCTCACTTTTTGTCTGGTACTCTCTTAATTTCTCTGCAGCACATATCCTAGGTGTTTCAAATTCTATAGATATTGCACCACCGCTGGGGTGGTAACGATGAGGAATGTTTTCTAGAGACGTTTGCAAGTCGATGTTGGTGCGTTATTTCGAGCACTTACATTCATCTTATCCACGATCATGTTACTTGAAAGAAAAAGTAATCAGCCATGTTATCAATATATTCATGTTATAAATACATTCTGTCTCTGTGTGAGGTTAGCTTGTAAGAAGCGAAGCTGTCCAAACGCTACCTGAGAAGTGTCCGAATTTAGTCACCAGATGGTGGCTGTGTCTTTGCCTTCCTTTCCTTTCAACCACCACGACCACAGCACATTGCTTGTGCAAAACATCCTTTCTCTTCGTTGTCCCCCTCGCTTCACCCATATCCACTCGTATCTGTTCATATGTAGTCCTAAATCCCTGATTGACTAGCAACGGTACTCCAAGAAACCAGCTTCAATGTGTAAGGATGGGATGCTACACAGGTGCTCGGGGAGTCGACGTGTTGGATGCACGTTTCATGGTGAGTGGATGTATTCCTTTACTTCCATGCGTTTCTGACTCGCCTTATCCCTTCTGTCCATGGTATTTGGTCGAATTTCTATGTATTCGCACTGAATCTCATCATCGTTGTTGTTTGCCTCGTGTTCTTGTGTTCTCTCTCTATCATGGCTGTTAGTCCCAACTTTCCCTTCCTGCGGGCAGCATCTCCCAATCATCCAGTCCTGCGCCGACGCGTGTCACATACGCCTCGTGTATGCCTGTCGTGTCTGACACGAGCGTTGAAATGAATTCACCTTTCTCCTGATACGATGATCTGACATTCTGTCCTGCAACCCTTTGATATCGATCAACATACCCACTTGGATCTCCGTTCAGTGTTACTCGTTGGTGTGTTTCTATTTCTGTCATCCGACAGCTTCTCTTGCTCACTCCTTTGCTTTTCCATCCAGTGTTGTTGCGCGATTTTGTTCCGATCGCTCAGTTGTATTGGTATGTGGTTGTGGCTACAGTCTCACCTCGTCTTATTCAATCCACTCATATCCGCTATCTCAGGTGTGCCCTCAAGGGATTCCGCCGCTACTATGTGCTTCAATCGCATCTTAGACTCATTGAGCTCGTCCTGGTGTGTGTTCTTATGCCATCATCATCTCCGAAAGATAAACTCACTTCTTCCCTTGCCTTTTCAACTCACCACCCTCAACGATGCCTTCGCCCGAACACTGATATTCACAGACTTTGACCATCCAGAGTCTTTCCACCAACTCGACGCATTATACCTTCTCCTGCACATACAGACAGAGAGTGATCCCAATTTCCCTTTGGCCGAGCCGTTTGGAGCCAGGAATATAGTAAATTCAAAGGTACGCCCATTCACAAGCAGTCATAACTTCGAGGTCAAGCCACTAATTATGCTCTGCCGGGCATCTCTCGTTTCCGACGATTAAGATCCCACATACCTTCTCAATAGTTTACTACGCTATTCACTACATGAGATGGAATAAGTCCTGGAGTCCGGTACGTAGGCCTCGATATATCGACAAAAACATAAATGGAGTAATCGTTAGACGTGCTCACAGGCTATCGGACGCGCACCTCACTCCTACGCGCGTCGCTGGGTCCCGCCAATTCCGAGAAGTCGAGGGTATATGCGCAATCGGAGGGTGGATTAGCGATATTGAGCAATGCGGCGATGGAGTGCACATTCGGTTAGTAATTTATCTCTTTTTTATTGAGTGCTGACTGACGCTTTGGTGAACCCTCACAGGCGTCTCCTCGCTCATCGTCGCACCATGCTGAACTACCTTCCAACCTCACATCCTGCTCTACCCCGTGCTCAAACACGCTCTCAAACCCTCTTCCTTGGACCTCTCCGCGATCCGCATTCGTCATCCATCTTAATCCAGTATCCACCACGTGCTACGTACAGTTTCGCCCCCGTCGGTCACGTCAGCATCCATCTCATTTGACCACGCCATGTTTCCTCTCCTCCAATACCGTCGCTCTACCTCTCACTTCATAATTCAACCCTCCTCCTCCACAGTTCGTCCACGACTATACTATGCAGGGGCGAACTCCGCATATCCAACGCCCACGTAGGACAATACGACGCGTGACGATGGACGGATAGGACCCGTGCTTGGTGAGATTCCTAACTTCAGCTTGATCATTTCATGCTATCTCGTTATCATGCGCTGACGGAACATCCCCTTCACCAGCTTCCCTATCTCGTGTCATCTCGTCTCTCTCCTGTGGAACGCTTGAGAGCGCGAGCGTTGACTTTCGGATTTACGCAATCTGGTTCAAGTTCATAGTTGGGTTCCCGCTGATCCGTTGTTTTCCTCGATGATGACGACGTGCACTCTTAGTTTCATTTCTTTCAGGCTTCTTTCCGCCAGTATCCACGTTGCTCCTTGGCACCCTCACCTACCCCCACCGAACGTGCGCACCAAAACGACGAATCTACGCAGCCTAGATCAAACACGGTACATAGAGGGAACTTGGGAGAAGGACCAGGGATTTTTGAACAATGGAGTGACGGATACGGGTTTAGTAGCGTTTGGTGCCAGCAGTAGCATTAGCGGGCGCGAGACGATAATTATATACGATGCTGTATGATGAACCCAATGCATTCCCCTTTGAAATGCGAAAGTGAAGAAGTCCGATGATGTGCGCGCGACGTTCTCAAGTGTGAAAACAAAACACTTGATGACCGGAATGAGGTCAACGTCGCAAAGGGCGCTCTGAGGGTGCGGGTTGGTGTTTCCGTGATTGACAGAGCCTTCGTAATGATAGAGAAAGACTAGAGTTGACGCAAGCGACGCTTCCTAAGACTGAGGCAAGATACCAAGATGCTAGGTTTGAAATGTGGGCCAAAAGTTAGCTGCTTGATCTTTACGAAGTCTCATGAATTAAGTACAAATGAAATGAACTAAAATACCGACTACGGGGGGTTTCGAAACGAAACAAGAAAGCGCCATTGCGCACAAGACAGAGTTTGAAACAAAGTAGTATCTTAAAAGAGTTTGCAAGGAGGGGGTGAAGTCAGGGGAGAGGGAAGTTGAACGACGAAAGGAGAAGGAATGATAATTAAATGATGAAATAAACAAAATTTAAAAGTCCGTATGCATTGGGAGGTGTGCTGTTGCGAGGTGCGGCGCCAGTCGCTAATCCCGTTTGGTGCTTGTTCGGCTTATAGTAGCGATAAGGCGACGCTTGTATTGATAAATACGCGCCTGTGGCGGGATGATGATGACCGGGGATGTGTAAGCGATGGCGCGCTGAATGCATGAGCCTGCGTGATGATGAAATGCGAAAATGGTGTGTTTACAGGTGTAGGTGAGCGCGCTGCTCATCACCGAATGTTGATTAGACACAGTCAATAATGAGAACTGCAGAGACGAGAAGGAAATATGTCGGATTTGATCAAATCTGATCTATTTCTGTCATTGACACCGTGCTCGTCTCAAGGCTGATTAACAGGTGGAATGCACGAGGTAATCAGATTCTGCGAAGACAGGCACAGCTGCCCGTCGATGGTTTCTTCCTCCCATCATCTCGCGCACTTCGTCTGCTTAACCAGTATCCCTAAAGCTCTTCTTATTGCTACTTATTTTTTTTTACCACAATGGCCACTACTTCGAAGATGGAATATAAGACGATCAAAGTCACTGGGCCTGTTTCTGTTGAGCGAGTAGACAGGCTACAAGGTCGCTACCGCAGCGTGCTGTAGGTGGATGGTTGAATACAAGGCTATAAGCTACTTCTAATCCTGTCATGACCATAGGATTATGGGTCCGACAGGGGCGGGAAAGAGCTCCGTGCGTATTTGCCATTTAGTAGCACATACAAAGGACATTACTCACGATTTTAACACGCTCGATTTTCGTTCTTCGTGTCTAGTTTATCGAGGCCCCTGGCCTCAAGGGCTCCTCGAAGATATCCAGTAACGGTCTGGATGGATACACCCAAGCAGTATCCACCTACAAATTGAACAGTGTCACTCTAGATGATTATCCAATTTATCTTGTGGACTCGCCTGGCTTTGCCGACACAAAAATATCAGAGATGGCCATCGTCTCCATGTTACAGAAATGGATGAAAGACAATAATAGGTGAGTCCAGCTTCTTCTGCTCACTGTTCTGTTCTGTGGGTTTCGTTGATTTTCATTGCATTGCAAATGATATGTTTGCTTTATTAGTATATTTACTTGCATTTTGTACCTGACACCAATTACAAGCACCCGTTTGCCTGGCACCCAGCGGCAGGTGCTGAAGAGTTTCAATGCCCTCACTAGTGTCGAATCTGCAAAAAATGTAACAATAGTAACAACAATGTGGGACAATATAGGGGGTGAGCATGGGGCAAAACGGGCAGAGGCAAATTATCAGCAGCTTCAGAATGATATATGGAAGGTTTTCACTTTCTCATATACCTCTTCTCAATAAGGAGCTCACATATCTATTTAGAGTTTTATTGAAGAAGGTGCTCATATAACCCAATTCCACAACACACAGAAATCAGCATTGTCCATTCTGGATGAAGCTTTTGCTCCAGACACCAGGGCATATTTTTCCATTGAAGAGCATCTAGGAAGTATCAAGGGAAGTCCATTCGAAGCCAATCTCCTCACCGACCTCCAAGATCGAATTCAAAATCTCCAATCCAATATCTCCACCCTCCATGATGAGCTTGCTCATGCCGAAGCACAGAATGATGTACTGCTCCAATCCATTGTTCGCCCAAAGCTTCAAGAAGCCAAGATGGACCTCACTCGATTCCAACAGGAGCTTGATGATTCAGGTCTCCTGCCTCCTCGCCCTCGCCCTCCTCTTGCTACCCCTCGTCTGGATTCCAAACCTCGTGCTACTACTCCCCAAGCCAACAACACCACATGTGTTCGGCAATCTGAAAATCCAGTTTGTGTACCTCCCCAGGACCCTGAACCAGCCTTACATGGTCAACTGGCAGTCAGGGTAAATGACACACCCAATTTCTCATTGTCAACAGTCCTGTTGAGAGGCATCCTTTCTCCTTCCCCATCACATCTTCACTCCGTCACATTTCCATTCATTCACATATTTAAATGTTCATTCATTCTCACTTACACCTCAGCCTTTGTCTTCTTTCTCGACGCTGAGGTTCGCCCTTCCGGTGTGCTAGTGTTGACAGGTTATGGGCCCCGCCCGCTAAGATAACCCGGTTGAGCGGTCGAGATAAGATTTGCGTGCTTCCTTGTTCGCTTGGATCTCGCCTAGGCGATTCTTTATTACTTCTTATTCAGGATGTCTTCACAACCCTATCAGATTCCACGGAGTGACCACATAATGTATCCTACACCAATCTCAGGGAATGCCCCTCCACCTAATTTCCGAGATCCACCTTCTCATCAGCCAGATACTCGTTCTCAGCCTTTTGCAACATCTGTTTCTCAAGGCGAGTATCAGCGATACCGCATATACGTGGATCCCAATAACGTCATTCAGTCTGCTGGGACTCCTGGAGGTTCTGGTCAATTTCCGATATCTCACTCGGATTCTGTTGTGTTTACACCCACCCCTACTGGGCGATCCGCTCCTTCGCTAACTCAGGGTTCTGTCGCTAGGGAGATGAATAACACTGGGGATCGCACTGGTCTTGATACCATTCGGGAGGAATCTCGCTCAGGTTCTTCTGCTGGCTACGACAATCATAGCGAGGCTGACTTGGTAAACGAGTTACAAGCCACTATTGAGCATCAGCGAAAGTTGTTGGAACAATATCAGGTTTCTAGTACACATGGTGTTATCGAGCAACAGCGACAGTCGTTAGATCAATATCAGGCTCCTGGTGCACATGGCGTTCCCATCAACGCTTCAGCTGTCACTGACCCTGTTGCTCCACGTCAGGCACCTTCTTTTTCTCGTGAACCTCCTCCTCACCTGATGTCTCATGCGCAACCTGCTTCTTCCCATCCTCCTGTGCCTCCATTTGTGTTACCTCCTCCTCCGCCGCACCCAGGTTTTTCACCTCATGCATATCCTCCCCCTCCTCCTGCGACATATCCTCAATTTCAACACTATCCGTCACAGCATGGTCTCAACTTCGGTGGTGTTCCCGCATACACTCATGGGGGTGGTGTTCCATGGTTGGGTCCACCATCCTATCATTCGCCTGGGTTCTATCCCTACCACACACCATATCAGCTGCCACCACCGCCACCTGCTCAACCCCCTGTATCCACGATGAGCAACTGTATGTCGCTCTTGAGCTCTGTGGAGAGCCTCAAATCTGGTCTTCCGGCTACGGCTTTGACACGGTGGACTTCGGACATGATGCGGGTGCTATACACGGCTGGGCTAGCTGGCCACGTTGTTTGTGACGAGTTGGCTGACTATGGGGGTGGTATTGATGATTTTAGTGCGGTTCCGATCCATGCACCTCAGTTATCCGCCAGTTCCTCTCCTGAGGAGCGTCTTATTTTCCAAAGGTGGAAACAACAGGATGCGCTTGCGTATCACCTGGTGGTATCCAAGGTCGACAAAGGGATTCTGGCCTGTATCCCTCCCCTTCCTGGTCATAACCGTCCTATCCGTGCCGCACGGGCTATGCTTTTGGAGGTTATTCATGTGTTTGCCCCACGTGCATATGTGAATTCACACAAGCTAGTGGATGACCTACGTGCTCTTTCCTTGTCCAGCAGTGGACGGCGCGTTGACGACTATCTGTCCAAGTGGAAAGCTGGTTGGGTGCAGATCATACAGGATCGGACTCTATGGGGCGTACGGGATGCTACCATTCAATTCCTTCGTGGTCTTCCTCAAACCTTTATGGAGTTCAATCGTGGGGTGGTTGAGTTGCTGGATAGGGTTGTGGACTCGGACCAGAACTTCCTGCTGGATGTCATCGAGCGTGCTCAAAATCGTGAGCTCACCAATTCATTGTTCACTCGCAGTGGTGCCCCTTCTGTTTCTTCAACCTCTCGTGTCCCCCTTGTGCCGAAATCTACCGACGTCTGCGAGAATTGCGGAATCGTTGGTCACACAAAGGATTTGTGTTTCAAGGCTGGGGGTGGTCGCGCAGGTATGGCTCCTCCGCGCAAGGGTCGTCTGGCACCTTCTGCTGCTGCGAATGTCGCCGCTTGTGACGAGGTTGAAGTGCCTGGTGATGAGGATGAGGGAGTAGTTGCTGAGGCGGAGTGTCCAGTCGATACAGTACCCGATGAACACTATGACGATGGAGTGTACTCTAGTCTGCCCAATGCCCATCTTGCATCCGGTTTCTCCACCTACATCTCGTCTGATCATGAGGAATTGTGTGCGTCAGCTCTTGTTGCCCAGTCGCTCAACAGTAATGTGTTGCTTGACTCTGGGTGCACTCACCATGTTATTCAGGATCGTGCATGCTTCTCATCGTATGACTCCTCATCGCCGGTGGGGATTGCTGTTGCCAATAGTGGTCGTTTGGAGGCTCCTGGTCGTGGTGATGTGCCTATTGAGGTCATGTGCATGGGGGTGAAAGTGTCCATTCTACTAAAGGATTGTTTACACGCACCTGAGGTCCCCATCAACTTGCTCTCTGTTAATGGATTGGCTGACACCCTGGGTTTCCGCTTCGAGTTTGGTCCCTACAAGACAATCTTGCACTTCCCTAATCCTGTCGGAAAATCTCTCACCATTGCTCGTCGTGGTCGTCTGTCCTTCCTGTCTTGCTGTTTCTCATCCTCTTCACCGTCCCTCGATGCTGTGGCTTTGCCTGCATTCCCATTGATACAGAATAACCCGCTTACCTTTGTTCGTCCCAAAGTTGACTCATCGCTCTGGCATCGCCGTCTTGGTCATCTGGGTCAGGAGGCTACTAGAGCTGTCCTTCTTCACGATTATGTGGTTGGTTTGGAGTACGAGGGCAAGTTCAAGGAGGAATCTTGTGTTCCGTGCCTGGTTGGTAAGGGCGTTCAACGGCCTTTTGACCATAAGGGCAATCGTGCCTCGCGTATCAGGCAGCTTCTGCATATGGACATCTGTGGTCAATATCGTGTCAAGACCCCCCAGGGCTATGCGTACTTTATCATTATCTTGGATGATAAGTCAAACTTTGGGTTTGTTGGCCTTCTCCGGACTCGCGACACAGCTCTTATCTTCTACAAGGTGGTGGAACCTTATGTGAAGCGCGTTGGTGGGGGTGCAGTTGAGACTGTTAGGTTTGATGGTGCGAAGGAACTGGCAGAGGGTCAAATGAGGGCGTACATGGAATCACAGGGCACTGTCATGCAGGTGACCGCTGCGTATGCTCACCAGCAGAACGGGAAGGCTGAGCGCTATGTTCGTGTTATTGAGGAAGGTGGTGCCGCGCTACTTGCTGACTCCGGTCTCTCAGACACTTACTGGGGCGACGCTGTGCTGTGTTTCATCTACGTTCGCAATCGGGTACCCACATCTACTCTACCCGCTGGTACTACCCCTTACGAAGTCATGGTTGGCTCTAAACCTGACGTTTCTCATCTCCGTGTCTTTGGTTGTTTGTGTTATCCCATCATCCCACCAGAGGAGCGCGTTCATGGTGGTCCTCGTCGTTTCCCTGCTGTCTTCCTTGGTTATCGCGAGAATCGCATTGGTTGGCATTGTCGGGACACGAAAGGTCGCTACTACTTCTCTCGTGATGTGATCTTCGATGAGATGCGTCCGGGTCGGCTGGGTATTCCACGTTCTGTCCTGTCGTTCATTGATATTATGATCTCGGAGCAGCTTGACACCAATCGTCGCCTTACTCGTCAAGCTCAGAAGGAGGTTACGATTCGTGAAAAGCAGGTTCGTCCGGTCGGTACTATTTTGTTTGGGGACGTGCCGGATGATCCTCGTCTTTTTCTGGTGGATGCGGAGCGTGAGGCCAACATGGAGCGGGCTCGTGCCATACGCGATCAGGCTCTGGAGCTGGTTCGTACACGTAGGAACCAGTGCCCAGGTGAAAATGTTCATGAGGTTTCTGATGAGCTTCTGGCTTCATATATGGCGCATCAGTACATCTCGCGTACTGAACCTGACCTAGGTTCTACTCTGGCGGATGTTGAAGAAGAGGTTATGCGGGAGGCTTGCCTTGCGGCTCACGTTTCAGATAAGGAATCCTGGTCCTTGGCAACTTCCTCTTTTGACTTGTCTAAGCCTCCCGCCACGTATGCGGAGATGATGATGCGGCCGGATCGCGCGAAGTGGATTGCGGCATGTGAGAGGGAGATTGCTAGTTTGAAGTTGATGGGAGCTTTCCGTCCAGAGCACTTGCCTCCTGGGAGGAAGGCTATTAAGGTTAAATGGGTGTTCGCTTACAAGCGGAATCCTGATGGGTCTATCATCGATGGGGGCGAGAAGGCAAGGTTGGTTGCGAAAGGTTTTAGCCAGCGGCCTGAGGACTATGGTGAGGTGTCTTCCCCGGTTGCTCGCACTTCGTCTATTCGGGCTATCATGGCTCTCGCTGCTAGGGATGATATGGAGCTGATGGCCATGGATGTGAAGACGGCGTTTCTTCATGCGAAGTTGGACCATGACATTTATGTGGAGCAGATTCCGGGGTTCCCTCTAGCGGATCGTACTCTGGTTCTGAAGCTTCTTGTCGCCTTATATGGTCTTAAGCAGGCTGCGTTTGAGTTTTATCAGCTCATGAGGCGTGTGTTGGGTGACATGGGCATGTTGCGTTGCGAGGTGGATCATGCGGTTTTCTTTGGCGAGTGGCAGACTCCTCCTGACCCTTCTATCCCGATGCCCAAGGATGGTCGTCCTTTGCGGCTGCTTTTTCCCATTCACGTTGATGATGGTGTTGGTGCGGCGTCTTGTAGGGGTTTATGGACTTGGTTTATTGGGCGTCTCCGTAGTCATCTTGACATTAAGGATTTGGGTCCAGTGGAGTTGTTCCTGGGTATGCAGGTGTTGAGGGATCGTACTGCTAGGAGGTTGTGGCTGTCGCATCGCTCATTCGTTGCTGAGTTGCTCCAGGATTGGAATATGCTGGAATGCCGTCCTGTCTTGACCCCTCTGGAGCCCAATATTAATCTTTTCTCCCTTCCTCCTGCACCGACCAATGCTCTTCCTGACATAAAGGAGAAGGACCTAATGGTTAGGTACCAGAGCTTAGTCGGGAGTCTTACGTATCTCGCCTGTACTACTCGACCCGATATCGCCTTCGCCGCAATGGCCCTTGGTCAGTTCAGCTCCAAGCCATCTCGTGCTCTCCTACTAGCTGCGAAGCATGTTCTACGGTATCTGGCTGGCACACGCGATCACGCTCTGGAGCTGGGGGTGCGACATTCATCCACTCCTCTACCGCCTTCAATGTTGTCATTCACCCAGTTTGTGGGTTGCTCGGATTCAGACTGGGGCTCGGACTCATCTGATCGTCAGAGTGTGTCCGGTTTCGCTTTCTTCTACGTCGACTCCTTGATCTCTTGGTCAGCTGTCAAACAGTGCTCAGTTGCTCTCTCCACTACCGAATCGGAATACTATGCACTCACACATGCTACCAAGGAGGCTTTATGGTTACGTCTTTTCCTTTCGTTTTGCAAAATGGACTTTCCTTCTACTACTACTGTTCTTTCTGATAATCGGGCTGCGGTTTCTTTATCTGCAGCTCCTTCCGTTTCTTCTCGTTCAAAGCATATTGATATTAGATACCATTTTATTCGGGAACACGTCGTTAACGGCGTGATCGAGACACTTTGGATACCTACTTCTGATAACCCTGCCGACATATTCACCAAATCTCTTGCGTCTCCCACTTTCCTTCGTCACCGTTCTGTTTTGCGCCTTACATTACCTTTTAGTAGTAATGACACGGACTCTTCGTCTTCTGATGATTCTTCAGCTATGTAGCTTGTTGTTGTGTTTTCCGTTCTTCTCTCTTTTTTCGTTCTTTCTTTTTTCTTTCCTGTGATGGGTTCGTTTTTTCGTCTGTGGGGGTGTGTTGAGAGGCATCCTTTCTCCTTCCCCATCACATCTTCACTCCGTCACATTTCCATTCATTCACATATTTAAATGTTCATTCATTCTCACTTACACCTCAGCCTTTGTCTTCTTTCTCGACGCTGAGGTTCGCCCTTCCGGTGTGCTAGTGTTGACAAGTCCCTCTTTCACTTTCTCCTGTCATCACCCAGATTGAGGCTGTCCTTGATGTGCATCCAATCTCTGAAGTCGTCACTTTATCCATTCCTCCTTCTGATTCGCAGCGACAGATCCCATCAACTCATGATATTGCAACTCCCATCGTCTCTCGATCTGTCGAGGAAGGTGTCGGAGCCGAGCCGCAACAGCCCACCCCAGCGCTGTGTGCTCCTGGCCGATTTGCGCGCATTGTGGCGCTGATGAAGTGTTGGGGCAATGCTGTTGGTGAGCGTCATGACGCATGAGTACTTTGGTGAGTAGTTACCCATTTCATCTGCGGTTGAAATGAACTTATTTCTTGTCTTGTGATAGTGGCCTGAGTCAGGGGTGTGGTAAGCGCAGTGGGATCATGGTTGGCTGTTTCAAATTGTTAGACATCTTCCCTATTTCGTTTCTTATTCAATCACCCTTCCATGTTTTCTTTTTCCTGCTTCGTTACCTGTACAATTTCTTGTTAGCTTGGACACATATTTATTCAGATTGTATTTTCATCCCTTTTTTATCGCTTGTTTCAGTTTTGTTTCCATGCTTTCCTGCTCCATTTGTACACCCTTCACTCCGCGTCCTCTGTGATTCCTTTTGCAATGCCTAATGTCGTTTAAAAGAATAAGGCTAAGGTGATAGTGAACTCCAACAGTCGCAACTGTGGAGAGGAACCTTGGTGAACGATAAAGAAGAAAGGACTGAGTGTTGAGTCCTTAAGCAGAGGTAAAGAAAAGAGAGAAACACTATAGAATTGAGGTGCTACTTGACTGCTTATATACATGTAGAGTAGCTAAGTAAATATAGCTGAAACGATACCAATACTTTGGTATAAGGGATGATGCATAATGTGGGTATGAAGAAGTTCCCGGTTACAAGTAAAGATAGATGGAACAATAAGGAGACAAGAATAGAGACAACTTGGGAACTGGTAGACGATAGAAAAATATTCTAACACTCCCCTTCAAACATGGAAGTGTAGTAAAACGATGTGTTTGCAAAATAGAAAAGAAAGAAAGAAAGCATAGACGAGAGACGAGATAAAATAAGCGATAATAGAAAACTCATCTAGGCAATCAAACAAAGACCCATGGAAGAAGCGAAATGTTTGTGTTTCATGGAAGGAAGGGCCTTGGTAAGAACATCGGCGGTCATATCTTCAGTAGGACAATAAGTCAAAAGAATTTTACCCTCCTCGATAGTATAGCGAATAAAATGAAAGCGAATGTCGATATGTTTGGTGCGAGCATGATAGCGATCGTCTTTGGCAAGTGCAATGGCTCCCTGGTTGTCGGAAAATATAGGGATAGATGGTTCGGAGTCAAAGAGTTCTTTCGAAAGAGCATGAAGCCAGACAGCTTCCTTGGCAGCATGAGTGAGAGCGACATATTCAGATTCGGTAGTGGAAAGAGTGATGAGAGGTTGTCACTTGGAAGACCATGAAATGGCGCCGCCATGAAGGAGGAAGACATAGCCGGAGATGGGGCGACGGCCTTCAGTGGAACTACCATCAGAATCAGAATAACCAGTGAGAGGTTCATCATGTTGATGACCTAAGACGAGCCAAAGATCCTTAGCGCCCTTGAGATACTGATAGACACGCTTGAGAGCGGTCCAGTGGGTGATTCCAGGGTTCTGGAGGAATTGGGCAAGTTGAGAACAGGTGAAGGTGATGTCAGGACGAGTGGCAACAGAAGCATAGGCAATGACACGGGTCATGGTAACCCGCATGGGTAGCGGGTACGGGTTATCTGGGTACGGGTACGGGTCAATAGGCGCTGACCCAGTACCCGGAGGTACCCGGGCCGTTAAAATACAAAAATATTGATTAAATTCCTATATTTGTGATAAACTGTACAGTACCACATCTAAGCAAGCTCTTGGCAAGTACACGGCTGAGAGGTATCTCGAGCAAAAAAAGCCACACAAATTATACACAAGGCCAGTTACTTCAGATTTTATTCTCAAAGGTGCTTCTATCCACACATGGTGACTGCTACTGCTGACGTGACCACATGGTCAGGGCGGACAGTGACAGTATCTGCTGCTGCTAAACAGGCACTGAAAGACATGATGCCTAAGTCGCGTCAACCAGCCGGTAACAGGTCAACAGATAATGAGGTGATTAGTATTTTTTTAACTTAACGGCGGACATCAACTTACCACTCTCATCTTAAGGTCATATCATCGGACTCGTCACAGAAGAGCTCTCGCAGCTCCCTTGCGCAGCGATCCAAGGCTGTAGCCAAGAGTGTTGGGAACGCCGCCAAAAGGGTGCTGAACGTGGTAGCACCCAAGAAAAAAAAGCGAGTCATTGAGTCTGATGATGACAGCATCGCAGATGTTGTGAGTATTTTTTTGGGAAAGTGTGCTGAAATTTATAACCTACCGTTTTCAGGTCAAGCCTCCAGCCAAGTATCAAAAGACCAGCACTAATCAACTGTCCACATGTCGCCATGTTGAGATGGTTGAGGTCCCTGATGAGGACGACGAAAGCTTGTCGTCCTCTCGCACAAGGTCTCCCAGTCTTGAAATCATCAGTGAGGTGGACAGCGAGGTGGAGAGTGATGAACAAGTATTAGGTGAGTTGTGTCGTTGCATGCTACCCATCAGAACATTTATAAGTATTCCATAGAGCGCATGATGCAAGAGTGGACCTCACCGATCTATGCGTTTTTTCACCCTGTCCCTGATATCAAGTATTCTGCCGACAATCGACAATACCATGTGTTCCACTGCTTCGCCAAATCCTGCAAAAAATCAGTAAATCGGTTCACAGACAAGAAGGATGCAGGATCAACTGGAAACTTACACAAGCATGCACGGAAATGCTGGGGGAAGGAAACCATTGCTGCGGCGATGTCAGTTAAGACAGCAACAGAGGCTCGTGAAATTCTGTTAAAGTCGAAGGATGGGTCACTGCCTGAGTTTTTTCGGGTAAACGGCAATGGTAAACTGAGTTACTCACACAGACAGCACACAAAGACGCAAACGAGGTGCGCTCTCATTGTCCTTTGGTATTACGTGGCACTGACCCTCTGTATTTCAAGGGCTGAGATTGTTCGTTGGGTTTCAGAGAGTGTCCGGCCTTTCAACATCGTCAGCGACCGAGGGTTCAAAGTTTTGATGAAAACTGGGCGACCAGAGTATTACCTACCTTCGCCAAGGACTGTTTCTCGAGATGTCCGCACTGTCTTTGCAAAGAGTCGACAACGTATTGCTGGAATTCTACAAGTAAGTGTCATTATCCATTGCCTAAATATTGAGAACGACTAACTTACCATTATAAAGAGGCACAAAGGGCGTTTACATTTCGCCACAGACGCCTGGACTTCCCCAAACCATCGTGCCTACATGGCCGTAACAGTCCATTTTGAGCATAACGGAGAGGCAGTGGTGCTCATCCTGGATGTTGTTGAGGTCCCGAAGTCACACACTGGATTTGCCTTGGCAGAGGTTTTTGCGTCGATTCTCGAAGAATTTGGGCTTTCACAAAAGGTATGTTAGTATATCTCGTTCATATGAAGCAAGAGACTCACTGCCAATCTGCAACTCGGTGATAGATGCTTGCACTTTCCACAGACAACGCCACCAATAACGATGTCATGGTAAGCGAGCTGGACACCATGGACAACTCGTTTTCTGCTGTCAACCACACCCGCTGCTTTCTCCACGTAAACAACCTCGTTGGTCAGTCCCTTCTCCGCCAATTTGACGCCCCACGCTCCAAACCACAACCTTCTGGATCACCTGACGATGCTGAGGCCGAAAAGCTATATGAAATGGGTCAGGAAATCGAAGTTGAGGAGCGCATGACACGTGAAGAACTTCTCAACGCACTCAATGATCTCGACTCTCATGAGGTGGATGTTGAGTTTGATGGATGGAATGACGAAATCGCTGCACTGAGTCAGGCTGAGCGTCTGGTTGTTGAAGAGGCACTCCGTCCTGTTCGTGTTGCTCTTGCCAAGGTGCTGTATCTCTTCTCAGTTGTCAGAATGAAACCAGACCGAGTTGCGACTGATACACTTACCTCCAGGTTCGGAAAATTGCCTTTAAGACAATTCATTCCACTACACTCCTTCTACCAGCGTGGAAGTCGTGCCTGGAAGAACTAAATTTGAAGGTCAAGTTAATTCCTCGTGACGTCCGAACACGATGGAATTCGACTTACGATATGTTGAAATTCATCCTTGAGCACAAAAAGGCATTTAAGCGGTTCACTGCTGATGAGGCTAATGGGTTGCGAGATGATTATGAGCTGCGACAGGCCGAGTGGGTGATGATCAAGGAGCTGTGTGACATGTTAGAGGTGCGTCGTCTTTGTTTACATCTGTATTTTCTCAATGACCAACCTCAATTTTACAATCACTCTTCCTTGTTGTCTCATCTCTTCCATTCTCGTCTCTATAATCTATTACAAACTTGGCCCATCTAGATCCTCAAGCATGCGACCCTTTTCTTTTCGCGCTCAACACCAGCTCTCGCCTATGTCATCCCTGTGATGGACCATATTAACGACACACTTACCCAGGCGGCGAACAATAAGAACATCACACCTGCAATTCGTACAGCTGCTGGACTCGCAAAGAAGACGCTAAACCGGTACTACTCAAGAACTGATGAGTCAGAGACGTATCGTATCGCCATGGGTAAGTAATGTATGCTTTGTATATGAGTTTTCACTCACAATTCATGTTCGTTGGCAGTCTTGCATCCTCAATACAAACTCAACTATTTCAAGGATGCGTCATGGGAGCAGGATTGGATTGATACAGCTGAGAAGCTGGTCCGCACTGCATACGATGAGCACTACAAGTTGGATCTGGAGGAATCAGATGATGAATTGGTGACAGACTTGGACGTGAACAAATCTGCGACTCAGGTAAGTTCGTTTTATTTTCATTGGGGCTGCAGCACTAATGATTCATCTCCAAGGCTCCTCAGCAGTGTTCGTCAACAGGCCATAACCTATTTGACTCTCTTCTCAAGATTGATGTCCCAAAATCCAACCCCAGGAGCGAAATTGACCGTTATCTAGCGACTCCCATTGAACATGTGGATGATATCTTAGGGTGGTGGACAGAGCGTCGGGCATTGTACCCATGTCTTTCACGGATGGCACTGGATTATGCATGTATCCCTGGTACGTTCTCATTTAAATGTGTGCATGCCTTACTAATTTTATTTTATCCAGCAACCTCTGTTGACGTTGAACGGGTGTTCAGTCGAGGCCGTTTGCTTCTCTCTCATGTTCGTAGTCGCTTGTCTGCTGAGTTGACACGAGCATTGTTGTGTGTCGGCAATTGGAGTCTTTATGGGTATGTCCACGATAAGGACCTGGAGGCAGCTGCTGCGATGCCTGATGTTAGGGAGGATGATATTGAGGTATTAGAGGAGAACTGGGACCGTATTGTACTTAATTAGTGTTATTCATTACATTAATTAATTTACATAAATTCTATTATATTGCTACTGGATTCAAGACGTCAGGCATGTACTTTAAGTGATAACCCAGGATATACCCATGGGTAACTCATAACCCGTTTGACCCGATGCAAATAACCCATGGGTTGGTGGGTATGGGTTTCTACGGGTTGGGGTCCGGGTAGTCTTCCAGACACCCGTGGGTTACCCATGTCATTGCCTAGTCAGTGTTGATAATTTGACATGATACTGCTCACCATCATTGGTAGAATGATCATTCGGTGCGCTTTCTGCTGAAAAAAAAGGGGGAAGTCAGTCAACTGATTCAATCAAGATAGAAAAATAATCTACTTTCAGCACCACCAATCGGACCATTAACGTGTCGAAGACAGTGTTCGGGCAAATCAGTACGTACAGCCCCATCGATTTCATAGTGTGAAAGTTGGTTTTCACCACACCCACAGGAGGACTCGGAGTCTGTGTTGTAATCAAGACCTGCATCGACATTGGATTCGGATTCCTCGCAACAGGTGAGCGATAGCTCGTCGTCGCCGTTGAAGAGAACTGATGCTTTGAAGTTGACAGAGGAAATGTGAACTCGAAGTTTGGGCATTGCAGAGATGAGGGACTGAAAGAAGGACACACAAAGTGAGCTGCTTCAACCCTTTCTCCCAGTCGTCCTTTTATATCTGACAACTGCTTCATCTTTGTTTATCTTCGTTTATAAAATTTAAACAATGTGCGCCCTGCAATGGATGCTCAAGAGCTGGGTCTGTGCAGGTTTGTTTAGAGCCGCCCGGTGTGACCCCTTAATTTGATATTCATTTGCTTGTCTCTACGTCGTCGTAATCACTGACTCAGCTTATTTTCAATAGAACCCTTTGCGGCAACGTAAATATCCCCATACCAGTCAAGGAAAAACCGACACACCTGCAGAATGCACGAGGTTTGCAAGTCCCGTTTAGTCTAGCGTGCATATCGCTGCATTATTCAAGACAAGGGACGCGTCCATATTTCGCTCTTTTGATGAATTTTGACCGCCACTCCTCTATCGGGACCTGGTATGTTCTTTTTTTTTCGCATCCCTAATCGTTCTATTCTAACGGATGTCGTAGTGCTCCCCTTTGCCCATGTTTGGTGTTCTTGCCAATTAAGGTCTGTATTTGCTCTATAAAAGGCCGCCAGATTGCTCACAATCCCCATCCCACTCTCCTTTGCTCTCATCTTTATAACCATGCCTCGAACCAACGAAAACACCAAACCAACGACCCGCATCACCTGTCAGACAACCAACTCCAACAAAAACCAAACCACTGCCAAACCTATCACCAAACCCGCCGCCAAACCTGTCGCCAAACCTGCTGCTACCAAACCTGTCGCAAAACCCGCTGCTGCCAAACCCGCTACTACCAAACACATCGCCAAACCCGCTACTATCAAACCCGTCACCAAAGCCGTCACCAAACCTGCTGCTACCAAACCCATCACCAAACCAAAGAAGCCTGCTGCAGTTAATGGTGCTAAGAGTACGTTTTATATTTCTCACTTAACATATGATTATTCTCATTAGTTTTAGAGCATCCGTTGCAAGATATTAATACCAATCGGGAGCTTAACTCTGACTCCGAGTCAGACTCAGATTTAGATACGGACTCCAAGTCCAACTCTGAATCTGATGGGGATGAGTGTGACGCTTCGCATACAGCCCAGCGTCTAAGTCGTGCTGCGATGGAGAAGAAGATGGCCACTCAAGATGGTATGTCATTTTCCCATTCATTCCTATATATATCATGTCTGATCTTATTTCAGCCCAGCTTGCATGCTTAAGGAAGAAGGTTGGCCAAGCAAAAGCAGCAAAAAACACGAAAAAACAGAAGAAGTCCTTGATTCCTCAGCCCAAGCCTTTGGGCAACCTCCAAAGTGCCATGCGCCTCATGGCAGGGAAATCTGAGCGCAGGGAGTATTTGAACGCTCATGTAGGTCGTGCATCACCTTTTTATTTTCTCTACTAACCCCCAATCTGTAGCAACAGGTCTTCACGACTCTTGTCGGACTCGGCGTCAATCCAGCAACCGATACCTTCTGCAGCTTCTCTCACATTCAGCTTGCACAGTTTATCAATGTGGTAAGTCATATTATGGGTGTCATCTACTGTCTATAGTAATTTTAACAGTTGAAAGACAAGATGCCAATCTTCTCTCGCTACGAAGATGCTTGGCCCATCCCCAATCTCATTCAATCAGTCATCAAGAACAAACGTCACCATCTCTCCCGCATGAATCGCGAAGTCGAAGATGCAAACGGTTCCGATAACAACAATATCACCAATCGGTCCCATGATGACGACAGCATCACCTCATCCCCCAACGCCCCTGCGACACCTGGAAATAATGCACGAGAAGACTACAACGAAGACGACAACCTTACTCTTCCCGCCCATGCTTACTTCTCTTCACTCTCCCCCTTCTCCGCAACCACTAATTTCCAATGGCACGAACTTGAAGCTTATGCCAATAGATTTGAACACAACGCTCAGGCTGACAGTGACGACAATGCCAACGACAATGAAGATAGAGTATTTGGTGGTCGCAACACCAGTTCCTATATCAGGAGGTCCAGATTCAATTATGCGGAGAATGAGGATGACAACAGTGAGGACGAGGATGTAGAGATGGAAGGTGGTTTGGATGTGGAGCATGGAGATGATGAGGATATGGAGAACAGAGAAGACGAGGGGGGTGAGGGTGAGGGTGACGAGGGTGAGGGTGACGAGGGTGAGGGTGACAAGAGTGAGGATGAACAGAGCGAAGACGAAGACGACGAAGAGGTCACAATTGTGATTAAGAGGAAGGCTCTTTCTGCCCTCAAGGATGCTCGATGCAAGAAGAAATTCAAGGTTTAAATAGTTTTTTTTTGTGCTAATAATCTCATTTTTTAATTCATATTATCACTACGTTTCTTGTTTTTCATTCACATTTTCTATGTTTTTAACTCTTTTTATTGTTGCTGTTTCATATCATTTTCTCGTGTTTAAACAACTATATACGTATTAGAAAGTCGTTATTCCCTTATCTAGTCCCTTTTTTGTATCTATAAAACTCTCTTTAATATCGCTTTTAACCACTTTTTTTTGCAATTCCTCTGCTGGGCTAGAGGGGATCCCTCTTTTGAAGAGTGCTTTCGTGGTTAATTTTAAGGAGTGAAAATCCGCCCTGAATACCCTTCTATTGTAAGTGAATATCATATCATCAAGGTATGTAATTGTATCACTATCTACGATGATTTTCCTTACTTACCCTCTTCTCAGGTACTGGTATTCACTTATAAAAATCCAGAGGGAATAACCCTTCGGCTTGGTTCACAGTGCACATATCCTCTATATATGTAAAATTATAGAAAATCATGGAAAATGAAAGAAAATACTCGAAACTACGGAAATCAAGAGTGCTCGGCGCATGAACGATGCGCTGATGCAAATAGAAATAAACGGAAAATAAGAGAAAAATCGAAAAATAGGGGGATAGTGGTGCAGTGCTCATCACTGCAATCACCCTCCCTTTCACTTATTTTATTCAATATCCTTGCTCTATGGATCACATTCTGACTGCCGAGATATCGTATCTGAGCTTCGATTTTGTTTTGTTTCAGCTCAGTCGTCGCCAGCAGTGTCTGGTTCAATTCTTCGTTGTATTTCGTCTTACAGTTGTCTCCTAGTAGCTCAGAGTAGCCACCGTAGTTGGCTTTCATATTCAGTCACCACCATTGTTAGTCTTCGTATACTGCCTGGTTTCGTCTGTCAGCGTTGTGCCTGAGGCACCTGAGGACTCTCCACCATCGTTGTGTATTCATCAATGGATATATTCAAAATCTCAGCTCTTAAATTTGAAGATAAATGAGGCCAATTTTATAATATTCAATGCGAGTGACTTATGATTATGATATGTTCCCATAGTACTCTGTCGATACGAAGTAATCACCAAACACTTTCATTACTCCCCCTGCCCTTGCTGATCCTCTTCAATAAGATCATATAATTTTCCACTCTGAGCATTACTCGGAGTACAACTCTGCCATTGACCGCAATATAATATCACGGATAGCCTCCCCCGTCCCTTCAAGCTCGTCTTCTAGGGTGCTCAACACTGATCATCCTGTAGAAACAGCATAGCGTGCACAGAGTGCCCTAACTAACTGCCTCACCTGGTTAGGAAGATTGTAAAGAGGCTAGGAGAGCGATAGAATAGCTGGTAAAGCTGTTATTGAGATAGAGAGAAAGTAAGGTGCTTATATACATGAAATGGTAGCTAAATATGGTAGTCTATGTAAGCGCCTATTGGGGTATCTGGAGTAATGAAGGAAAGTGAGTCATTCAATGACTCATGTTGACTGAGAGTTCCAGAGTACATGCAGTATGCAGTACATGTAGTATGCAGTACATGCAGTATGAATCTAGGAATGTATCTAAGATGTATTTAAGATTGTAGATGAAGATTGTAGATCTATCTAAGATGAGATATCCAAGATGAGATCTAAATCTCAACACTCCCCCTCGCTGAGTACAGTGGCTTTAGTGTTCTCAGCGCTTAAGATTTCTGTGGATAGAAGACTAATCCAAGTGTCCCCAAGAACTTGGAGAACTTGACATGATCAAGAGCCTTTGTGAACATGTCTGCAGGATTCTCAGCACCATCAATGAAGAGAGCATCGATCTTATTGTCTTCAATACACTGACAGATGTAGTGATATCGAATATCAATGTGCTTGGTGCGATGTTCCTGGACAGGGTTAGAGGCAATGAAAATTGAGCCTTGATTGTCTCCACAGACAGGGGTTTTCCGTTCGGTATAACCGATTTCGGAAAGGAGTGATTGCAGCCACACAACCTGGCGGGCGCAATCTGACAAGGCCATATACTCTGCTTCAGTTGAAGAGAGAGCAACTGTTTTCTGGGCTTGAGAAACCCAACAGATAATACAGCTTGCCAATTTCATAAAGTATCCAGTCTGAGAACGGCGCTTGATGGTATCAGCAGCCCAGTCAGAGTCGGTGTAAGCAATAAGTCCAATCTTTGGATTTCCTTTGTACACGAGAGCATAGTTGGATGTGCCAGCAAGGTAGCGGCAGATACTCTTGGCGTGTCTAAGGTGATCCTCAGAAGGATTAGCAGAAAACTGTGACAGCTTGATCACGGCATAGGCGATATCCAGTCGTGTGCCGATCATAAGGTACAACAGTGATCCAATCACTGTCTGGAATTCTCGACGAAGTTTGAGAGTGGCAGTACCTGGATTAGGTACAGGTTGGTAACCCTTGGGAAGAGGATGATGAGCTCCGAAGCCGCATCCCTCCCAATTCCGCATTTTCGGTATTTTTACAATTATCGTTCCTCCTCCATTCCCCGACTGCATGGTACCTCCTTCTTTCGGTTTATTTCATTCATTTTTCATTCTATTTTCGCTTCCTTGAAACGCTTCGGCGCTAATTTGCTTAAATCCTTTCAATTTCTTATTGTTTTCATTCGTATTGCCTATTTAGTTTACCTTCGTAGTAGGACCACCACAGCTCATGTATTTTATCTACTGTACCATTTCCACCACCAGAATAGACAAGTTTTCGCCTCGGTTTCGCCCCAGTTCGTCGTCTTCGTCCCTCGTCGTCTTCGTATTTCGTATTTCGTATTTCGTCTTGTTTTTGTTCGTATTTCGTCGTTCTGCGTGCATTCGGCACCACCCTTCCTCTCGTTTCCCACATTTTCCCTTAGCACTCGCAGACCCCACGATCTTGCAACGTCGCATTTACACACCCATCGTCACACAACCCTCCTCATCATCCCACATTATATTATATTTCATATCATTTCATATCTAGACTTACCGTAACGCGCACATCAAATTTGGAGCCCACCGCGAGGGGTCTGTTTGAAGCGCTCACACATTCATTAGCATCATCATCTCGTAACTCGTTATCACGCCGATCCGTTATTCGCTCCACAGTACTACCGTCACCTCCGTTATATCATTATGTCCACCATTATTCCTTTACCGATTCGAGGCTCCAAGAATGCCCCCACCTTCACTCACGCGCATACCCGAGAAATTCACCGCTATTTCGAGACCGTCGAATTCTTACTCAAGCAAGCACAGATCACGAGCGCACGTGAATGGATCGACGCCATCGTGTTCTACGCAGATTTCGAGGTCTCCGATTTCTGGCAGTCGTCCCCTCAGTTCTCGACTCAGCCTCCCGATTACGCAGCTTTCAAGGACGCTATTCTCGCGCTCTACCCCGACGCCGATTCAACTCATAACAAGTTCACTATTGCCGACCTCCAGCAGCTCATTTTCCAGACCCATCACACCGGAATTCACAATATCGACTCTCTAGGACAGTATTATCGTCGCTTTCTTCACATATCCAACTTCCTCATTTCGAAATCCCGCCTCTCAGACATCGATTGCCACCGTCTCTTCGTTACTGGCTTTCCAGACCAGCTCCAGGACAAGATTTTAGCTCGTTTACAGGTGAAGTTCCCAGATTCTCATCACGACGATCCCTGGCCCATTGATCGCGTTTACGAAGCGGCCTGTTTTATTCTTCGAGGTTCAGTCAATTCCGTTCCTTCGTCATCAGCATCGTCAGCATTACATCATCATCCTCGTCCCGTTCCCTCATCTCCACCTTCGTCTTCATTGGGAATTGTCCCATTGAATGATGTCATGACCCTGGTCTCAGCGCTCACTCAGGAACTCACGAAATCGGTTCACGAGGTCATTCAGCAGTCACGGCTCAAAGTTCATTCGAGATCAGCACCCAGTTCACGCAGATCATGTCATTTTTGTGGTAGCTCCAGTCACTTCATCGGAAAATGCTACACAGTCATCGATTACATTCGAAGCGGAAAGTGTCAGCGCAATCACTATGGTAAAGTCGTCCTCCCATCCGGCGCCTTTGTCCCTTCGAGCATCCCCGGTACGATTCTCAAGGAGAAGTTCGACGAATATCATCGCCTCAATCCGAATCAGGTCGCCGCTCCGCAGTTCTTTCACGCTATCGTTCCAGGTCCCTGTTGTTTGTCGCCCCCATTCAACGAGTCGTTTTCGATCAATGCTCGTATCGCTGCGTTAGAAGCCAAGCTCGTTATGCTCCGTGGCACCCAGACATCATCTCACAAGCCCCAGGTTGTTCCTTCATCATCTCCTTCATCTTCGTTGCCTTCTTCCGCTCCAGCGCACCCATTTCACTCGAATTCGGACTCAACTTCGTCGCTCACAACATCGCCGCCCTCTCAGATCGTCTCAGTGTCAAATGACAACTTGGTTTATTTGTCTCAGCATTCGTCTCAGGACATCACGTCGTCCCAGTGCGTTCCAGCGTCCAGCCACACTCGTCTCGTTGCAACATTCAGTCTCCAGAGGCCAGAGGACAAGCCAATCGTCGCCACAGCACCTACATCCGATCCGGTTTCCTCAGCGTCACTCAGCACAGCTCCGTCGATTGAAGATAAGCCTGTTCACAGTAAAGTAGATCCCCCACCCGTCACCACTGCTTCGTCGTCATCGCTCCCTTCCATTGCCCCGCTCCCATCGAATTTTATCACTTCTAATTCGTCTGTTGATCGTCCTGCTTCGTTACCACCCCCAGAACTGCATCTACCATTTTATAGTTTCATTCAGTCATCTCATATTTCGTCGTTTTCGCCTTTCGTTGTTTTACAGTTACTATTCGTTCTTAGTAGTGTTCAGACTTCTTTCTCACTGATTTTCGATTTTATTGCTTTTATTTTCGTTTTTCTATCGTTTTATGTTCGATTCATAGTTGGTTTGTGTTCAGATTTATTCGTCTTCATCGCCTCTTTTATCGTCGTCATCGTTTCCGGTTTAATTATGCACTCACTTTTACAGGAATTCCATCGTCTTCATCTTCCCCAATGTCGACCTTCGCTCCCATACTCGCTCCTTCACCGATTTCGAACGCTTTTCCATCGAGTTTCATCGCCACCCGCTCCTGTTTACCATCGTCAAGATCAACCATCGCACAGCAACGTCGTTTTGATTCGAAACAAGCGCCCTGCCGGCTCCGATATCGAGCCAACGAAGTACACGAAGCATGCCATCGTCACGAAATCAAACCATTCCATTCAGTCACATCGTATTTCGTCGCATCGTTCCAGCACTAGCATCGCAATTCGGCCACAAGCAGGTTCAGTACCAACAAAATCACGCACCCACGTTCGAACTAGGCGATTTTCGCGACGCATTTGAAGCGTTAGGAGCATCGGTTCAAGAGGCATTCGAGTAGGAGTGACCGAGGACGGTCAGAATTTCAGCAAGAGGGGAATACATGGTTGAGTCCCCTATTTTTCGATTTTATTTCGTTATTTTTGCCTATTTTCTCGTTCATTTTACCTTCGTCGTGTTTCCGACACCCGTTCGTCGTTATCATTCACCCTTCACTCTCGTCATTCGTTTCCCGTTTTATTGCGATTCGTTTCAGCGCATCCTTAGCCCAGTGATGATTTACTGAGGGCTCTCTGCTTTCTTCACTTTATTAAGCGGATTCGAGGCGCATTTCGCTCATGTAGTATCCGTATTTCATCCATTTTCTTGTGTCTTCATCCGTTTGCCTCCGTATTTACCAGGTTTATCACATATTTGCCGCAGTTTCATCTGATCTTCATCCATTACTTCGTTTTCGTTACCCGTTGGCGCTCCATTTCATCACTTCATCATTTTATTCAGTTTGTAGTATATTCTCTTCACCCGTTCTCGTCGTCTTCGTTCACTTTCATCCCCGTTCCGCTTCCGTTTCGCGTTTTAGGAAGATTCGACGTCCTCAGGTGACTGGGGACAGTCACATTCTCAGCAAGAGGGGAATATGATGAGCTCCGAAGCCGCATCCCTCCCAATTCCGCATTTTCGGTATTTTTACAATTATCGTTCCTCCTCCATTCCCCGACTGCATGGTACCTCCTTCTTTCGGTTTATTTCATTCATTTTTCATTCTATTTTCGCTTCCTTGAAACGCTTCGGCGCTAATTTGCTTAAATCCTTTCAATTTCTTATTGTTTTCATTCGTATTGCCTATTTAGTTTACCTTCGTAGTAGGACCACCACAGCTCATGTATTTTATCTACTGTACCATTTCCACCACCAGAATAGACAAGTTTTCGCCTCGGTTTCGCCCCAGTTCGTCGTCTTCGTCCCTCGTCGTCTTCGTATTTCGTATTTCGTATTTCGTATTTCGTCTTGTTTTTGTTCGTATTTCGTCGTTCTGCGTGCATTCGGCACCACCCTTCCTCTTGTTTCCCACATTTTCCCTTAGCACTCGCAGACCCCACGATCTTGCAACGTCGCATTTACACACCCATCGTCACACAACCCTCCTCATCATCCCACATTATATTATATTTCATATCATTTCATATCTAGACTTACCGTAACGCGCACATCAAGGAGTCTTGGTAGGATTGGCGTTAAGCATGCCAAAACGCTGTAACACTTTTTCAAGGTACATTGTTTGGTCTAGCATGATGTTGCCATGCATACACCTGATTCGCATTCCCAAGAACTCTTTAGCTTCACCAAGGTCTCGACACTCCCAGATCTTCATGAATTCAGTCTTTTTCTTTAGCACAAGTGCCAAATTAGGACCAATGAAGAGACCATCATCAACATAGATAATGGCGATGACAATGTCACCGTTTGCTGCTTTGTGTACAAAGACACCAGCATCGGAAAGAGCTCGCTTGAAACCCAGCCCAGTCATAGACTTGTTGAGCTTTTTCCACCACGAGTGTGAAGCTTGCTTCAATCCGTATAAGGCTCGTCGAAGACGATAAACCATGTTCTCTTGGCCAGGGAGTTTAAATCCCTCTGGCTGTTCCATATAAATCTCTTCATCAAGTTCGCCATATAGGAAGGCATTCTTAACGTCAAGACCTTGGATATGCCATTTCTCCAAAGCTGTGAGAGCCATGACGAGTCTTAGTGTTTCATAACGAACCACAGGTGAGAAGATCTCATCATAGTCAATCCCTTCAAGCTGAGAGAAGCCTTTAGCAACAAGGCGAGCCTTCTTGCGACCATCAGACTTTATAGCAAAGACCCAACGGTTTTTGATTGCCCTGCGATTGCGAGGCAAATTGGAGAGCTCAAGAACTCTGCGTCGACGAAGAGCCTCTAGTTCTTCACGACATGCATCCATCCATTCTTTCCTCAGGTCTGGTTTCATCCTGAAGATGTCACGGAAATGCATAGGAAGATCCTCATTCAAAGGTATCGCTTGATGCAGCAGATATTGAATGAGTTTAACTCCCCCTTCCCGGGCTAGTTTTGCCACCATCGGAGTGAGTTTAGCAACTTCAGCGTCATCTGAATCAGATTTCGCTTTCAATTCAGCTTCAACTTCATCTTCATCCTCTGAACTTTCAGGGGATGGCTCGGATGCTTGTTCCTTCTGTTGGACGACAGGGGCAGGCAGCAGGGTCTGCGTTTCGCTTGGAGTAACAGGAGTGGCAGGACTCGGTTGGGAAACCAGATCTGACATAGCTGGTGCAGTTGGTCTCTGGGAGCTACCCGTTGACAAACCCACTTGCTTCTCCCACTCACGCATACTGCTAATACCTTTTTCTATGTCCGTGGGGTGTCGGCTTTCGCCATACACATTCCCTTCGCGTCTAGGAACCTTAACTTCTCTGCAGGGGCGCGACGAGGCGCCAGCATTACTATCTGCTTCCTGAGGAATAGGCATAGGATCTGCAGCAACTGGAGTTGGTGGTGCAGTCCTTGGTGGTGTGGGAGCAGGAACAGGGGCTGGCCCATGTTCTGCTTCCCACTTCAGCCTTTTCTCCATATTTATTGCTATGTTCTTGTTCCTTTTATCGATTATGTCAAGGAGTTGATCAACCTTGACCCAAACTTGTTCCCAAGTCTCCCCATTGGTAAAGTACTTCTGGGGAACAGGTTCACCCTTGTCAAAAGACGCCTTGATTTCTTTGATCGCATCTGATTGTCGTTGCGATATTTCCTGACTCTCTCTTTCTTTAGAGGCAGGAAAGAAATCAGGTGTAGGTGGTTTTGGCAGTGAAGGGGGTGAGTTTGGAGGTGGAGGATCAGAACGTGGAGATGTAGGAGCAGTAGTATCCCGTGCAGGAGAAGTGGGACCAGATCCACCACGCTTTGATCCAAGGCCCGGTTTGTAGCCTGATGCACCTGGCCGTGGTACATTAGGCGCCGGAGCTGTTGGAGCTGCAGGTGCTGGTCCGCTTGGACCTTTGGGCTTCAAGCCTTTAGGTTCTTTAGGGGCAGGAGGAGTAGGTGGAGGCTTAGGAGCGTTTCTGGGTTTCGTATGTGGTGGAACCACAAAATCGTTCCAGCCATCATCACCTTCTTCCGATGGAGTAGATGGATGAGTATCATCCGATGGATCCTCACTAGGAGGAGGTCGCGGAGTGCCACGATGATTGACATCTGGACACTTGGGAAAATACCCTTCATCAAACTGAGCAGTAGTTCCAATGAAAAGTGTATTGTTGTGTAGACGCATGAAGCGCCAGCCTTTAAACCCTTCAGCAAAGCCAAGATGTACCATCATCTCTGATTTTGGGGACAGAGAGTTGACACGCTTCGCTTCAGGTAAATAGACATAGGCGCCACAACCAAATACTTGAAGATTGGAAACCACAGGTTTCTGTTTGTGAATAAGCTCATATGGAGTCTTCCATTTGAGACGAGCAATGGGGGTACGATTATACACATAAAGTGCATGTTCGACTGCAAATTCCCACCAGGACTGAGGAAGACAAGCGTCAAGACGCATAGCCTGGGCTTTATCCATCAAAGTCCTGTTAAATCGCTCAGCACGCCCATTCTGCTGAGGAGTATGAGGGGCGCTTTGAGTAACCTTTATGCCTTTTGAACGAAGATCCTTAAAGAATTCCTTCGATTTAAACTCTCCCCCTCCATCTGAATGCCATTCTTTGATGTTGGTGACACCGAATTGAGTCTTCAGCATCGCCTGGAAATCACCAAAGGCATCATAAACATCAGACTTCTCTTTGAGCAGAGAAATCCAAGCATATGAGGAGAAGTCATCAAAGAAACTGACATAGTACTTGTACCCATGGTAGGAATTCACTGGATAAGATTTCACATCCGAGTGTATCCTTTCAAAGGGTGCAGAGGCATGAGTCAAGGATGGGGGAAAAGATCGTGATGGCATTTTGCCTTCAGCGCATCCCCTGCATATAGGGTTCTCTTTTGGAATAGCGATTTTGGGAGGGAACTTGGCAGTTGAATCTCCCATGTGTCGTAAAGCTTCTTTAGACAGATGTCCAAAACGCTTATGCCAAAGATCATACTTTGTAATAGAGTTGGCAGTGTTTTTGACAATTGTTGAGGTTAACCAATAAACAGTTTCACCTAAGACATGCGGTCGGCATTGGAAAGCCAGTTGCTTGCCTTTATAGAAGGACATATTGCCATAACGTCCATCTAAAGTCAATCCTTTTGAAAAGAATTGGCCCATTGACAGCAAGCGCTGATTAAGGGACTTAAAGTACAAGACCGGAGAGAGGGAAATATGCTTTTCAGCATCAGTTCCATCCTCTGACTTGACATTAACAATGAGATTAACTGTTCCTCGCGCAGTGACCATCTCAACTCCACTGGCAGTTGAAACTGTACCAAAGTTGCCAGTTTCATACTCAGAAAAGTCCCCTAGATCACCAGTGAAGTGCTGTGAAGCACCTGAATCCATGATCCAGTCAACAGTTCCGTTGTCTCTTTGTTTACCCTTACATCTTGCACAATTGACACAATGTTCATCAATATATTTCTGGGACCGTGCCACAGAACCTAACGAAATGCAAGCAAAATGACTAATACTATTGCTTGTGCTACTACCCCGCACATCTAAAAAGTGCTGCGAACAATAGTTAGCTTCGTTAGGGTGCATAGATGAAAAGGCTTGCCTTTCATATCGAGCCCTCTTGCCATTGTCAACATAGTATTCCTCATCAGAGGAGAAGCCATTGTCAACATACTCCTCCCCATCAGATGAGACATTGATGAGACCTGGCATAGACGAGGTGTCGTCCTCATCATCAGAGGGGGGCTGAGGGAAGTAGTCCTCAGTCTCCATGTTGATGGAGAGCTTAGGCTCCTTGCGATTGGCAACGAGGTCGAGGTTCTTGAGGGTCTGGACTGTCTTAGTGACTTCAAGACAGTCAGCAAGAGACCTGGCATTGTTGACCTCAGTGTAAACGGAAGGGCCAGCTTCCATGCGCATAGGCGCAGAGCCATGGACGTGGTTGAAAACCGCAGAGGAAGGATCAGCAAGACGCTCAAGGAGCGTAAGAGAGGGTTGTGAAGTTGAAGTGGTGTGTTGAGCAGGCTCATAAGCAGCAGAGAGAACAAAATGGGAGTGGTTGTGGCCAGAGTGACCACCACGACCTCCACCGCGATTGAACTTGCGACCTCCTCGACCTCCACGACCTCCACGACCACGGTTTCCAGAGAACTTGGAAGGGTCCTGGGCAGGGCCTTTACCCTTGAAGGGGGGGTCCTGCTTCTTGCGACGAACAGCAGAGATCTTGTTGGCCATTCCAGGAGTAGAGAGCTGCTTGTGCTCAAACTCAGCAATGATCTTGTCTCGGATTTCTTTCTAATCCAAGTCTTCAGCTTTGGTGACAGTGAGTTCAGTGGCAGCAATATGCTCCCAGCGGTTGGGAATGGAACCAAGGACAATCATGGCCTTGTAAAAGTCATCAAGAGGATGACCGTTGGTGGACAGTTTGTCGAAAAGCTGTCCAAGTTCGTGGAGTTGGGGGGCAGGATTACTGAGTCCAGAAAGACGGAAACTAAAAACGCGACGGACATCGGCGAACATAGTGGAAGCACCAATCTTGCCGCAAGCAGCTTCAAGATCGGTCCAGAGACTGGCAGCAGTGGTACCAGGAGTGGTGACCTTGCCAGTGGAGTCCTTGACAGGCTCCTTGATGAGGTGGAGCAAGGCAGGAGTAAGACGAAGGGCAATGGAACCAAGTGCCTTATTGTCCTTTTCCAACCAGTCAGCAAGCTCAGTGGGCTTGTCATCAGCAGGCTTCTTGAGGTTGCCATTGACGACTTGCCACAGTGCCTGCGACCTGAGCCAGTTCTTCATAGAAAGGCTCCATTCAAGCCAGTTGGCACTGTCAAGTTTGGGAACAAGTTGAGTGATTTGGGAAGACATAATTCTGGTTAGGCAAAATCATCAGTAAAATGAACAATAATGATGAGAGAAAAGCAACAATGAACAGTGCTATTATTTCTCAGGCTTAGGCCAGAAGGATGTCCTCCTTGTTGTGCAAAAATTGCAGCAACATAGGTGCGCTTAAAGCAGCAACCTGGGTGCGCAAAAATGCAGCATCCCTGAGTACAATGTCTGCCATAGTGGCAAGACATTCTCATGCAGCGAGCAAGCTCAGCAGGCAATGAGTATCCTAGGTCGACAGCCATGCATAGAGCAGGCCATCAGGGCCCATAACCTGTAGAAACAGCATAGCATGCACAGAGTGCCCTAACTAACTGCCTCACCTGGTTAGGAAGATTGTAAAGAGGCTAGGAGAGCGATAGATTAGCTGGTAAAGCTGTTATTGAGATAGAGAGAAAGTAAGGTGCTTATATACATGAAATGGTAGCTAAATATGGTAGTCTATGTAAGCGCCTATTGGGGTATCTGGAGTAATGAAGGAAAGTGAGTCATTCAATGACTCATGTTGACTGAGAGTTCCAGAGTACATGCAGTATGCAGTACATGTAGTATGCAGTACATGCAGTATGAATCTAGGAATGTATCTAAGATGTATTTAAGATTGTAGATGAAGATTGTAGATCTATCTAAGATGAGATATCCAAGATGAGATCTAAATCTCAACACATCCTCTGTCTATTAACTCTCGGCGCTTTGTGGTTCTGCATATTGTTTACGACCACCTACCTTCATTCCT
Source organism: Panaeolus papilionaceus (assembly GCA_015501605.1). NCBI lineage: Eukaryota > Fungi > Basidiomycota > Agaricomycetes > Agaricales > Panaeolus > Panaeolus papilionaceus. The sequence continues at coordinate 709,282 of JADNRZ010000021.1, read as the reverse complement.
TGTTGTGTCCTAACCCCTGAAATGATCACCTGTGCTTTGAGTGCATCTTCGTTCAAATAGAGGACTTTTCCGCCCAGTAGCGTGTTCGAGATGGATATGGATGAAATTTGAAATTGGTTGAACGTCTCAGCATGTATGCTGTTGTTTGTTTGACAAGTCCTTACCAATTAATTACTGTTCCAAAGGTGCTCAATGATGCTCTATAGGTCTTTGGACCTATGGGTAAGGCAGACCAAATAATCTATCGCATTATATACACCCTTTAGACAATATATAAGTATTTGTGCTAACCTTATAATATTGAGATGGTGAGTGAAATGACAAACATCATAGCGCGTTCTGGTACATGTTCCCACGCCCTCCTTTGTTATTGAACCGGTCATTGTAAACAATTTTGTGTGTAAATGATATTAATTTAAGTATATTACAGCTATCTCAGAAACGATAGACTGCTTTTCACAACGCTCTGCTTATTGATTTTATTTACATTTGGAGCAGTACAAACAAAACAACCCACCAGTCGCGGTGTTGTGACTTATTGTATTCCTACGTAGTTGTAGAGAAATAGTTATTCAAATATTATTTCTTGCCATTGTACCTGCTTGTTTACCCCTGCCTGATGCAAATCATCATGGGGAAACACTCTCATATCTTGTATAAAACAAAGGAAAATATCATTCTTTTATCAGCATACAGAAAACCAAAGCAGATTGCCGAAATGTTCATGTCAGTGCTTGAATAAGACAACAGGTCAATGCACTTGCAATTGCGCAAAGGAGTGTACAAGTGACTGCACCAGCCTTAGCACCAGGTAGACCAAGAAGATTGAGCTTGTCTGATACTGCTAGGGCATAGTGTTTTGTTTGTATCGCTCCAAATGTAAATAAAATCAATAAGCGGAGCATTGTGAAAAGCGGTCTATCGTTTCTGAGATAGCTGTAAATTTGTATTTTGTACGTGAAATGCAGCCCCACAGAAATGGAGCTTCGTTTCGATGCCTCTGCAACATGAACATCATGGTCAGGGGGTGATGACAAATCAACTCCCACTTTGCATCACTTCAAAATGTCAAAATGATCCATATCCCTCTCGAACACCCTAGCTCAGGTGCTCTTTCAACAAATACTTTTACATCCATCCACTGAATTAACCGCAATGTGAGCACCTCCGGTCCTAATTTACACCCTCCAGTGCCTTTTCTACCATGTGTGCCCCAAATCCCAATTAGCATTTTCTGACCCACCTAGCGTATCTCCGCCCCTTGGGCGTCACCGTCAGGCTGCATGTTTAATCAGCACCCATATACCTTATCACGGCTTTTGTCTATCATAACACATGCTCCATGTAGTCCCCACACTGTCGCTCAAACCTTGAGCACTGACTGTATGCAGAGTGTCTCCGTTTAGCAGAAGTAACTTTCAGTCACTCATTTAACCTCCTCCGTCCTCGAATCACTGATCCCTGTCAATAACTATCATTTACAGTTTACCTCCGCCCTGCTCAGCTATAAATTCCTCTGTCCATTCAAGCATATGCCTCCGTTTGTAATCATTCTACGCACTAGAAACAATTCCATTGCACTTGATGTCTACTATCTACAGTGATTTACAAACCCTTGGTCCTCTGTTATTCTTTATATTATTCATCAGCACTCACCTCCATGGGCAGTTTCCTATCTCTCCCTCAGCGCTGCAATGATCACTCAGGCTGTGAGGTCACCCCTACCCCCCTATATTGTACCACATCCACTCTCAACATAGAGTGCATGTCACCATCCATCACGCCCCATCCATGTCCACCACCATACCCAACTACACTGCAAATGTATAACCGTTTACATTAACCCCCTCAAATATCCTGATCATCATTTCCGTTCACAGAAGGTGCAACTCTGTTCAACAAGCAGTAAGTCATCCTCTGGTGTGCTGATTGATCACAGTTCATCCCTGTGTATCTTACCATAGCTCATGACTGTACATGTCCGAGTCCGTAAAGTATCCTCCACTCTCTCTCTCTCTCAACCCTCTGAACACTGTATCACTCAGAGTGCATCTCCGTTTGTTAACTGTCTTTCACCCACGTAATCTGCCTCCGTCCCATCATGCAATTCCCTCTGTGGATAATCATGTCACCCAATGAAACCAACTCCGTTCACCTCGACATCGACCTAACTCTTCTATCCCCAATAACCATATTTATCAATCCTTGCTTCTCTGTGTAACCTTCTCTGGTACACCACCAATATAGAGTACTTTTCCCTCCATTTAGTCTGCTAGCAGTGACAACAACATCGACTTCATCACAGAGGAAGACATAGCTGTGGTCGATACAGATGATGAATAGAGCGCAGTAACAACTACAAGAGTGGTGTTGATGTTTGGTGTTCTATTCACAGTCAGGATTTTAAATTGGTTGAATGTAATAAAATTTAATTGCCTGTCATATCATCTACCTCTGTCTGTTGTGTGTCTTCGGTATTCTTTATTCTTCAATTAACGACTCTGTTCTTAGTCGCACATATCTAACTCAAAACAGCAATTGTCATAAATGCACCTCCGTCCTCGATTATACTCTTTTCCGTTACTCGGTGGAGTTCCTTGTACTATTGGCTCCGCCGAATGTCTGTACCTACTTGTTACACATCTGAATAACCGATTACTGTGATCTGCAATTCAACTGTCCGCCTGGCACCCTGGCTGCATCTGACTATTCTCTGCCACATCAACCTCTACAGTTCACTGCATCTTATACAATCCCTCTCCGCCATCACACATACCCCCCTCCTGATCAAATGGACGTTCCATTTCTTAACTCCCCACCTGCACCCTGATTTGATTTGTCTTTTCTCTGCCAACATCAAGTAACCTCCATGGCCTAGTAATATTATCATTCTCAGGACGGACAATGCCTCCTTCTTCAGCGCCCCATTGTTATGTGCCCCATTCTCGGCTCTGTTCTACAAATCATTCTCTGTCCTCACCCAAAACCCCCTCTCCTCTCCTGATCAAATGTGCATTCCACTGATGAACCACCCACCCATTCCCACCAACCTTGACAATGTTATCCTAGATGTCCGCATCTTTCACACGATTAAATCTCAACCATATGATATCTACCCATTCCTTTACTATTAACCAAATGGCTTACAATACACTACTATTACACTAATGAATGGAATCAATTCTTCCATGACCTCCTGACCTGTTCTATGGAACCGACACCTCGATACAATGTAAGCCTTCTATGGAACGAGCACCTCAATACAAACAGACATCCATATGTGAGAGGAATGTAAAACAGAACTAAATTGGAAAAATACAACATGAATGAATGAAGGTATAAGCATAGCACTTGAATAAGAACAACAAGGGATGAACTAGAGAATGCAGAGCATTGAAGAAAGACACAAGATGAACAAAAGAAATATATGAAAAAATTGTTAAATATCCCAACATCTGAACATGATCCAGGACCATTCAAGACACTCTCCACTATCTTTCAATCCATTAGAATCACAAATGAAATGAGTGAACAGACTCACAGAGGTACACAGCTGTGATGCACTTGACCAAGGCATTGCCCCATCACTTGAACACATCCAGAGCACAGGAGACCTGCTTCAGTGCACACTGGGCAAGAGAGTGACAAGAGGGTGCAGGAGCTGGAGGTGGTAGAAGTGGCAAAGGTAGGAGTCCTGAATCATCGAGCTCCTTTTGGAATTGAGCAAGGTCCTTTTTGGCTTCTTGAATCCTCAGGCGAAGAGTTGAGAGAAGTAGCTGGTCACCCTGTGCTTTGGCATGAGCAAGCTCATCACAGAGGGTGGGGATATGTGATTCGAGGTTTTGGATTCGACCTTGAAGATCAGTGAGGAGGTTGGCTTCAAAAGGACTTCCTTTGATGCTGAACTGATGATTTTCAATGGAGAAATAACTCCAAGAGATTGAGGCCAAAGTTGTGTCTAGGATTGACAATGCAGATTCTTGTGTATTGTGAAATTGCATCATTTGAGCACCTTTGTCAATGAAGTCCTAAATAAATGATTGAGTTTCTAATTGAGAACAAAAGAATGAGAAAGTGATAACCTTCCATATATTTTTCTGAAGCTGCTGATAATTGTCTTCTGCACGCTTTGTTGCATTCTCACCCCAAATATTGTCCCACATCGAAGTTACTATCATCACATTCTTTGCTGTTTCAACACCAGTGAGGGCATGGAATGTCTTCAGCACCTACCGCTGGCTGCCAGGCACACAAGTGCTCGTAATTGGTGTTAAGTATAAAATGTGAGAAAATACACTAATAAAGTCAGCATCTCATTAGCAATACAAATGGAAACATGCCAAACAGGACCGTCGCTGCGCGCGGCACATTCCGAGGCCTTTCAAAATAATAAAAGAAAAGAAAAAATAAAAAATAAAAAACCAAAAAAATATAAATCGAAAAATGAGAAAAGAAAGAAACCGAAACAGAATTAAAATAAAATACCCAATTCAAATACCAAAGATGGAGAATAAACCAGGGGCAAAACGCAAATTACCAGCAAATTACAATGATGAGCCTGGCAGGCCCTGCGGCGTGCGCATTCAGCTTGAGCTGAGCACGTGAGAGATGAAACGAAGTCACGTGGGACACACAACGTCGAGTCTTGGCGACACCTCCCTCGCGCGGGGTAAAAGAACCCGAAGCCTAAAGGCCTCGGAATCAATGAAACCCATCCAACAGAACAGTAAGCAGAAGAAGCTAGACTCACGTATCATTGTCTTTCAACCATTTCTGTAACATGGAGACGATTGCCATCTCCGATATTTTTGTGTCGGCGAAGCCAGGCGAGTCCACGAGATAAATTGGATAACCACCTCGAGTGACATTGTTCAATTTGTAGGTGGATACGGCCTGGGTGAATCCATCCAGATCGTTACTGGATATCTTCGAGGAGCCCTTGAGGCCAAGGGCCTCGATAAACTAGACACGGAGAACGAAAATAGAGCGAGTTAACATCCTGCGTATTATGTTCGGCATGCGATTTTGTGTAGTAAATACGCACGGAGCTTTTTCCCGCCCCCGTTGGACCCATAATTCTGGGTAAGAACATCATTAGAGCTATAGTGGAATATTTTCTACATTAAATAACTGACAGTACATCGTATTTGAGTTGTGGGTTGTTTACTCTGTCTACTCGCTCAACAGAAACAGGCCCAGTGACTGTGATCGCCTTGTATTCCTTCTTCGAAATAGTGGCCATTGTGGTACAATCTGAAATAGCGAAACAAAAGATATAGAGATGCTGGTCAAGCAGACGAAGTGCGCGAGATGACGGGAGGCAGAAACAAATGATGGGCTGCTGCGCCTGTCTTCACAGAATCTGAACACCTCGTGCATTCCACCTGTTAATCAGTCATGGGACGAGGACGGTGTCAATGACAGAAATAGATCAGATTTGATCAAATCCGACGTATTTCCTTCTCGTCTCTGTAGTTCCCATTTTCGACGTTCGGACTTCTTCACGATCGCGTTTCAAAGCGGAATGCATTGGATTCATCATACAACAGCATATATTATCCTTGCCTCGCGCTTGCTAACGTTACTGCTATGTACTAAACACTACGGAACCCGTGTCCGTCGCTCCATTGTTCAAAATTCGTCATCCTTCTTGAAAGTCTCCTTAGATCCAGTAGTCCATCGTCACCCTTCGTACCTTGCCTACATAGACATCGGATATGCGGAGTTCGCCCCTGCGTCGTATAGTCGTGAACGAACTGTGGGAGGAGGGTTGAACCATGAGGTGAGACGTAGAGCGACGGCATTGGAGAAGAGCAAGCATGGCGTGATTGAATATGATGGATACTAACGTGGATGAAGGGGCGAAACTGTACATTGCAGGTGGAGAATACCGGAGGTACAGGTGTAAGACGGATGATGAATATGCATCGCGGAACGGAACGGGAGAGGTTTGAGAGCGCGTTTAAGCACAGGGTAGAGCGGGATGTCAGGTTGAAAGGTCGTTCAACAGTGCGACGATGAGTTAGGAGAAGAAGTACGAAGGTTTAGCGATGGGTCAGTCAGCACTCAATAAAAAAGACATGAGCTACTAACCGAGTGTGCACTCCATCGTCGCATTCCCCAATATCGCCAAATCACCCTCCGATTGCGCATATACCCTCGACTTCTCTCAATTGGCAGGACCTAGCGAAGCGCGTTGAGGTGCACGTCCGATACCCTATCATCACGTTTAACAATGAGTATGTTTATTTTTTCCGTCGATATATTGAGGCATACGTACCGGACTCCAGGACTAATTCCATCTATTGTCGTGAATAGCCTCATAGACGATTGAAAAGGTATGCGGGATCTTAATGGTCGGAAACGAGGAGTTTCCTGGATGAGCATAATTAGCCACTTGAGATTGGCGTAATGCGCATTGGAAAAGGACCTACCTTTACTTCCACCATGATCCCAGGTCTAAGAAAACACGACCAGGGGGGGGATCAGGATCACGGTCTGTCTGTATGGGCAGAAGAATGTATAAAGATCGAGTTGGTGGTAAAAATTTGGATGGTCAAAGTTTGTGAGCAATGTTTGGGGGGAAGCGTCGTTGAGGGTGATGAGATAAGAAGGGAAGGAAAGGGAAGGGATGAGTTTATCGTCAGGAGATAAAGATGGAATGAGACCACACACCAGGACGAGATCAAGAACCCAGGGAAGCCATGGAGCACATATTAGCGGGGGAATTCCTTGAGGCCACACCTGAAATAGCGGATATGAGCGGATTGAAAGAGCGGCGGCGAATCTGTAGGCACAACCACATACCAGTACAAGCCAGTAATCGTAGCAAAATCCCGCGAGAAAACTGGATGGAAAAGCAAAGGAGTGGGGATGATACGCTCTCGGTCGACAGGAATACACCAGACTGATAGAACGAGTAACATGACAGAAGGAAAGATTCAGAACTAGGTATGGACAGAGAAGACTACATTATAGGTGAAACGAGGGCGACAATGAACAGAAAGGATGCTCGGACATGCAACGTGCTGTGGTGGTGGTGGTTGAAAGGAAAGAACAGGTGGAGACACAGCCACCATGTCAAAAACGAATCTAATCACCCCCGTTTCTCAGCATTGTCCGACCCTTCACGTACCCTGCCCTCAGCTCACAAAAATCACACTTCATCATATCCCGCCGACCTATCTACCACCGCCAAAAAATTGAAACTGCCAAACTCGCCAAGCATCCCAAAAATTCGTCGTAGTTTGGGCCCACCAATGACATCACTGGATCAGGAAAGGCCGGGCGGCTGTGCCGTTGCTCTTCCTTCCCTTTCTCCGCGACATTCATTCCCTGCTGCTTGCTATACCCCCCTCCTCCAGCTGTAGAGCTCAAGTGTTCATAACATGTACTGAATTTAGAGGAATATACAGAGAATTATGAAAACAGAACAGGAGCTAGACACGGGAAATTGATGTAACCTAACTACGATCCCTGTCGCTGATCATCGTACCAGTGATCGTTGGAGCGCCTAGGGTTGGCAAGACGAGTTTTCGCGTCAAGGTGAGAGCCTTAATGGATATGCAAGAACTCTGAATGTAAATATAACCGTGAAAATCGATTGAACTAGGATTTATTACCTCCCGGCTACCCGAAATCTGAATATTGTACTATTCAGCCCCGTGAATAATGTCCTGACCAACGCCCTCACTATGACGACGACGACCCGATTTCAATAAATAAAAAAACACTGTACCTGTACGTAGTGCATTAGTGGACGCTTCTCAATCGGTTCTAGACCTACGATTGGCGTTGACTTGAACACGAAATAATACAAAGTCCGGATGGTGGGGATCGAGCGTTACAGATATCGGTCAGGTATTTCCGGACGCCTCTGCACTTTTACCCGTTTCTTAATCTTTTTTCGCGGGCTCTCTGCTGACACGTACGCAGTGACAGGACACCGCAGGCCAAGAACGGTTCTCATCCCTTTCCACAGCATTTTTCAGAGGCGCATACGCCGTTATACTCATGTACAACGTCAACAACAGGTCGTCGCTCTACAAGCTCAGGAAATGGTGGAGCAATTTCTGCGCTCATGCTCCAGTAAGGCATGAGGATAGGGCGAAATTCTGTGTGGTTGTGGTGGGGAACAAGGTGGATGTGGTGGAGGGAGGAGCGGAGGGCTAGGATGAACGGGATCAGGATTCTGACCCAGTGAGCAGGGATGAAACGATGAGGTTTTCGAGCCAGTTGGTGCCGCTTGATGATGAAGATGCGCAGTGGGTGGTGGGTGAGGAGGCTTAGGTGGAAGGAGAGTGTGAAGTGGACCTGTCGTTGTCTCAGCATACCCTCATGCCCGATCAAGGCTCTACAGGGACGACGGAGACAGCGCCAACGTCAAAAGCAGAAGTGTTAACGAAAAATAGGTTATTCACATTTCCGACTGGACTTTTCACGAGGGTTGGGCTCGTACATTCAACAACGACGTCTAGCGTCAACTAGCATCCAATTCAACGATACCCACCACGATGATACCCAGTTCATCTCAGGCTGACGTCCAACCTTCTCTGCCGACCCAAAATCCAACAGCCTCATCGCCCTCTCTCCCACCTTTACCCTCTCAACGCCTCCTGAAAGGTCTCACACCACGCTCTGTCCATATTGAACCACGCGCGTTGTCTAGAGTGCGATCTCACCTGCATTCCCTCGCGAACTCTCAGTCATTTTATACGGGAACCTTAATAGCGCACATTCAGGGTCGATGTCGGGCTTATCACGTATCATACCGCGGATGCGACTGTGGGGTCGTTCAGCTCTGAGGCGGGGTTGGGGCTGATTAGGTGGAGTAAAGTTAGTGGTGGTGCGGGCTCGTCGAGGTATAGTGATGTGGGAACGGTGACGACGGAGGGCGGAGAGTGGGAGTGGTATGACGCGCACACGGATACTTCTGCTTCTGGTTCGTGGTCGGTGTCTGTGAATGGGTTGGGGTTTGGGAGTAGGAGCGCCAGTAGGAGTTCGCTTGGAGTGCGAGGAATGGCAGGTTCAAGATCATTTTGAGACGGGTGTCGAGCGTGGCGTTGAGGAATGGGAATGGGATTGAAGAGGGAAATTGAACCACCTGGCTGTCAACTCCACTCTTCCATCTGGCGCACCCCTGTTCTCCTACATATCTTCGTCCTCAAGGGATTTTACATACCTCACCAAATCAAGCATAGTCTCCTTCACCAAGAAAATATGGGACAAGGACCCCTCCCTTGCCCATGTCTCAGGCCACAGCTATCGGATCGGTGGCGCTGTCACTTTACTCCTCGCGGGTGTCAAACCTGAGTTGGTGGCTGCCACAGGTGGATGGACATCCCTGGCGTTCCTGCTGTATTGGAGGAAGGTCGATACTATCATTCCACTGCACACCTCAAAGGCATACGATAGCGGCTCGTTAGCCACCGCCCGCAATTCTATTGATGACTTTCGCCATCGTCAGGGCATCTCCGAAGACATGCTCTCAGACTCTTGCCAGTGATCACGCATTTCATTCCCATCTCGCCGCCTTTTTCCCGGTTCTGTTACTCCTCGTTCCTGCCTTTCCTTACCATCATCATGTTGCTTCAGAACACTTTCGGACCTTTGTATATAGTTCCTTTCTTTCGTTGCTCATCCTTACAAGTCCCCGTACAACATGCAGCCTGTATTTGTTAGGATAGAGTTTGAATTTATCTCTTGTCTCGAAATTTTGATGTATTGGGTTTCAAGATCGTTTGCTCCTCTGGGGAGTCTTGAGTCCCATCATTCTTCAGGCCCTGAATCCGTGGTGAGTTTCTTTCCTTTTGGGACTGGATTTCGGTCACACTTGGGACCGCTCCCCTATCGTTCCAAACGCTCAGGTTCATGGCGCTGGATTCTCCGTGTCGAGCTCATTCGATTCGAGTCTCGACAGCTCGTTATCTCTTCAACACATGCTCTCCACGTGTTGAGAGAATCCAACCCTCATGTGATGGGCAGTTTACATCCACTGCCCATCTTCTGGATCCTTCGAATTTCGACTCGTTTTACAATGCAGCGAAAGAAACAAGCGATGGGCGGCTGCGCCTGTCTTCGCAGAATCTGATTACCTCGTGCATTACATACACCTGTTAATCAGTCATGGGACGAGGACGGTGTCAATGACAGAAATAGATCAGATTTGATCAAAAATCCGACGTATTTCCTTCTCGTCTCTGTAGTTCTCATTTTCGACGTTCGGACTTCTTCACGTTCGCGTTGCAAAGCGGAACATATTGGGTTAATCCTACAACATCATATGTAATTATTGCTTCGCGCCCGCTAATGTTACTGCTAGTACCAAATGCTACCCAACCCGTATCCGTCTCTCCATTGTTCAAAATTTGTCATCCTTCTTGAAAGTCTCCTTCTACATACCGCGTTGGAGCTAGGTTGTGTAGATTCGTCGTTTTGGTGAGTGCCATCGATGAGAATGGGTGAGGGTACCAAAGAGTAACGTGTATAATGGCGGAGAGAAGCCTGAAAGGAATGATAGCAACCGTGAACATCGTCATCACGCAGGAAAACGACGCGTAAGCGGGAAACTCACCTATGAACCACATGGACAAGAGGATGCGAGATGGTGAAGCTAGGGAAAGGGATGTGTCGTCAGCGCATGATAACGAGACAGTGTGCAAGGATATGTTTAGAAAACTTACCAAGCATGGGATCTAGCCGTTCATTGACACCCTTCGCACCTTTCCTACATAGACGTCGGATATGTGTAGTTTGCCCCTGCGTAGTATATTCCTGAACGAACTGTGGGAGGAGGGTTGAAACATGAAGTGAGAGGTGAAGCAACGGCATTGGAGGAGAGCAAGCATGGCGTGGTTGAATATGATGGATGATAACGTGACTGACGGGGGGAAACTGTACTTAGCAGGTGGGGACTACCGGAGGTACAGGTATAAGACGAATGACGAATGCGCATCACAGAACAGAAGCGCGTTTGAAAGCGCGTTTGAGGACAGGGTAGAGCGGGATGTCAGGTTGAAAGGTAATTCAGCATGGTGCGACGATGAGCGAAGAAACGTCTGTGAAGGTTCAGCAATGGGTCAATCAGCACTCAATAAAAAAGACATGAGCTACTAACCGAATGAGCAGTCCCTCGTCGCATTCCTCAATATCGCCAATTCACTCTCCAATGGCGCATATATGGACGACTTCTCTCAATTGGCAGGACCTAGCGAAGTGCGTTGAGATGCGCGTCCGATACCCTATTGATTACGTCTAACGATTAGTATATTTATTTTTTCGTCGATAGATTGAGGTATATGTACCGGAGGACTCCAGGACTTATTCGACCTACTGTCGTGAATAGCCTCATAAACGATTGAAAAGCTATGCGGGATCTTAATGGTCGGGAACGAAGAGTTGCCTGGACGAGCATAATTAGCGACTTGACCATCGGCGTGATGTGCATTGGAAAAGGACCGACTTTTACTTCCACCATGATCCCAGCTCTAAGAAAACATGACCAGGGGGGAAGGATCACGGTCTGTCTGTATGAGCAGAAGAATGTATAAAGAGTCGAGTTTGTGGAAAAAATGTGGAGGGTCAAAGTTTGTGAGCATGAGGGTTGGGGTGAAGGCACCGTTGAGGGTGATGAGATGAGAAGGGAAGGGAAGGAAAACAATGAGTTTATCGTTAGGAGATAAAAATGGAATGAGACCACACACCAGGGCGAGCTCAAGAAGTCCAAGACGCGATTGAAGCACATAGTAGTGGCGGAATCCCTTGAGGGCACACCTGAGATAGCCGATATGAGTGGATTGAATGAGACCAGGTGAGACTGTAGCCACAACCACATACCACAAGAACACTGGATGGAAAGCAAACGAGTGAGCATGAGAAGCTCTCGGATGACAGGACTACACCAACGAGTAACACGGAACGGAGATCCAAATGGGTATGTTGATCGATATCAAAGGGTTGCAGGACAGAATGTCAGATCACCGTATCAGGAGAAAGGTGAATTCATTTCAATGCTCGTGTCAGACACGATAGGCATACACGAGGCGTATGTGACACGCGTCGGCGCAGGACTGGATGATTGGGAGATGCTGACACACGGGATTAGGGTGGAAGGACAGAGACGCCAACTACGTCATTGAGGGTTAGCGAGGTGGCATGCAGGAAGGGAAAGTTAGGACTAACAGCCATGATAGGGAGAGAACCCAAGAACATGAGGCAAACAACAACGATGATGATGAGATTCAGAGCGAATAAATAGAAATTCAACCAAATAGTACGAACAGAAGGGATAAGGCAAGTCAGAAAAGCAAGGACGAAAAGGAATGCGCCCACTCACCATGAAACGTGCATCCAATCCATCAACTCCCTGAGCACCGGTGTCCCATCCCATCCATACAATTTGAAGCTGGTTTCTTGGAGGACCGTCGCTAGTCCACGTATGGACAGATACGAGCGGATATGGGTGAAACGAGGGAGACAATGAAGAAATATGATGCTTTATACACACAACGTTCTGTGGTGGTGGTGGTTGAAAGGAAAGAGAAGGAGAAGGCACAGCCACCTTGTAATGAACAATGCCTGAATTCGGACATTTCTCAGGCAGCACCAGGACAGCGTCGCTTCTTACGAGTTACCCCCACACATAGACAGCAAATATTTACGACATGAGTATATCGAGAACATGGTCGATCATTTTGTCCTCCAAGTAATACCCACCATTGTGGAGAAGATAAATGTATGCGTCGAAATAACGCCCCGAAATCGTGTTGCAAACGTGTCTCGCAAACATTCCTCATGATCTACCACCCCAGCGGAGATGCAATACTATAGAATTTGAAAAACCTGCGATATGTGTCGTAGAGAAATTAAGAGTGCACCGGACAAAAAGTGAGAAGGAAAATGGAATGGATTTGTCGAGCATGCATAGCACACCCGATGAATGTACCGAAACGAGCCGTATGAAATAAGAAGGACCCTACACATTAGCCTCTGAATAAGAGCGCCAATTCACCACATCGTTTTAATTGAGATGCTTGTAAAAAATTGTGATGGTGGTTGTTCAGACGAAGCGAAAAATGACGTTATAAGACAGATTTGGAGGAAATTTTCGGACGCAGAAATATATCCGGATCCAATGTGTTATACCCATCTCATGCTCGATTGGATATTCCTTAGCGTGCTCATGTTGAGCTAGACCCCACAAGAATACGGCTGGTGACTTTCCGAGACCAAGCCTTCGAGGGAACGACCTTATTTATACTCAATTTAGGGTTAGGTCAACAGAAAATTTCTTTGATTAAATCACTTTGCCAAAAATCAACATAATGAGGCTGTTTGGAATCAAGCAAATCAGAGTAAGACAACGCCACCATGTGACGGCTCCCGAAAAGAGGGGAGAGAGTGAACCAGAGATGATCGCGCGTCCTGGGTCAGCCGACCCTCTGCAACACGCAAACGTATCTTCCATCCTCCCTGTAGTCTCGTCCCCCAGAGCCTCTTTCTAAGGCTGGATGGGGTGACGTGGTCGTCGCTCCTGTGTGCGCTCCCGTTCATCACTCAGTTCGTCCACATCTCGTCTCCTATCGATCTCGTTTCGCTCGCCTCCTATCATACCCCCTCTTATCTCCTCCACTCTCTGAACTATCCCTCTAATTGACCACACGGGTTTGTCTGCGCGTTCCGTCACCTTGTCTTTACACTTTTACCCCTTCCTCCAAACGCCCATTTCTTGATCTCTGAATCACTTATCTTTCGTTAACATCTCCCCAGGCGCTCATCGGGTTCTTGCTGGCCGACTTTGTACTCCCTCAACACCCCACCTAAACCTGCGAAAGCTTTACCCTGATGCACACTTGCAATGGCGTACAGGCTCTATACCTGTCGTATTTGCGCTTCTGAGCTTCAAGCTCGGGGTCTTTAGGTTGGCACAATGTGAAGGTTTGGCTTTCAGCGTGAGTGATAAAACTATGCAGAACCAACCCTTTTCCAGATTTCTCCGCTTTGTGGGAAGTGAACCCTCGTCAGGGCATTTTCGTCGTCTAAGCGTTTGAATTCGATTAGAAGATATGGATGTGGGATCCCGTAACCGGGTGTTTATTATAGATAATCGATAAAGAGTGGGGCAGAAGACGTAAAATGAAAAGTAAAGGACAAAAAATGACATCGACGCTAGTCAAGCTTCAAGAGAAGAGAAGGTGTGGGCACGGATCATTCCATCGACTTTATCAGTCACTGTTTCGAGATAAAGATATTGAAGAGGGGTTGCGCTGGTGGAAGGAAACGCCAGCGTTGGTAAACAAGGCATTAAGGACATGGGGACTCGGAAGACGGGTAGCGCAGACCATGAGACAAAATAATGCGTGGACGTAGTGGATTGCATGTTATAAAGGCTTGGATACATTACGAAGCGAAATACAGTGGGAGGTGTGCAGGCAGACGACAGGATGAAGAGAAAAATACACGCTGAGGTGAGCGGGACTTGAGGGTGCGACACAGCGGCAGCAGGCAACGTTAGATCCAAGGGGATCGTTCTCCGAAAATTGAGGCTGAAGGTAGTCAGCATGACGTTGTAACATTGCGTCTGCGTGAGGAATTTGCTAACACGCAAACAGGTTAATCGCATGGTGGAGAGATTCGTTGCCTCGGAGTCGGGCAAAAGGGTCGCTACACAACTTGAAAAACATCGAACTACCTACTAAATATTCCTTGTAGTAATCATCGATGGAGCACAAAGCGAGAACCTCAGTCCACAGAGATGGCAAGATTCACGTCGGAGAATGAGGAGTAGGGATGAACGTGAGGAGGGAGTCTAAAGGCGTTGATGACAGATAGGCATAGACCCAATACATCATTGACACCTAATGGGGGTGTCAGTAAACAATTGTCGTCCCTCCTCTAAACTCCTCATCGACTTGGCTTTAAGATATATATATTCCTGCTTCATTTTTTATTCTGTGTTTTTTGAGTACTGTACCATTTCGATCAGTTCTGCAGGGGGTGGGACATGGGACACGTTTGCCGAATAATGGAACTTGGCTGGATGGGTTGGAACATGGGACATAGGGCAAAGTTCGGCAGGGGACAAAATTTCGGCCAAGGTTTGCGCCAGGACTGGGCTGAGCCAGGAGGTGTCCCATTCTGCCAACTTGGATGGGACATGGGACATGGGACCAGATTCTGCCTCAGCAGGGGGTCCGGGACACGGGACCGCCGAATAGATCGAAATGGTACAGTATTATCTATATGTAAAGGTGCTTGCCTTCAAGTTATTCTACACACGTACTTGTTAACAGGGGATCAATATGACGCACATTTGAGCCATTTCCAACACATTTGATCATAGATTTCGAGTGAGTTCTACTCTTACTAACACCTCTGTGGTCAAATCATTTGTCATTACTATGCACATCCAATGGATAGATACAATATCCATTGGATGAACAACTCCCTTACAAATTCCCGGCCCAGCTACGGAGCGCAATTATGGAATCATAGTAATCAAACAGTGGTATCATTTGGGTGATGGCTTCACCATACATCATATGTCAGAGTACACGCATGGAGATGAGACATAAATGAATAATCAGGAAAGAGTGCGCAACTGAAGGGGGAACGTCGTTGGGTCGCTCTGGTGGTACAAGGGATGTGTGTGAAGTAATTTGATGTTGGACAAAACAAACAAGCGAAGGTGACAACAGGTTAATAGTGACTATGACTGAGAGGTATTCAAAAACAAGTTAGATTTTCGATAAAAAAAGAATACAAGAAGGGAAGAACTGACTGTTAATTCTATCCGCCCAAGTTGCATTCACATTCCTCTTCTGATGTTCCGGTGTCATTACAAACCTCGAACGCCAGCAGTGGAGAACCTCATGAAGAAGTTTCAACAGAAGCTCTTTTCAACACCATGAGGTGAGGAGATGAGTGATGTGTGTGTCAAGTATGGAAACTACTACATGAGAGGAAGAGACGTAATGGATGCGAGGTGGGACAAGGAGTGTTGAAGCGGCGAAGCTGAGATAGGCCTGGACAGAAATCATGAGGGCCACAAGTAAAAAGTCATGAGGGACATCCCAGAGGAGGGATGAGACCTCCCGCCCAGCGTCGCCAATTACACTAGGAATTGTTGACGGTAGAAATTGGGATGCTGAGCATGTGCAGACAAGTGAGAGAGGGATGAAATATACAACATTCAGGTAAAATGACAATGCGAAATTATGAGGGGTCGCAACTTCGATAACTACAACCATAAACGCAGCAAATAAAATCCAAAAAATCGAGAATTTCATGAATGGTGGTCATACCTTGTGAAAGGAATGAGGACGCGTCTTCGAAAACGAAAGTGTTCACTCACTATGATTTAGCCTCTGGTTAAATCAAGCGCCCAACAATGGGTCCCTGCAGCATAATGTGTCCTATTTTCAGGATGCTGGACTCTCAACATGAGTTGTAATTGTATGAAGAGTGAGAGATGTGAATTTTCCGATGGGATGAAGGAAGAGAGTTGAGTTGTTGGTCCATGAATCAAACAAGCTGGTCATGGTGATAGTTGGGAAAGAACCGACATTTGACACAGCCACACCACCCATCCTCCTTATGGCGACTACACGTCAATCGTGAATGTCACCTCACAGTCATCTCTCTGACACAAGTGCGCCATTCTTCACATCAAATTCAATCTATTGCTTGGAAATTGACAGCAATGTGAACCCATGACCTTCCTTTCAAGAAGTTGAATACACTCAGCATGACATTTTCACCCATCCGACTAGCTAACAATGTGTTGCAACGAAGTGTGCTATGTATATGCACATCCGATGAGAGTGTCGAGATACACAACAATTATCAATGGAGCCTCACTGTAAATAAATGCATAACATTGAAAGTATATCGAGATTAGGAATGGCGAAAGGAATTACAGCAGACATGGAGTGAGGGATGTACATACTGGAAAAGTGTGGAAACGAAACTGAAACAAGCAATACAAAAGGGATGAAAATACATTGTGAATGAAGGAGTGTTCAGACTAGCAAGAAATTATATGCACAACGAAGCATGGGAGGGAAACGATGGAAGAGTGAAATGAGCAAGAAGAATGGGAGAGAAGGGAAAATGTCTATAATTTGGTGAAGTATCCAACTGAACTCCTGGTGTTCTCCCTGTGCTGACAAATGCTATTACCAAAATACAGGAAATAAGTTCAATTCAATTGCAGACAAAACAGGTTAACGACTCACCAAGGTACTCATGCATCATGACGCTCACCAACAGCATCACCCCAACACTTCATCAACTGCATAATGCAAGCAAATCGCCCAGGAGCATGCTGCACTGGGGTAGGTTGTTGTGCCTCAGCTCGGACATCATCCTCAATGGATCGAGAGATGCCAGGAGTTGCCATCTTCTGAGTTGGTGGGGTATGTTGCTGCAAATCAGAAGGAGGAATGGATAAAGTGACAACTTCAGAGATTGGAGGCACATCAGGGACAGCTTTGATCTGGGTGACAAGAGGAGGAAGTGAGAGACAGGTCATTAATGATGAGAGTGTGATATTTACCTTGACTGCCAGTTGACCATGTACTGCTGGTTCAGGGTCCTGGGGTGGTAAGAAAACTGGATTTTCAGATTGCTGAATATCTGTTGCATCATTGGCTTGCAGAGTGGTACCATGAGGTTCAGAATCAGGGGGAGGGGTGGCAAGAGGAGTGAGAGGGACAGGAGGCAGGAGTCCCAAATCATCAAGCTCCTTTTGGAATCGAGCAAGGTGCTCTTCAGCTTCTTGAATCCTTGGGCAAAGAGTTGAGAGAAGCAGGTCATCACCCTGTGCTTTGGCATGAGTGAGCTCATCTTGGAGGGTGGGGATGTGTGATTTGAGGTTCTGGATTCGATCTTGGAGGTCTGTGACAAGGTTGCCTTCAAATGGAGTTCCTTTGATGATTTCTTTATGATCTTCAATGGAAAAATATTTCATGGTGAGTGAGGCAAAAGCTGCATCTAAGATTGACAATGCTGATTTCCGTGTGTTGTGGAATTGGGTTATATGAGCACCTTCTTGAATAAAACTCTAAATAGATACGTGAGCTCCTTATTGAGAAGAGATATATGAGAAATGGAAAACCTTCCATATAACATTCTGAAGCTGCTGATAATTTGCCTCTGCCCGTTTTGCCCCTTGCTCACCCACTATATTGTCCCACATTGTTGTTACTATTGTTACATTTTTTGCAGTTTTGACACCAGTGAGGGCATTGAATGTCTTCAGCACCTGCCAGTGGCTGCCAGGCATACGAGTGCTCGTAATTGGTGTTAAGTAGAAAATGCGAGAAAATACACTAATAAATTCAGCATCTCATTCACAATATAAATAGAAATCAACAAAACCCATGCAACAGAATAGTGAGTAGATGAACCTGGACTCACGCATCATTGTCTTTCATCCATTTCTGTAACATGGTGACAATGGCCAGCTCCGATATTTTGGTGTTGGCGAAGCCAGGCGAGTCCATGAGATAAATGGGATCGCCATCACTATCAGTGACATTGATCAATTTGTAAGTGGATACAGCCTGGGTGTATCCATCCAGACCGTTACTGGATATCTTCGAGAAGCCCTTGAGGCCAAGGGCCTCGATAAACTAGACATGAAGAATGAAATAGAGCGAGTCAAAATCTAGAGTATAATATTTGGTGTACAGTACTAAATGTCAAACACGCACGGAGTTCTTTCCCGCCCCCGTCGGACCCATTATTCTGGGGATAGAACATTAGTCGAGCCACAGTGGAATCTTGTCTGCACTCATTGACTGACAGCACTTTGTAACCAGCAGATGACCTGTCTACTTGCTCAACAGAAACAGCCCCAGTGACTTTGATCTTCTTGTATTCCATCTTCGAAGTAGTGGCCATTGTGATACGAAATTTGGTAGGGAAAATGGAGAAAGTAGTGGCCATTGTGATACGAAATTTGGTATCAAGCGGCGAAGTGCGCGAGATGATGGGAGGGAGAAACAAACGATGGGCAGCTGTGCCTGTCTTCGCAGAATCTGATTACCTCATGCATTCCACCTGTTAATCAGTCATGGGACGAGGACGGTGTCAATGACAGAAATAGATCAGATTTGATCAAATCCGACATTTTTCCCTCTCGTCTCTGTAGTTCTCATTTTCGACGTTCGGACTTCTTCACGATCGCGTTTCAAAGCGGAATGCATTGGATTCATCATACAACAGTATATATTATCCTTGCCTTGCGCTCGCTAACGTTACTGCTATGTACTAAACACTACGGAACCCGTGTCCGTCGCTCCATTGTTCAAAATTGGTCATCCTTCTTGAAAGTCTCCTTCTACGTACCGCGTTGGAGCTAGGTTGCGTAGATTCGTCGCTTTGGTGAGTGCCATCGGTGAGAATGGGTGAGGGTACCAAGGAGTAACGTGTATAATGGCGGAGAGAAGCCTGAAAGGAATGAAAGCAACCGTGAACATTGTCATCACCAAGGAAAACAACGCGTAAGGGGGAAACCCACCTATGAACCAGATGGCGCCAATCCGCAAGGCAGAGGTTGCACTCTCAAGCGCTCCACAGGTGAAAGACAAGAGGATGCGAGATGGCGAAGCTGGGGAAAGGGATGTGTCGTCAGCGCATGATAACGAGACAGTGTACAAGGATATGTTTAGAAAACTTACCGAGCACGGGATCTAGCCATTCATCGTCACCCTTCGCACATTCCCTACTAGACGTGGGATGCGCAGAGTTCGCCCCTGCATAGTATAGTTGTGAACGAACTGTGGGAGGAGGGTTGAACAATGAAGTGAGAGGTAGAGCGATAGAATTGGAGGAGAGCAAGTAGGGCGTGATTCCGAGGCCTTTAAGGCTTCGGGTTTTGTCCCCTGCTGAAATTGCGCCAAGAAATACCGCAAATGTTTGCCATGTGATTTTCGTTGTCCCCACGTTCTTCCTGTGTCGTGTGCACGTGCCCTTACTTAGCTTCGTCTGGACTCTGGTTCTTTGTCTGAGTATACGGGTGGAAAGGATATCCACTGCCGCAGAGATGAGAGCAGAAGGTGCCAGGATGCGGACAGTAAGGCCTCGGTGAATGCCGCGCGTAGCGTCGGTCCGCTTTCGCAGGTTGAATATGTCGGATGTTAACGTGACTGACGGGGGGGAACTGTACGTAGCAGGTTGGGAAGATTGGAGCTGCAGGTATAGGACGAATGACGAACACGCATCACGGAACGGAAGAGGATTTGAGAGCGCGTTTGAGCACGGAGTAGAGCGCGATGGGTAATTCAACATAGTGCGACATTGTGCGAGGAGAAGCTTGTGAAGGTTCAGCAATGGATCAATCAGCACTCCATAAAAAAGACTTGAGCTACTAACCGAATGTGCATTCCCTCGTTGCATTCCTCAATATCGCCAATTCACCCTCCAATCGCGCATATATGGACAACTTCTCTCAATTCGCAGGACTTGGCGAAGCGCGTTGAGGTGCGCGTCCGATACCCTATGATCACGTCTAACCATGAGTATATTTATTTTTTCGTCGATATATTGAGGCATACGTACCGGAATCCAGGACTAATTCCATCTATTGTCGTGAATAGCCTCATAGACGATTGAAAAGGTATGCGGGATCTTAATGGTCGGAAACGAGGAGTTTCCTGGATGAGCATAATTAGCGACTTGAGATCGGCGTAATGCACATTGGAAAAGGACCTACCTTTACTTCAACCATGTTCCCAGCTCTAAGAAAACACGAGCAAGGGGGGAATCAGGATCACGGCCTGTCTGTATGCGCAGGAGAATGTATAAAGAGTCGAGTTTATGGAAAAAATTTGGATGGTCAAAGTTTGTGAGCATCAATGTTGGGGCGAAGGCGCCGTTGAGGGTGATGAGATGAGAAGGGAAGGGAAGGGGAGGGGAGGAATGAGTTTATCGTTAGTAGATAAAGATGGAATAAGACCACACACCAGGACGAGGTCAAGAAGTCCAAGACGCAATTGGAGCACATATTAGCGGTGGGATTCCTTGAGGGCACACCACAGATAGCTGATATGAGCGGATTGTAAGAGCGGTGGCGACATGGTAGGCACGATCACATACCGATACAAGCTAGCAATCGTAGCAAAAAATCGCGCGAGTAAAACTGGATGGAAAAGCAAAGGAGTGGGGATGATAAGCTCTCGGACGAGCGGAATACACCAGACTGATAGAACCAGTAACATGACACGGAGATCCAAGTGGTGATGAGCAGCGCGCTCACCTACACCCGTAATCGCTTCATTTTCGGATTTACCAACACGCACGCACGCGCGTTGCACAGCCTCAACACTTACCCACGGTTTATTCCCCACCCAAGGCGCGCTCTTATCACTAAGAACGTCGCTCTGTATCATCCCTATCAGCCGCCACAACATAAAATGGAACAAACCGACGCCGCACCTCGCAACAGCACATCCCACAATGCAAACGGACTTTAAAATCCCATTTATTTCATCATTTAATTCAACCTTTAGCCTCTTTTCGTCATTCAACTTCCCTCTCCCCTCACTTCACCCCCTCTTTTCACCCATTTCGAGTCATTCCCTTTGTTTAGAACCCTTTCTTATGCGCTTTGGCGCTTTCTTGTTTCGTTTCGAACCCCCCGTAGTCAGTAGTTTAGTTCATTTCAATTTTGTACTTAATTCAGCAGGCTTCGTAAATTCAAGCAGCTTACTTTTGCCCACATTTCGAATCTTAGTATTAGTTCTCGTCTCAGTCTAGGAAGCGTCGCTGGCTTCAATTGTCGTTTATTCTATCTTCACGAAGGCTCTGTCAACCACGGAAACACCAACCCGCACCCTCAGAGCGCCCTCTGCGACGTTGACCTCACGCCGGTCATCAGGTGTTTTGTTTTCACACTTGAGAGCGTCGCGCGCACATCAAATTGGAGCCCACCGCGAGGGGTTTCCTTCTACAAAGCCTTCCACCGTCCCGTATTTTCATATATCGTCATCATTCCTCGTCGTCTTCGCAGTCACACACGTCTCCAGCTTGTTGGGGCGTTCCCAGTTCACTCAGAATCGTCGCCGTCATCGCCTACCCTCTCAGAAGAAACATTAGTTAGCAATATCCTCGTTCCCCAGTCAACCTCGCTACCTGTATCCAACGAATCATCGCCGCTATCCAGTCCACCTCCTACACCTGTTACACCACCTCCAGCAGTTACGTCCCTCGAGTTACTTGACCAGCTCAATCGTTGGTCAACTTCAGACCCTTCTCGTGATCCCTATTCCATTCCTCTTCCCCATTCTCGTCCCCCTTCCCCTCTATTGCCTCTCATCACTTTGGCTCGTAATCCTTTGTCGTCCCATCCCTCCATTCCACTACCAGTCATGGCTACGACCGGTATGCCACTTCGTGGTGAGCGTGGCGCTCCCACCTTCGATCGTCACCACCCCTCAGACCTCCGTCGTTATTTCTCCCAACTCGAAACGCTATTCATCCGCCACTCGATCACCAACGAGGCACAGAAAAAGCAGTACACTACCCAGTACCTCGATTCGTCCTTGTCTGACTCATGGGAAGCTATCCCTGACTTCTCGGACGCCACCAAGAAGTACGATGACTTCAAGAAGACTTTATTCGACATCTACAATCAGACTTCGAATCGCTATACCATTGGCGACCTCTATGGGCTCGTAGGAGAGAGGAAAATTAAAGGTATACGCTCGCTTAATGACCTGACTGATTACCATTTACAGTTCAGTGGAATTTCGAAGTACCTTGTGGACCAGGGTTTTTGAGCCAACCGAGCAGTGTCGTGCCTATATTCAGGTATTCAGCGACGCTATTGTTGATAGGATCATGCATAGGTTGCAGATCCAGTTGCCCAATCACCATCCCTCTCTTCCTTACTCGTCAGAACAGCTGTATGCCGCCGCGCGCTGGGTTCTCCAAGGATCCACGGCTGGTTCTTCTTTTAATACATCGGCTAACATTCCAGGTATCATACCAATAACTCTACCATCGCCTACACCTACGCCACCACCCAGTACTTCCGAGTTCGTTAAGATGGAGCAACTTGATACTATTCTTTCAAAATTTGCCCAGACAATCGTCTCGGCGATTCAAGCTAAGCCTTCAAATTCTTCTCAGTCTACTAAACGTTCTTCAGATGGCTGCATGTTCTGCGGATCCACAGCTCATTTTATACGAGATTGTGCTACTGCTAAGGAATATGTCACTCAGGGCAAGGCCAAGTTTGACACGGATGGAAAATTAGTCCTCCCCTCAGGTGCGTTAGTCCCTCGAATCATCACTGGTCCCACACTCCGAGATCGTATGGAGGAATGGCACCGTCGTAACCCTAATCAGGTTGCAGCTGGGTCTATGTTACATGAGATTGTACCTGTTGAGGACATCTCTGAGCATAAGACAGCCGTCCCCAACTTCAACACATCGTCCTTACCTTCTAGAAATACCTTGTTGTCGCTCGAGGATCGCATTGTGGCAATGGAAGCGCAGTTGTTCAACGCTGGAGTTCGCCAGGCTTTCCAGGTCAAGACACGATCTCAGCGCCAGCAAGTGCCGAAGAACAGTTCTCCGACATCAACTCCAGCTCCACCAGAGGCACCGGTACCAGTTACCCAGTCTACACCTGCGACATCAGCTCCAGCACCTGAACATCCCTTCAGAAACGCGAAAGACGCAGCTTATGCCCCACCAGGAGTGCGCAATTATGGAGCGCCGGCTAAGCCAGCTAATTCCTCGTTGAAGAAGCCTGACCCTGCTTACAAAACCTTACCGCCAGTGTACAATGCTGAGGTTGTGGGTAAGGTACAGGCTCGTCTCATGGATACTAACATATCCATGACGGTAGGCGAACTTCTTTCGCTGGCTCCCGAGCTTCGTTCAGGCACTCGAGACTTGGTTTCAACGAAGCGTGTCCCTACCAAGGATACCTCTGCTCCTGTTGACCCCGCTTTCGCTCAGGTTCTCGAAGAGGTAAGTAGTTATTTGGATTCAGATGAGACCCTCGAACATTATCTTCCCTATCCTCCCACCCTTGATTCTTCATCTTGTGACTTCGACCCAAGTTTGCCTCTTACGGAAGTGAACATTGGTGTTGTGGGTGTCGAGAGTTGTTCTCTTAGGACTCTCGTACCCCTGGTTAACGACCGTCTTTATGTGGAATCGATTCTCGATCCTGGTTGCCAGATTGTGGCAATGTCTCAGGACGTTTGCCACAAGCTGGGACTCGCATTTGACCACAAGCATCGGATTAACATCCAGTCAGGAAACGGTGAGATCAATCCATCATTGGGATTGGCTCGTAATGTACCTTTTTGCTTTGGTGATTCAGTTGTGCTTTATCTTCAGGTTCATATAGTCCGCAATGCGGCTTATGACATTCTTTTGGGCCGTCCATTTGACGCCCTTGCCCGCTCAATTGTTGAGAACTTCGAAAACGAAGAGCAAACGGTTACCATTCGTGACCCTAATGACTCTGACAATTCAGTCACCATTCCTACCCATAGACGTGGTATGGGTTTGGGTTTTCGCAGATAAAGGTCGATGATGATTCGCATAATCCATCGGCCTCGCTTATTTATTCTTCATTTGTTTCACCAATTGATTCTTCATTCCCTTGTATCACTTTGGACTTGGACTTAGTCAATGATGAGGTTTCCTTCTCGTCATTCGATTCATTTGCAGAAGCTGGTGCTGGTCATTATATTACCAGCACTGAGCTCAATCCATCAACCTTCGATTTCGTCTCATCTTCTGTATTTAATCCTGCCTCTGATTCATCTGTTCATTCTTCATACCCAACTTTCACTTCTCCTCCGAGTAATCATGCTCATGAGGATGCCTTTTCAAATGTACCATTTAATTCCCCTTCCCCTCCCGATTCATTTCCCGGTTTTGTTGCTTCGAAGAAGAAGTATAAGCCAGTTGCTAAAAAGGTTCGTCCTGTGGTAACTGAGCTTCCCGAGCGATTTCGAATCGTTCGTCAGTTTGATGGTGATCCTCTCGAGGATTTACCTACCTTGCCTACCACCCCTCCGAGTTTCGAGCCCACTGGGCGTTATACCTTCGAACGTCGCCAGGAATTTCACCTGCGGCATTCAGATCTTAATTTAGAGGAGCTTAAGCTCCTTGACTTCATTATGTCTACTCACAATGAAGCATTCGCTTGGACAGAGGACGAACGTGGTCATCTTAAGGAGAAGTTCTTTCCTCCTATTGAGATCGCCACGGTTCCTCATAAGCCATGGGTACAGCGCGTCATTCCCATTCCCCATGCACTTCGAGATCAAGTCTTCTTGCTCCTTAAGCGAAAGGTTGATTCAAAAGTATTCGAAGCATCAAATGCAGCCTACCGAGGCCAATGGTTTATCGTCGTCAAGAAAGATGGTACGTCCCTTCGCATTGTTCAATCTCTTGAACCGTTAAATGCGGTCACTATTCAACACTCTGGAGTTCCCCCTTTCACTGAGGAAGTCGCTGAGCAGTTTGCTGGGCGCTCCTGTGGTGTGATACTTGATCTTTTTGTTGGTTATGACGAGCGTGCACTTGCACCCTCGTCTCGAGATCTTACCACTTTCCAGACCCCTCTGGGTCCCCTTCGTCTCACCAAGCTCCCTATGGGGTGGACGAATTCCGTTCCCATTTTTCATGATGATATTACTTTTATTCTTCAACCCGAGATCCCGCACATCACTGTACCTTACATTGATGACGTACCAGTGAAGGGTCCGATTTCTTATTACCGTCTCAAGGATGGTTCGTTTGAAACGATTCCCCGTAATCCTGGGATTCGACGCTTCGTTTGGGAGCATTTTATCAATCTTAATCGTGTTATTCAGCGCATGAAGTACGCTGGTGGTACATTCTCCGGTTCAAAGTCTGTTCTATTTGCTTTATGTTTTATGGTTCTTGGTCACTTATGCACACCTAATGGTCGCATTCCTGACCCGTCCCGAGTTGACAAGATTGTCAACTGGGGACCTTGTTATTCACTTACTGAGCTTCGAGCTTTTCTTGGCACGATTGGCATCTGCCGTATTTTCATTCGAAACTTTGCTCACCGAGCGCATCATTTGAACAAGTTGATGCGTAAGGATGCACCTTTTGTTTTTGGCCCTGAGCAGAGAGCTGCTCAGGAAGATCTGAAGCGTGCGCTCTTGGAGTCGCCTGCACTGCGTCCACTTGACTACTCAGTGGACGCACCTCCGATTATCCTATCAGTTGATACCTCATACATTGCAGTTGGTTACTTGTTGGCTCAGTGCGATGCCAATGAGCCCAAGCGTCGATATTACTCCCGTTTTGGTTCCATTACCCTTAACGAGCGCGAGGCTCGCTTTTCACAGCCCAAACTTGAGTTGTACGGTCTCTATCGTGCTCTCAAGTCCCTCAAGGTGTATCTCATCGGACTCCGAAACCTCATCGTTGAGGTAGATGCAAAATATATCAAAGGTATGTTATCAAATCCTGATCTTGCTCCTTCTGCATCCATGAATCGCTGGATTGTTACGATTCTTTTGTTTCATTTCCAACTTGTTCATGTTCCTGGTACCCATCACGGTCCAGATGGTCTATCTCGACGTCCTCCTCAACCAGGAGACAAAGAGGAGCCAGTTGACGATTCATTCGAAGACTGGGTTGACCAAATGCACGGCTTTATGCATTTTATTAATTCACCATTCGTTGAGACTATCGAACAGCCGCCGGTTTCGGTTTATGTTGCTGAGTCTAATTCTGTTCATTTTAATTCACATTCAAATCCTTCACGTTCGCCTTCCCCAATTCCTGACGATTCAGCACCTGCTGATGCTGAGTCCGATTCTTATTCTTTAATCCCTCGTTCAGAGAGCGCTCGTAAAGCCGATGCTCGTTTAATTTTGGTCCGTTATTTCTTGGAACACCCTCTCGAGCGTCCGGAAGGCGTTGAGAAGGGTGATATGCCTACTTTTATTCGTTATTGCACCGAGTTTTTCATTTCTGGAGATCGGTTATGGCGTAAGGATGTGCGTGGTGAACACAAGCTTGTGGTTCCCTCACCCCGACGCTTCTTTATTTTGACTTCAGCCCATGATGATCTTGGTCATCATGGTTTCTTTGCAACAAGGACTTTAATTTCTACTCGTTATTGGTGGCCCGCTATGGCCGCCGACATTGCTTATTTCATTAAAACTTGCGACCTGTGCCAAAAACGACAGCATCGTCAGGTTCTTCTTCCCCCTACAGTCGCTTCCCCTGCTCCTATCTTCTCCAAGGTGTACATGGACACTATGCACCTCCCCAGGTCGTCTGGGTACAAGTACATCGTCCAAGGGCGTTGTTCTTTGACCCACTGGGTCGAGTTTGACATGCTCCGTAAGGAGAATCATCGTGCCATCGGTGAATACATTATGCGCAACTTCGTGTGGCGCTGGGGCACTCTGGTCGAGATCGTGACCGATAACGGTGGTCCCTTCATTAAAGCGCTGGCTTATTTGTACAAGCGTTATCACATCTTTCATATTCGTATTTCCGGTTATAACTCTCGTGCCAACTTGGCCGAGAGGCCTCATTTCGACGTCCGACAGGGTTTATTCAAGGCAGCGGACGGTGACCAGTCCAAGTGGTCATCCGTCGCTTACTCAGTCTTTTGGGCTGACCGTATCACCACACGTCGTCGCATGGGGTGCTCACCCTATTTCGCCGTCACTGGCACCCACCCACTACTTCCTCTCGACATAGCAGAGGCTAATTATCTCCTTCCACCCCCCGATTCCGTTCTTTCCACCACTGACCTCATTGCTCGTCGCGCTATCGCTCTTCAAAAGCGTCGTGAGCATCTCTCTATCCTTCATTCCAACGTCTTCGAGGCTCGTCTAAAAGCAGCGCGTCAATTCGAGATCGACCACGCCCACACCATCCGCGACTTTAACTTCATACTTGGCAACCTCGTTCTCATCCGTAACACAGCAATCGAGAAATCGCTCAACCGCAAGATGCGTGCGCGCTATCTAGGACCGTTAATCGTCATCTCACGCAATCGTGGGGCGCTTACATTATTTGTGAACTCGATGGCACCCTTCTCGATCGCCCAGTCGCCGCCTACCGTGTCATTCCTTACTTCCCTCGTGAATCTATTCCTCTCCCTCCCCTCGATGAACTTCTTGATGTATCGCTTAAACGTCTTCGTGAACTTGAAGAATCGATCGAAGAAGACCCAGAAGACGAGTTTCTGGATGACAAAGACGACGCTCTACCTCAACCCGACTGAGGACAGTCGAAATTTCAGTCAGGAGGAGGAGGCGCTGTACGTTTCAATTTTACCTATTTCTCTTTATTTTATTTCGTATTCGTCATGTCTCGTTAAATTATCACATATCATCATTTCACTTCCTCCTTACATTCCTTTCCATCACTACTCTCCCTCAACAACAAATATGTCATCGCAAAGCACCCCATTTCTTATCAAAGATACCCGTTTCACTCGTCTCCCTCATGCATCTCGCTCATAATTCCATTTCACAAAATTCTCATAACCGTTTTTTATTTATTTTTGCCTTCATATTCGTCGTCTCTCATTTAATTATCACGCCTCGTCAATTTTACTTCATCTCCACACTCCTTACATCCATCATTCCCTCTTCAAATTAATTATATCATCACACAAGGTCCCATTATCGTTCAATTTCCTCCCCACCTTTCATCGCCGAACGTTTACATCACAAATTCATTATATACACTCATTTACTATTCCTCGATGCTCACCCAGCACATTTCGCACATTTTACTCTTTCATTCACTCATTTTTCTTTTATTCCTTTCATTGGTATTGCGTCATCTATGCCAATTTCGGTAACCGACTCAACACGTCTGCCATCGGGTTTGCACATTCACCACCACAAGCGCTCTATCATTTTCCATCCTCGTCATCGCTCATCACCACTTCACCATTCCGCAACTACCACTCGACCTCGAGAACGACTGACTGCGGACAGTCAGAATTTCAGTCAGGAGGATATGATGAGCAGCGCGCTCACCTACACCCGTAATCGCTTCATTTTCGGATTTTACCAACACGCACGCACGCGCGTTGCACAGCCTCAACACTTACCCACGGTTTATTCCCCACCCAAGGCGCGCTCTTATCACTAAGAACGTCGCTCTGTATCATCCCTATCAGCCGCCACAACATAAAATGGAACAAACCGACGCCGCACCTCGCAACAGCACATCCCACAATGCAAACGGACTTTAAAATCCCATTTATTTCATCATTTAATTCAACCTTTAGCCTCTTTTCGTCATTCAACTTCCCTCTCCCCTCACTTCACCCCCTCTTTTCACCCATTTCGAGTCATTCCCTTTGTTTAGAACCCTTTCTTATGCGCTTTGGCGCTTTCTTGTTTCGTTTCGAACCCCCCGTAGTCGGTAGTTTAGTTCATTTCAATTTTGTACTTAATTCAGCAGGCTTCGTAAATTCAAGCAGCTACTTTATGCCCACATTTCGAATCTCTAAGTATTAGTTCTCGTCTCAAGTCTTAGGAAGCGTCGCTTGCTTCAATTGTCGTTTATTCTATCTCTACGAAGGCTCTGTCAACTACGGAAACACCCACACGCACCCTCAGAGCGACTCTTGCGACGTTGACCTCACTCCGGTCATCAGGTGTTTTGTTTTCACACTTAAGAACGTCGCGCGCACATCAAAGGGTGACTACGTAACAATGGGTACATCCTTATGCGTCCCAGAGAATTCCATTAACTTTTTATCAGAATCGCTGAGGTCAACAGGATCCTATTTCTGACTCCCATAACCGAAACTCGACTGCCTCGAAGTCGGCGTAGGTCCATCGACATGCTATACCAACTTTTCGGCCCTCTTTTCGAGCTTTCCACTGTCACATTCGTGACCACGATGTGGGACACCCTGCATAACGAACGTACTCGCGAACGAGCGGAGTCCAACTTTTCACAGCTGAGAGACGAAGTTTGAAAGGTGAACAAGCTGCCTCTCTTCCCTTGCGCTGCATTGCTTACTTCTCGGTAATATGGGAATTTTTCAAGTATTATGCAACGTCCCTCACTCGTTTCGTGAACACCAGGAATTCAGCACTTGAAGCTCTGGATAGTCATGTACACGGTGTTGACGCATTCTACAAGCCAATATCTGCAGCAATGCCGCAGCTCTACCTCGACCTACACGAACGCATCGAGGGCACTCTGTAGCAGCAACAAATCATCGAGTTAGACTTGGCACAACCCGACGCACAGACCAACACCGAACTCAAATCCATTCTTCAGCGGAACCTGAGTGACACCAATCACACGTTAACAAAGTTCGTCACTCAGTTGGTTCGTTTTGGAAACCCTCCTGCCGAATACCGCGATACTGCTCAGCGTCTGCGTATAGCGGTTGCAGCAGAGGCTACCCAAAGAGACCCTCAAAATGGACATCTTTTTAAGAGATGGGTGGATGAACTCGATGTTCTCGAGGAACCAGTCTCAGAAGAGCATCTGCAGTCTGTGTCGTAATCATCGATTTATTGTGTTTATAATTGGAGCACCGGTAGCCATATCAGTTTCCGAGTAAAAAGGGCTCTTCTTTGTGCATCTTGGACTCTGAATGGGACTGCACGTTGGTGTGCGTGCGACACACTTGAGAGTGAAAACAACACCCAATGACCGATATCAGGTCAACGAGCCGCTGCGTGGCTATTAGCATACCCAAGGAAAACGTACCCACGCCTGTATGTCTGATTCGTACAACTTGTCGTGGCCCGACATGACTTCGGTGGTTGAATTAGTCTCATGGGACCCGCAGAGCAGGCAAACGATCGGCAATTACAGGATGTTTGGTGTCATTGAACTTCGATGTAGAACACTTTCGCGTTGATGTATGTCAAGTTCGTCGAGTCATTTGGGCATAGGTAAAACGCCGTGCAAAGCCGGGATCTGCCGTGCGCGACCGTGCATTACCGTGCAAGGTCATAGTAAAACCGTGCAAAGCCGTGCGGAACCGTGAGCGAGCCGTGCATAACCGTGCATGTACCGTGCGTGTACCGTGCAGCGTACCGTGAGTGTGCCGTGCAACGCCCCATGCATGGCCGTTGATGTGATCGTGGAGTTATCTGAGTGAAAAGGTGAGCAGTGGTGAAGGTGTGACTGAGGGATAAATTGCTGGAATCGAAAGGCAAGGGAGTGACGCGCAGTACGAGTTAGTGGGGTTGGACTGTAATGTAAGCTGGGGGCAAATACAACAGTGAATACGACGAAAATGACAAATATATGCGCTGACGAAGGTGCGCACGGGCACCGGGCGACGGCGAAGACGAAATACGAAGATGAAACGAGAAATATGGGGTGGAAAGAGGTATTTATTCTTTGTAAAATGGGTACTTAATATATGTAAAACTATGTAAAATCATGGAAATAGAAAGAAAACACTCGAAAATACGAGAACCAAGAACACGCAACGCGTGAACTTGAACGAAGAGCTGTATACGAATAGAAATGCATGGGAAAATATCGAAAATCCGAAAAATCAGGGGATATCGATGAAAGGTAATTGTGATACAGTGCCACTGAGGATTCGGACACTCTTCGAAGGAACAAACAGATGGAACTATCTTACCTTTCTAAGTGTATCAATCAACCGTGTCGTACCGTGCAGCTTAGCGTGAGAGACGTGCCACTGCCGTGCTGAAAACACCTAAAACCGTGCAGAGACGTGAAGAGCCATGCAAGGACGTGCAAAGCCGTGCAAAGCCGTGTCCCTGCCGTGGTCAACCGTGAAAAGCCGTGTCCCTACCGTGTCTAAGACATACAGACACGCGGAAAGCTGTGAAAAATAGTCACTCTAATAGTATGCTACGTATTGATTCACTGCCGTGCTACTGTGTGCTCAAGTGAAGAGCCGTTCGAAGCCATGAAATTCGCTGTGGGACATAGTAGTGAGTTCACGGCAGCGCACGGCAGCGCACGGCTTTGCACGGCGTTTTCTAGTTGCCCGAGTCATTTGCAGGAAGTCTCCGAAAATTTTGATACATATCAGAGGACCCGCTGGCGGGCTGGCTCCACCCAAATTGTAACAGCCGACCCAGTAGTTAATGTCCAGCGGTTTCAGTCGACGCTATATCTGTTTGACACGCCTGGCTTTTCGGACTCAAAAATCCCCGAGTCTGAAATCCTGGAACTGGTGAGACAATGGATGAAGCAAAGCCGTAAGATCATTCTTCGCAGTCTGACCTGCACGCTTGAGTTGGCGGGTTCTACTGGGTTTATGCCTGCACTTGTCAGCAGAATCTTATTTTTTCACATCAGTCACCGAAGTTCAACTGTGTAAAAGTCTGTGTAAGACCACCAAGGTGCTCTATGAGTTTTTAGCATGTTTGTGAGCACCATGTGGGGCACTCCGTGCAGCCAACAGACTCGCAAATGCCCCTAGTCCAACTTAGAGAGACGAAATTTGCAAGGTCGGTTTCAAATTTTTTGTTTTATTTATCACCTGTTATTGAATTGTCCTCGATAGGAATTATGTGGTGGCAGGTCCATGAATGAAGTGATGAGGGAATTTACGAAGTACGGTATATTAGAAATTGTTCATCAGCATGTTTTAGCACTCCCAAGTGTCGACAACAAAGGAGGATGATCCACAGGAGAGGGTAACACGGAGGGGGTTACTACTGTTGCTAGTAACAGTGCCCACTCTTGCTACACGAGATCGCGCCAGAGAAGTTAGGTAGGTATGGATGGGAGAGGGGGAATGGGAACAGCGAAGATGAGTGCTGACCCCTTCCCTGGGCGAGAGACGAAAAGCGAGGATGGCTGAATGAGTTCAGGTTCTTCCAAATGGTCATATGTATCATAGGCTAAGTAAAAGGTTGTGAGTTCACAAGTACGCGGAAGATGAGGAACTAGCTCAAGAAGTGTAGAAGAGGTTGGGTGGATGGTGAATATCGGACCGTGCATCCGAATCTTATCTGATCTAAAGAACACAAAATGAGTCAAGTTAGATGATGGATCGACCAAAACTGTTGCGATAAGGATAGAATGCCCATTTCTCATTTTATGGCATGAATTTCAAAAGTGTGAGTACCAAAAATTAGGTCGTTGGGTGATAAGATACCGCCGATCGGAGAAATGATATGATCTAGAAGCTTGCGTGACGTCTGACATGCACCAACTTTTTCCCTCTAACGCTCATCATCTCCGCCATACAACATCACCTACACATCCCAAATCTCACATACCTGCTCGAAATTCTGCCATGGAATTTCCCAAATACCAAAACCTTGACATCATTGGTGATATTTCTATTGAACCATTGACTGGTCTGGTACCCAACGACTCACAACCAATCCTATATTTGTATGTGTGATTGGTAAAAATAGTTGTGGCTCAACGTGTATTCATTGAATGAATTTATATAGTATTATGGGGCCCACAGGAGCCGGGAAAAGCTCAGTAAGTCAATGATCTATCTCATTCACATCTCAGGGCCCATGTCGCTGAATATTTTGGTATTGGTGAATCTTAAGTTTATCGAGGCACTCGCAGGCGAATCTCAACAACTTTCAATCTCCAAGAACCAACTGGCCGGGTATACACAGACTGTGCATGCCTACCGCCTCGTAAATGTTGTGTCGACGATCTACATGACCCCTCGCCCCGTGTACCTGATTGATACCCCTGGATTTTCGGACTCAAAGATCTCCGAAAAAGAAATTATGGACATGGTTAGAAAGTGGATGAAGGACAATCAGTAAGATAATTCTTGTGGTATACAGTATTCAATATTTACAGACTCCCATCAGTTTAGAGTTTGTCAACAGAATTCTTTTTTTGACTCCCATTACAGAAACTCGACTGCCTGGAAGTCGGCGCAAGACAATCGAGATGCTCAAGCAGCTTCTAGCACCTTCACGCGATCTTGGCGCAGTGATATTCGTAACCACCATGTGGGACACGCTGCACAATGAACGGACTCAAAAACGAGCAGAGTCTAACTTTGCACAACTGCGTGATGAGGTTTGCAAGGTTATTACTGTCGTTTTCTGTGGGCCCTCTGGTGTTACTGATTGCGCCTGTATAGGACATTTTTGGAGGTGGTAGTGTATCCATAACTCAATTTACGAATACCAAGAGCTGTGCATTGGAAGTGCTCGATGCTGGTCGTCTTACTTTCGCAGATTCATTTTCCAAACCCATATCCTCAGCATCTGCCAATCTCTACCAAGATCTACATGAGCGTATCGAGGGCGCTCTGCAGACAAAACAAATGATCGAAGCAGATCTGGCCCAACCTGAAGCGCAAAATAACACCGAACTCAGGGCCATCCTCGAGAAGAATGGGCGGGACAACCACGAAACACTCACAAAGTTCATAGTGCAGTTGCTTGACTTCGGACCACTGCCGTTCGAATTTCATCAACCAGCCCAGCTTCTTCGCAAGGCAATTGCAGCCCAGATGTCTCCAGCGGATCCACTACTTGTCAACGCCTTCCAGCAATGGGAACAGGAACAGAAAATCCTTGAGGAGCCTGTCTCGAAGAGGGGGCTTTCACAATCCCCTGAACCATTGCCTCCCACATCTGAGTACCTCGCCCCCAAGGGTCCTCTTCGCCGCCTACCTAATGTCTCAAAAGATCGTGGAAGCAAGTGGTTCAAGCGAAGAGCGTGAGGTTGCAGCTTCTTTCATTGTTTCGAATTACTTCTTATCTGTCGTGTATTCGTTTATATTTTATTTCGCTTGCCTCAGTTCGATATCTGATGATCCCAGATGTCTAAGTCTCAGTTTGTCGATGAAAGCTGATTATGTAATGCCTTAGTGATAGAATGGGTCCACCCTCCAGAGTAGCTGCATCACCGAATACACCTCCGAGTCCGTACCAGCACCTCCCCCCGATATTTAGTCACAATTCAAAACTGCGATACCATTTTTTGCAACTAATCTAATCACACCCGGGTGCGCGTGGGTGTTTCCGTAGGTAACAAGACCTTCGCAGCGATAGAATAAAGCTTGATTTGAAGCAGACGACGCATCCTAGAACTGAGATGTGATACTGAGACTTAGAGGTACAAAAAGTGGGCATGAAGTAGGCTGGTCTATTTTCACCAAGGTCGCTGAACTATGTACAAATGTGCTACAGAGCTAATCTACCAACTGGGGGGAGGTTGGAAACAACCCAAGAAAACACCGAGGCGCAGCAAAAAGGGTTCGAAACAAAAGAAACTATCCAAACCGGTAAAATAGAAAGGGAGTAGTGAGAGGACATAGCAGTTGGAATACGAAAATTATAAATAAATGATGGAATAAACAAATTTAAAGTCCGTTTTCGCCTTGGGTGGCGCTGTTGCGGGGTACGGCTGTCTGTTATCCCGTTTGAACTGTGGTTGACTCGTAGTAATGGTTAAGAGCGACGCGCTTGGGCGCCTTGAGTCGGGAAGCAGGCCGTGATGACCGGGGATGTGTAAGCATCTTTGCGTGAAACGCGCGTGCGTGCGTGATGATGAAATGCGAAAATAGCGTGTTTACGGGTTTAGGTGAGGGCGCTGCTCATCACCATATGTGATTCTATACGAGTCAAAAGGTTGTTGGTAATATATATATAAAAGAGGGGGGAGGAAGAGAATGAGGAGATGCTAGGGGTAGGAGAGAGAATGGGGTTTGAGTTATTCGACACGTTTCGGAAGTCGAAAGTGTTACCAAACTCTGACTTTCAAGCTCTGACCAACTTTGAATCTCCGCTGAATTGTTCGTCATTTGCGCAGGTCATTACCTGTTGTTTCAAGCTGCTGGGTCAACATGGCAAAGCTAACATGTTTGAGAGTCCCTGTGACGCATGTAGATATAACAGATACCACGGTCTGCTTCGATGTTGAGATCTAAATAACGATATATGCCAGTGACGAGTACAGTGATAAGATCTTCCGCCTATCTGATTGATAGTATCTCAGAGACAGAAACACTGGCGTTGGCGTTGAGGTGGAGGCTCGACGTGAATTTCTGGTCGTTAGGCTAAACACTATCGCCTAAATTACCCCTGAACTCTCAAAGGTGTGTTATCTGTACTACCTCTGCCAACCTTAGCACAAGTTTAGGTATACAGTGTCGTTTGCCAGCCCACATAACCCTCCTTAATGTAGGTCGACATTGAGGCTGTAAGTGATAATGTAATATGAGTTTTGGCTTTTCTACTCATTCATGTTCCACATGATAGACAGTGATATGTTCCTGAAACAATATTCATATCGGAATCGGATGAGACCGAAACACGCATTGAGTCACTTCCCCGAGAAATGTCACGGATTATCTTTCCAAAAAGGGAGCGAACCTCATCGAGGACTCAAGAGCGAGTTCGCTTGTCAGATCACCGACCTACTGTAGATGACAAATTCGATCGAATCACCTTCAACGTTCTATTATTCAAGTCCAACGGGAATGGTATGTGACACCTGATTGGTATGACACTCACATGTCATTGATGCCTCGAGGTTAACTCATGTGCATTTCACCCTATACGGGTGGTTTGAACTTCATCGTCTACTCCCATTTAGCGGCTTGAATTGATACCGTGACCACCCCATTTGACAGTCGCACTTACCTTGCTACCATTATGGAAAATCCTCCTGCTATCGAGTACAAGCCTGAGGGAATCGAAGTCGGCGGCACCGTATCAGTTGAATTGATCGAACAAATCGAGGAAGTTAGAGGCACACTGGACGAACGCACTATTATTTTGTGAATAGACCCAGACCTTCCATGTCTAGTTATGCATTGACCTTATTTTAGAATTTTGGGTCCCACAGGCGCGGGCAAAAGCACCGTAAGCTTGGTCGTCATCGGAAATTTTATTGAGCCTACTAATGCTGGCTTATAACTTCGAAGTTCATAGAGGTGCTGGACTCCAAAAAATCCTTCAAAATTTCCAGCAATCAGCTGGAAGGATTTACGCAGTTTATATCCATCTACAGACTTATCAATGCGACGTGCGGTGGTTCTCCGATTTATCTTGTCGATGTCCCGGGATTCGCAGATACAAAGATATCGGAGATGAAGATAGTCTCTATGTTGAAGGATTGGATGATTGCAGTATGGTGAAACGTCCACCACTATATCAAGGGAACAAAACCACTCAATATGTCTGCTAGGTTGCTTGAAGTGTCCCGCATTTTGTACTTTAGCCCAGTCAACAATCCACGTTTGCCAGGGAGTCACCGACAGGTGCTTCGTACTGTCCAGGCCATAACAGGTGTTGAGACAGCTGAAAGTATTACGGTTGTTTCAACGATGTGGGACTGTGTTTGCAACGACACTGGAAGGAAGCGGGCAGAGAGTAATTTCATTCAGCTTCGGGATGAGATATGGAAGGTATGTGTGTTCCGAATTACACCTTACCTCTTTCAAACTTTTATTTCAGGAATACGTGGACAACGGCACCGAAATTCTCAAGTTCCACAATACACAAGAATCAGCTCTGTCTATTCTGCACAACGCTTTTGGTCGTCATTCTGAGCCCGAATTTGAACTTCTGAAAGTCACAGGCTTTACAGACTGGCTCCAGATTCCGAAGGCGACATTCGGCGCAAACCTTTACAACGACCTTCACACACGAATTCAAAATCTTCACATGCAACTCGCGAACATAGAGTCTGATTTGTCCGGAGCAAGAGAACAAGAAGACACGGAGCTAGTGACAGCGCTGGTTCCGCGACTCGACGAGGCGCAGAAGCTCCTTGCAATGTTCGAGCAGGAGATGCGTGAATTTGGACCACCGCTCGCCAGTGCTGCTCCAGTGCAGGATACAACTTCAGTATCACCCCAGTCTGAGACACTAGCTGCAGCCTCCCGGACGTCCGATTTACCCCCACTCACGACTGCAAATGACGTTCCAATTGTGGATGTGACATCAGGCGCACCTGAGTCCGAAATACAAGAGCCAGCATCCCAGACGTCCGACCGTATTATTCCTGTTCCGCAGACATCCTACGCCATTCACCACCAACCGCATATGGTCCTTCCAGTGGACCCTTTTTGTGCTCCACACACAACCGGTTCTCCGTCTGACCCGCAGAATGATGAGACTATTCCGATTCAAGCAACCACCACCACTATCCGCAGAGCAAGGCTCGCCAGAGTTTTGAATTGGATGAAGAAGTGGATCAGGAAGTTGCGCGAGCGTCTCGATGAATGATTTATAAACTCGGTGCGTCCTTTGTTTCATGGTGTATCGTCTTACTTACGTATGAGCTCGTAGTTATTGAAACTTTTGTTCTACATGTACCGACGTTCTACTTTTTTTCTTGTGTCTCGTTGCTTTACTTCCTACCTGCGATATTTCCTTTTTCTCTTTTAGCGTTCCACGGTTTTCTGCAATTGTTTCCTCTTTCGATAAAATGGTGCTACATCCCCCTGATTGTTTTATCTACCTTTTATCAATCCATTGTTCACATTGGTGCCATTATGACCACGCGACTTGACATCTACCTTTCCAACCGCGCTCTTCCAAATGTACAGAATGCAAAAGGAACATCTAATGGTCGCAGTCACATTTGAACCTCTGAGATCTTGATTTTTCAATCATTAGC
This sequence comes from Panaeolus papilionaceus, assembly GCA_015501605.1. NCBI lineage: Eukaryota > Fungi > Basidiomycota > Agaricomycetes > Agaricales > Panaeolus > Panaeolus papilionaceus. Next base: position 670,714 of record JADNRZ010000021.1, on the reverse strand, counting down.
GGATAGTCAGCCTCTGTACATTTATGATGGATACTGCTATCCTCGCACCTGTGCTCTACATTTTTGAGCATCAAGGTTAATGGTTCTCATACGCCGCCATCGCGTTGCGATCGGGGTGTACAAGGTATCGTATTTCACACGTGAACACGTTAGAGCGCTCGACGTAAGCAGAGGGTGACAACGCAGTAAGCTAAAGTACAGAAAACAGTGAAAGGCTTGGATAGTATGGTGAGTGGAGCATGAAAGCATGTCCCGACGTTGCTGATCGACCACACCGTCCTATTACGAAGACACTCAATGGACGTTTCGCTCAGGTAGCCTATATACGTGTATGTGATGTGGGTGCTCGAACGCTGCGGGTAAATGTGTATTTCAGCTGCTAAGGTAATGATGAATTAATTAAAAACGAGGAAACAAAGAAAGGTTGCTGATAAGATGCGTTGGGGATGTGACATACTGCACATGACGTGACGTGATTTCTTAATATATCCAGCGTGGTGATGATAACGGGTGGTTGTTCATTCCGACTCCTTTGGCTTTGACCAGACGGAGGAAGCCCCATAACACTCACAGACACTCTCAATAACTGCTTTCTCTGCTTTCTTGCTTCATCTCTTTATAACCCTTATAGATATTTCTCGATAATTCTGGCATTTGGTTGCACAGAATTGGTTGTTTGTATCACACCATCTTATTCTGACTCACTCTCTGACATTGACGGTACATCTCTTTCTCTTTCTTTCCTGTTCCTTTCTTTCTTTGAATACACGTTCTTTACTGACATTTATCCAGATATTCAATAAAGCTTTCATAAATTCACTTGACTGTATTTTAATACCAACTTATCACCCACCCCGCTCTCTTTATGCCCTCACGCTCATCAAAGCATGGACGAAACAAACGAAAGGACACCACTAATCAATCCAGTCAATCCCCATCTCCAACTGTCCAATCTTCTCTCCTGCTCTCTCCGCCGACACAACTCCCAACGCCTCTCCCCGAACCCGAACTCGACAAGCCCCCCATGTCGCTTCTAGACTCAAGACCCGACAAACTCGTCGACGTAGAGACGCCGCCGTCTTCACTTCCAACCCAGGGACTTGCCACGTCAGCCGTACATGAGAATTACGACGACGAAGAAGACTTGTCAGCGACGTATACCTACAACGATACCCGGTATCGGTCGCCCCCGTTCCGCGAGGCGTCCTTACCTGTTGACCCAGAGAGCCCTCAGCCTCTCCCGATTCCGCCGAGAGTGTATCAGAGTGTGGAGAGTATTATGGACTTGGAGGGAGAGGAGGAGGGCGGTGGGGATGATGATGGGTATGTTTCTATTTTTATTCCTCGTCTTTCTCGTTTTCTCTTCGCTTCTTTCCTGTTCTCCTTGTCTTCTCTTTCCCTTTACACTCCGACTTTGGTTCATCGTCTTGGTTTTTCTCGTTTTCCATTTCACTGCGCGAGTGCAGTATGACAACCCCACATCAGCATGAGGTGCCGTTGGGGTGCTAAACCCTTGCGTCTATTTCCCCACATTCATACAGATGTCGTGATTCTGTAGGGTCTCTGACTCAATTCTCTCCTCGTGTACATTCATTCATGGTCTTTCTCATTTAACCCTCTCAACGTGCTTGTTCTGGGCCTACACCCTGCTTTCGTGTCTAAAGGACCACATCACTCAACCGGCAACCTCCTTATTCTTCTACTGCACGTCCGGATCTTCATCTCCTCAACATCGTCTCAAGGACACGCCATAATCATCTTCACGAGCCCCTGTTCGCACGTAATTCGACTGTCCACATCCCACTTTCGTCCCGTTACCCTCTTATGATGTCATATCATATTTTGTGCCTCTGTGTTTCCGTTCGTTTCCGTCGGTAAAGTGTGGGGTGGGTCTCCGGATCTTATTTTGGATGTGGGGGAGATGTTGGTGACCTTTTATTTGATTTTCGTCCACGACGCGTCTTTTCATTTTCCCTCTGTTCAAGCGCTGGTCCAGATTCACTTTTCCTCCGTGCCATTTCGTTAGCTTGATCACCTATCCCACATTTGCTTGCCTTGCGGCGAGCGCAGTAGCCGTCCATGGGAAACGCTGCTCCAGGGACACGGAAAGGAACGGGAAATGGAGTTACCGAGGATGATGTTGAAGAGACGCCCTGCAGGCTAGCACGAGGTCAAGGACGAGTTGGGTTTGGATGTGGGATGGCCTTTGTTCGCTGTTCCCTCGTCTTTCCCTTTCATCCCTTCCATCGTATATTTTCTTTCTTTTAAGTTCAATTTCCGTTTCGTTCTTTCTTTTACTACCGTCATGTCCTTCTTCGCCGCTCTGTTCCAAAATTTCACGAATACTGACATGTTTTCCCCCTCGTATTCATCCAGATCATACCACCCACCAGTATCATCACCCACCTCCGCTCATCCCTACATCATCTCTCAGCCCCAGGCTCAACGTTCGCCTGACGCCCGCGAAATCGCTCATACCACGACGCGATCTCCGGCTCGTCAGTCTCTTCCTCAACCCTCACGAACTAAGCCACACCATCCCACCTACGCTCATCAATACTCGGAAGATTCCTTTGAATCTTCCATATTAGGTCAACCCACAGGATACCCATCCCCAATTTCACAGAAAGGACACAAGCGCGGCGTCTCCCAGCAAGAATTCGAGAGGGAGTATGAGCGCACATGGGATGAGAGGGATCACGAACAGGTCTACCACCCGCAACCCACCCGTCCCGGGCTCTCACTCGACACCGATTCATACGATAATCCACACTCGTCGCGTACGCACCGCCATGCCTCCTCATCGCCTAGCGTATACCAGCCCTACGCCTCGCATACCACCATCGCACCGCGCCTCATCTCGCCTACCTCCCCGCCACCCTCCAACTCCCGTTTCTTAGGGGGTTATGGAGCTGTGGTGGGTGGTGTCGTCGCTGCTGCTGGTAAAGGAAGTGGGCTGGCGCAGGCGATTAGGAGGGGCGGGGTTGGACTGGGGTTGTCGCAGGCGCAGCACGGCACAGGCACGTACGGGGAGAATCCGTATGGGTACCCCGATGGTAGAGAGGGAGCGGAGGAAGATTTGGGTGCGACGATTAGGAGTCCTGCATTGGGCGTGCAGGCGAAGAAGTTTTCGTCTAAACCCTCTCTTGCGACGTGGGATGTCATTGGTTCTCAACGTGTTCTCGTGTTGGGATACGAAGGCGGAGGTGTGAGGATTTATAACTGCGGGAACCTCTCGGGTGTAGAAGAGGTTCTGAACGTTCGTTTTAGCGTTGAGGAGGTACTGGGAATGGAGGGGGAGGGTAGGAGTAAGGATGTGCGGGGCGAGAAGGAACGAGAGGCCAGAGTCGTCGACGTTGGGATCCTGAAAGACCCCAGTTGTCGGGTTATAGAGCATGCGACGGCGCATGGTGGTGGAATAGATAGGAGGATGGGGCCGTTGCTGGGCCTTTTGTATGTCTCCTTTCATCCTGCTGATACTTGCGCTTACATCTATACACAGGATGGAAGTGGTTACCCGCCATCATCTCCCACCACCCTCGCCTCTTCGCTCCCCAGGATATCAACGCGGCGTCCACGAGCGTGTTGATGAGCTGGATGTCGAAGTAGAGGTTGAGTCGGTATTGGTGGTGTACTCTTTGCATACGCACGAGATCGTGAAGAGGGTCAGGATCAATGGGGTTGGCGTCAAGATGGAGACTGGGAGCGACTTTGTGGTCGTCGTAAGTTTACCTCAGCAAAATTAAACTCCTTATTTCTAACTTCCTTGAACCTTCGTGTAGAGCACCGTTTCACCCGCTTCTCTCGTTATCCTTTCATCAGCCACGTTAAAGACCCTCTACGCCATTCCCGAATCAGCCCTCGAGCTCTTCGCAGTTCCCTCAACGCAAACTTCTGCTGTCTCTCGTTCCTCATCTAACCCACCACCTTCAACATCATCTTCATCTTATTTATCATCCGGAACCGCATATCCATATTCATATTCGCAATCTCAGCATAATTCAGGACAAAGGAATATACATCAAGATCGTTTATCTATTCGTTCGCCTGCTTCCGCCTATGGGCGGCCAGGTTCGAACGTAAACCCTGTATTTTTAGATCCTTCACGAGGGAGGCATTCAATCTCTCTCGATGAAGACGCGAGGCCCAAGGATCGAGCTCAGAGCGCGCTTCCACTCTCACCTTCCAGGCCCGTATTCGCGCTCAACCATCGCTTATTGGCGTACGCTTCACCCAGCGTCGGCACATCCTCATCGCCTACTAGCCTCTTAGGACTCGCCATCCCCGGTACATCCACCAAATCGACCTCTTCTCGCCGTTTCTCATCATCTTCTGCTGCATCTTCATCTCCCAACCCCCTACACTCACTCGATGTAGGCTCACTTGGGAGCACCCACTCTCACACTACCTCTAGTTCAGCGCTATCCACCTCCACCGCCTCTTCCACCTCTTCCGCGTTGGGCGCAATTGGAGGTGGCCTGAGGAGCCTCGCGAGTCGGGGGTTAGGTATGGCTACGGGTTCAGGGGGCGGGGTCACCCAAAGAGAACTAGGAAGTGCAGCTGTGAAGGTGGGAGAGAGCGTGTTGGGCGGGATGAAGTTCTTAGGGGGCAAAGCTGTAGAGGCACTGAGTTCGGCTGGTGTGGCTTCGGGGGTTGGGTCGGGTGCTGGTGTGGGAGGGGGAATAGGAGGATCAGGGAGGGTGTCGAGGAGCGCGCCTGATGATGAGTATCCGAGGGAGGATGTATTGCAGAGAATGCGGGAGAGGGAGAGGAGGGTGTCAGGTGGTGGTGGTGGTGGTGTCACAGGACAAGCTGGGTCGGTGGGGAGTGAAGCGAGTGGGAGTCCGAATCCGAGGATTACGACGATTGCGCCTGAGACGAGGACGAGGGTGGAGAGGGGGAGTTATGTTGCTGTCGTCGATTTGTGGGCGTTGCTCCTCACGTCCAAAGCAATCTCATCTTCCTTTGCGATCTCACCACCCCCATCGACTACAACGATGATTCCAACACCCACCAAAGTCGCAGAATTCCTCGTCTCGAGGAGTCAACTCATTTCAGGCCTCAAGTTCACGCCTGATGGGACGAGTGTGGCTGCAATCCTCGCAGATGGTCATTTCGTGAGGATGTTCAAGCTTAACCCGGTCCCGCGTCGTCTTGCCTCCAGCTTCGCGGAAGACGACAAGGCCTCGACTCACGAGTACACAGCCGGTTCTACCCACGTCTACAACCTCCGTCGTGGTCGTACTTACGCTTCTATCGAAGGCTGCGAGGTAGCGCGTGATGGGCGGTGGACGGCAATTGCTACGAATCATAGGACGGTACATTTGTTTGCGACGAATCCTTATGGAGGGCCTAGTGATGTGGGTAGTCATTATGAAGGACGGGTTAAGAATGTTGAACAAGTTGTGAGTTTTCAAATTATGTCTTATTTCAAAGCTTTGACGATCGTACTCATTTTACCAATCGATAGCAATTCCCACTGACTGAACTCAACCCCGTCGCTCGTCTTCGGCCCAAGAGTTCATCCACCACCTCAGAAGTCGAAACACGTAGTGTCCCACTCGCATTTACACTCCTCACTCCTTCAGACCTATCTTCTTCGCCGAACCTTCTTCCTACCTCTCAGCGCTCATCGTCTCAATCCCGGCACTCCATCGATCCCAATACTTCACCTCTTCTCGCTTCTCCCAAGTCGACGAAGAAAACGACGAATTTTCAGGACATTCTCCTGTTCGATCCACTCGATTCTACGCTTTCGTTGTATAGACTCACTGTGGATAAGCACTTCCCCCGCGAATCGGGCATCGCGGCCTCCGTACACGCGCTTGGTGTAACGTCGATCTCGCTCCCTGGTCTAGGTGCAGCAGGGAAATTGACCAGCTCGTCGCCATCGAAGGGGTTGGGAATCATGGGTACTGGGGCTGGTGGAGGGGGCGCGATAAGTCGTACGAGTTCGAGCTCGACGAATAGGGATAATAAAGACAGGGGGACAGAGGGTAAGGACGTGGCTTTGGAGTTGAGCGTGAAGGAGAGCGTGATTGCGACATGGGCTTTGGCGCAGAGAGGACGTGAGTGGGTGGAGGTTAAGAAGGACTTGGGTGGTATGAGGATCAGGAGAGATGAGAGGGGCGGGAGAGGTGGAGAGTATGTCATTCGTTTCGTTTCTTTCGCTGATTATGAGTTGTACTGATTGGATATCTCTCGTAGCTGGCTCGCAGAAGCCGAGATCACAACCTGCTCAAAGTCGACTCGCGTCCTTCCACGATCGCTTTACCTCTCCCATCAATTCTCGTTCTACACCCTCGGAGAAGACTATCACGCCCTCATTCGACGTCTTCACCTCGACATCATCGGGTCCAAGATCGAAGTACGCACAACTGTATCCATCAACACCTACGCCTCCCCGCCCGCCTCTGGCGCATTCATGGAGGATTTCTCCTCCCCGCGTGACATACGCCGCCTCAGCTCAACCACGGGCCTCTCACCGCCGTCATTTGACTTCGATGAGCCCCTCGCCAATGCTATCAGTGGGTCGTTTGATAACACCAATATACCCGCTATTCTGCCCATGTTCCCCAACGGTGTTCCTGGCTCGACGAAACCCAAGTCGTTTAGGAATTCGATCCCTATTCGGACGATGACCGGGATTGGGGATGGAGTGAGTGAGGGGATTGGGAGGTTGAGGAGTCAGATGGGGAGAGGTAATGGTGGTACGAGGGTGCATGCGGGCGCGCATGGACAGGTTCCCTTGGAGTTTGACGAAGAAGACGAAGATTTCCTGGACCCTGCTTTGACTCGCGATGGAGGGATGGATATTGCTCCACCTTCCAACCCCCACTCTCACTCGCAAGACGCCACTTCGGATTTCATGAACGCAGACGTGGTTGGAACTGTAGATGAAGAGATTTTTCAAGGCTGGGAAGCGCAGGATCCAGATGCGATTGAGGAGGTGGAGGGATTTCATCATATAAGCCCGAGTAGATATGCGAGGGATGATGTAGATTTGGACATGAATGGGGATGTGAAGTTGGACAGTGCCAGTGTGGCTCTTGGAGGGAGGTTGGGTGTGGGTGGGACGAAGACGGGCGGAACTCCGGGGAAGAAGAAGAAGCGGGGTTGAGTGAATGACGAGTTGGTTAGGAGCTGAATTGCAGTTGAGGTCGTAGCTACTACCCTGCCATTCATTTGTAGGAACCAATGGAGCGTCCTGTATTAATATAATGTTTAGCCTTTGAGCTACGATAGAAGAAAGTTACAATTACATGAAATGTTGATGCGCGTGGTGGTACCTTCGCTGGGATGGAACATTAATGTTTTAACTTAAACCCTGTCCCACTGCCTACGCTCAGCCAAGCAACCAGTCCATCTCGAGATCCCATTGTCAGTGGGAATGGAAATGTGTACACACGTTCCATATTTCTTATTGTTGGGCATCAGATCCCGAACTGCAAGCGTTACAACTGCAAGCAATTACGAGACTCGAAGCAGACGTTGACCAAGACCAACTACGAAAGCACCGATTCGAATGGGTTGGCAATGGAGTGGCTTCCAGACTTCACATTCTGGGTAGCACGTGCAGGCAAGTTGCCATCGGTTGAGGTGGACTATCAAAAGAGCTTTCAAGTTTTTGCAGGAAAAGTATCCCATTTCGCCGAAGTCAGCAACCCACCATCTCAAAACGACCAGCACATTTATTGAGAAATACCTTCGAAGAACAGACATTTGTGCAGAGGATGAATTTCTTGTTGTGGCGGCATCGTGTAGCATCTATGCAGCTAACTGTCGCTCGTTATCCGTAATTTTTGATCCTTTGTATCAGTTTCTGAAGAAGGAAACGAAGCAAGTTGAGGAGTTCCATGGAATTGGGTCTTTTATTTACGCAAGTCTTGCCTTCGCGTCCGGGCTCAGATCGGCATTCCCGTTCACAATGAGAAAGAAACAGCGAGGAATATTATCGTTCATAGCGCTACATGATAGAAAAAGAGAACGAACCACTCACAAATGTTCATTGAATGATGAGAATTTACATTGGAGATTGGAAAGATGACACAACACAAGAGCTCGAACTAGAAGTACAAAAACTATATATGAGGAAGTGAAAGGGAAAATGAAATTGGACCGTGGAATATTAAAGATCTATTTCATTGAGGTTGATAAGATCACCCATAAGACGAGAAAGGAATAGACACACCCATAACCTCAGTCCTCGCGATGCTTGTGGAACTTCCTGGCTAACCTCTTCAGCGAATTCAGGGTTCTATCAAATGTCCCTACGCGACGCAAGTCGGTTTGGGGTTGATTGGGTGTGGGGGCGGTAACCGGCTGGTGAGGTTGTTGTACAGATTGTAACATCGGGGTTTGTGGTATGTCGTGAGTTGGAGGGGTGTCAGGGGACAGGTCGAAATCATGCATCTCCTGCTCGAAAGTTGCAAGGAGTCTTTGTGCCTTGTTGAGTTGTGGAACGAGGACTGAGGTAAGCTGTATGTCATCTTGCTCTGCTGATTCAAGCAAGTCAGACTGCAGATTAGAGATTTCAATCTTGAGGTTTTCAACCCGTTGCTGGAGGTTGTTATAGATGTTGGAACCAAACAAGGTGTCACGAATATGGAGCGCACGAGAGTCTACCATCCCCACAAGTGCGAAGTTGGGCCCGGAAATACGATCAAAAGCCTTATCCAGAATGGAGAGTGCTGATTCGTGTGTATTATGGAACTTGTGAATCTTTGTGCCCCGGTCCACATATCTCTGAAATAATAAGTCAGAACGTATAATGTTCTATCCACAACACACCTACCTTCCATATATCATCCTGAAGCTGATTAAAATTACTCTCCGCCCGCTTCCTTCCATTCTCGTTGCAGACACAGTCCCACATCGTTGTTACAACAGTGATGCTTTGACTGGTGTCAACACCTGTTAGAGCCTGGAAAGTATGAAGCACCTGTCGGTGACTCCCAGGCAAGCGCGGGTTGTTGATAGGGGTGAAGTACAGAACACGGAATACATTATCCAATCTGGTAACACATTTAACATTCCTTTACCATAGATAGAGGGGTATCCGCTTACTCTGCTGCTTTCATCCAATCCTTCAACATTGAGACTATCCTCATCTCCGATATCTTTGTGTCGGCGAATCCCGGCACATCGACCAGATAAATGGGCTCATCATGAACATTGCGGTTCACATTGATAAGCATGTAGACGGATATGGCCTGCGTGAAACCTTCCAGCTGATTGCTTGAAATCCTAAGGGTATGATTCGAATCCAGTGCTTCTAGGAACTGTGAAGTTATCAACCATCATTAGTGACCTCGCACATGTTGGCTGGCAATAGATAAGCTTACAGTGCTTTTTCCCGCTCCTGTAGGCCCTAAAATCCTAAAAACAAAAATTGTCAGTACATAATTATATGTGATAACGGTGGTGTCCATTCACAAAATGACATTGTTCACACCCTGTCTGGTTCTGATCTCCTTGGGATATTTAATCAATTCCACTGATACAGTACCAACAACCTCGATTTCCTTGTACTCGGTGGAAAGAGGAGTTTCCATGATCGTAGCAAGATAATCGCAAGTGTCAAATTGGGTGATTGTGGTATTAAGTCAAGCAGATGAACAGGCGTAGATGATGAATACAAACTTCCTGTACACAGTCGCACACACATGATTACACCTCGAGGCATGCATGACATGGCATATGAGTGTCCCGGCAATTAGACGGCAGATGCCTGCCGCTTTGGACCCCATTCGACCCGAGTGGTCAGATCAAGGGAATGGGTGCTCTGACCAGTGACCGCGTTGACAACCCTCACCCGCCTTGATGGAAGGATATTCCGTTAGATTTCTCATCGTGTAGTGATTTCATTGGGTTATGATGTGAATATTGTGATCAAGAACTGATCTCAGCGTATCGTTGATGAGCAGCGCGCTCACCTGAACCCGTAAACCCGCTAATTTCGCATTCCATCATCACGCACGCATGCGCGTTTCATGCATCGACGCTTACACATCCCGGTCACCACGGTTTGTTTCCCGACTCAAGGCGCGCATAAATCATCATGCGTGTTGCTAATTATCATTACCATCAGCCGCCACAACACCAATCGGATAGTCTGACCAACGTACCTTGCAACAGCGCACCCCATGGCGCCTACGGACTCTAAAATCCGTTTAATTCATCATTTTCTTCAACGTTTACCCTCTTTCCATTGTCCAACTCCCATCTCCCCTCACTTTACCCCTCTTCTTCTTTACCACTTTCGGTTCATTCCTTTGTTTCAAACTGTTCTTGCTGCGCCTCGGCGCTTTCTTATTTCGTTTCGAACCCCCCTTAGTTGGTAGTTTATCTCCGTAGCACATTTGTACTTAGTTCAGCAACCCCGTAAAAATACAAGAGCTCGTTTTATGCCCACTTTTCGAACCTTTAAGTCACAGTCTTCGTCTCAGCTTTAGGAAGCGTCGCTTGCTTCAATTTATCGTTATATTCTTACCCTACGAAGGCTCTGTCAACTACAGAAACACCCACACGCACCCTCAGAGCGACTCTTGCGATGTTGACCTTACTCCGGTCATCATTGTGATTTGTTTTCACACCTGAAGACGTCGCACGCACATCATCGTGCGGGACATGAATGCGTAGAAATGCAAATATATATTATTAGCTATCGCCATTATATCGAAGTACGTGGGGGAAGTATACATATATTGGTGACAAACATGACATCATGGCTAGTGACCCCAACCCTCCTCACAACCTCGTGCATAGGCAACGAGCACACCACCAACACCGATCCAACCTCTACTTCGACCTCAGGCTTGTCAGTGCGCTTCTAAATGTCGCGTTGATATGATTGGTGAGCGAAGAGATTAGATCGGTGGGACATGGTGACGGGCTACGACATCCGTTCTGTAAAGGGAAATTGAATGTGCAAACAATGCAATGAGGACAACAAGGGAGGAGAGAAAATCAGGTTGAAAAAACGCAAGTTGACAGTAAGCCGACGCTTCAATCGCGATAAATGGCAATCCAAACCAACACCATCGCTCCCTCCACGACATCAAAAGAATTTTAATACTCAAGCAAGAAGCGGGAGTTGGGAGGATGTACTTTGAAAGGAACCCGAGATGGCACATCCATGAAGAAACGATGAATTCAATATAGCCCTCCTCATGTACTCTTGCATGATCCAGAGCCATCCGACCTGCGTCTTTCAAGATTCAAACGCTGGTGATTCAGGCTTCCCGTTGTGTCTTCCTCTGTCAGGAGCAAGACCGAGAGAGAGGAGATGAAGGGATATCGATAGATGACCAAGTCTACGATACAGAATGAAGTGTAGAGTATATATACGGAATGAGGTCGCGGCTGACATGAACGAGGCGCCTGAGGCTGACACAAACGGGGCAGGTGAGGGTGACGATGTCGGAGGTAGCCTCTAACGGTGGCCAACTCTGACATCCTCTCCCTCTCCCCTTGCCGCTCCCTCTCCCGCTCCTTACTCCGACTCTCTTTCACATCGTTCCCCAAGACCTCTTCGGTACTGAAAACGAACAGCAAGGACCTCCTCAACTCCCGACAGGTTTCCGCAATTGTACATCCTCGCCCTTTCCCCATTATACTGTAACATCAACACGCTCTCCCGCCTTATCATACCCCAACCCGCCACACTCGGCTTAGACGAAACCTTAATCATCGTAGTCGCCAACGCCAGATTCTGTATCATGGTCCCTGCATCTGTCCGCTTCCCCTGCCTTTCTACACCTGTACGCATTCTCCGCATACCTCTGACCCCCTCCGTACCCATTCTGACGAGATCCGCAAGTCTGCGACAACCTCAACCAAGGACCACCCCTCCTAATCGCCTGCGCTAGCCCACTTGCTTTCCCAGCAGTGGTCATGATGCCACCCACAACAGCCTCAGCCTCCTAAGAAATGCGAATGGGAGGGTGCGGGGGAGGTAGACAACCTGAGCCAAGGGATAATGGTGGTATAAGATGACGCGATGGTGACGAGTGAGGTGTAGGATTGATATGTACTTCACGAGGAGCCAATGTAACGATGCCTATGGGGAAACTGGGGGTCATGGCATGATACACATGTGGGTGATCGCACTCATCCCCATTCCACTCGTTTTCGCGCTCGAATTCCTGCTGAGAGACGCTGCGTTTACGGCCTTTCTGGGAGATTGGGGAAGGGATTGACGGGCTTGGGATAGCGTCGCGGTGTGAGCGATTTCTCGAGCGGCAGGGAAAATGTTGAGCCTGTGGTTGAGAAATTATGTAGGGATGGGCCGAAGTCGGTGGTAATACAGGTAAATAACACGATTTGGATGGATACAAAAGCGCAAGTATGTCAGTATTCGTGAAAGCATTGAAGAGCGTCATGAAGAACGATATGATGCGGTAAGAAACTGCAAGTACAAATCAAAACGGAAATTGAACCACAAATAAGGACAAAATAACGAAGGAACAGATGAAAGAGAAACACAGGGGAACAACGAACGAAAACTGAATCCGACACACAAACCCAACGACCCCAGCACGTCCTTGACCTCATGTTAGTCTACAGGTTATCTTTTCATTCTCCTCGGCAACTCCATTTCAGTTTCATTTCCACGTTCCTAGAGCTGGGTTCCTCTGAAAAGACTACTACCGGTAAAGAAATGGGCCTAAGGGGAAACAAGGAACAGATTCATTCTAGTGTTCACATCAAGGTGATGACGAGGTTCTGGGAATGAGAACCACGAGAGCTCGAGATAGACAAGAAGGATAATGAGCACGGAAATGAAACGTGAAGAAAGTGGTATATTGGGACCGAAAACTACCCGTGCCACTCCATCAAACATTCAAAAGAATATCCAAAAGCCCACCCGCACCGAAACGAAAGGAATAGCAGGTCAGAGAAACATGAGACCATAAGAGGATAGAATGAAAGGAAAGTGGGATGGGGAGGGTTACATTACGTGCAAATAGAGAGGGTGTAATATTAATAGGGACGGAATGGGACGGGCACTTTAGGGGTTTAAGGATGGGAAGGACCGCGAATAGAACTCCATGAGGCGAGTTTGAATAATTTAGCGTGACGACATCCCACATGGATGTGGGGTAATAGAAGACTTTAGCACCCCAAGTGTCGCCTTGAGTCTATGAATATGGTGGCTGTTTGACTGCACGAGTGTAGTGCAAAGGGAGGAACAAGAAAAAACAGCAGCGGTCAAAGAAAAGGAATGGATATGAAGGCAAACATGAAGAGCTAAAAAGAACGACGAACAAACAAATAGAGAAGGGCAAGAGCGAAATGACGAAATGGAAACGACTGAGAATAGAAACATACCGTTCAACATCCTCACCCTCGTCCTCCTCACCCTCCAATCCATGATCCTCTCCACGTTCTGCAGACTATTTGGCTCTCAATTGTAGCACACAAATGACGTGGCAGTATATGGAGTGGAATTTAAGATGGTGGTATCTCTGCGTCCACGAGTATTCGGGTTGTGAGTCTGGAAGTGACCTGGCGGTGGAAAGAAAGTGAGGATTGATGATATGTTGGTATTAAGAAACAGCAAAGGTGAACATAGGACCTTTATTGAATATCGAGATAAATTGTGTATTCAATGAAAGAGGGTGAAAGCAATGAGGAAAAGGGAGACGTACTGTTAATGTCAGAAGATGAGACAGAATGCGATCGCCCGATACAAAACAACCAATTCTGAGTAACTAAAGGCATAGTTAACGCCGGATATCCTTGAGGATTAACAGAAGATGACGCCATAAAGCAGATAAAACAGTTATTGAGCGTGTGTGTGAGTGTAATTGGTTTTCGTTTGTGTGGTCAAAGCAGCCGAAGGAGTCGGGATGCACAACCAACTGTCGCCACACGTCACGTCAGGTGCATCTTGTCACACCGCGAAATTAGCGTATCGTGGCTCTTCAGACTCAGAGTTGAGGACGTCATTGATCTCTATACTAGACTTTTGCTTGAACATAAATAAATTGCAATCGCTCACCATCCTGATGATAAGAGCCTCCCAACAGTTTCTGATAGTTTATTTTCTCCCTTCTCCCTTCCTTTTCTGTCCTCACCCTCGCGTCCTCTCAAATCTTGCATTCCATCCTGTTGTCGTCTCCTTCGTGTTCGTGCATTTCCGTCTCGCTCCCACCCACGGTTTCATTTAATTGCTCTATGCTCACATCATCTTCGTCAATTGTAATCATGAGGGCATACGTACCCTGACATTATCTAGTAGGGTAAATCACATTCGCCATCGCTTTCACCAGGTGGTGCTCCCTTTGTCGCCTCTTGCGTTTCAGCCAGCGTCGCGATTTCGTTCTCTCGCGATTTCTTCTCTTTCAAATTCTGTTGTGTGATACCACGCTGTCGTTCAGGTCAAGTTTTGACGATTGAAATCTTTTTTGAGCCACGTGTGGGTTGCCTGTCATCCGGCACTTTCACGTTGTATCGACGGTTTTTCGATTACCCTCACTAACCCACTATTGTCGTCGGACTAGATAATCTGGACCGCCCTTCGCTTCTGCTCCCCTAACGCTGTCTTTTTCTTCATATGTATATCATCCACCTCCATTCCTCCCTATTCGGACCCGCGTGTCCCATCCCCCATCCTGAAATCACTCGATGGACGTTCCTGTGCTCAACGCGAAGTCAAGGTTGAAGTTCATCAACAATGACACGCGAGATCCCAAAGTGTTTGATTTCTGGGAAGAGTGTCAGGTCTGGCACGCTGAGACCGCACACTGCATCACTCCCCTTTCACTATACTTTCTCTTCCTGATTTTCTTGTTTCTCGTTAATTTCTACCTATACATCACCCTACTTAACGATCCACCCATGCGCCTAGGTCTCTCCCTAGTATGTAAAGACAGTACTTACACTAAGCGTTAATCACAGCGCTTCTGAAATGCTCAGGTCATCCTTATAACCAAAGGGGCGAACTCGCAGGCTCGTCCTTCGACGTCAGATTATGTTGTCCCTCCCGTCTTTATACCCCCCTCTGTGCGTGGCTTGCTACATTCTCAGTGTGTTGTGCTCGACTTGCACCACATCTTACGAACCGTGTCTCCTTTACCAGACAACATGTTTCCGATATGCTCCGATTCAATACAGTCCCTCGATATTCATTTTCTCGATAGCTTTCAAATCCGACTTGATGTTGACGATTTGCATGATGAGGTTTTGAATCCGTTGCTGGAGGCTGTTATAAAGGTCTACGCCAAACGAGGTTTCTCGAATATGAATCGCGTCAGAGCCTATCATTTCCACATGTGCGAAATTGGGGTTCGATAAACGATCAAAGCCTTATCCAGATCAGAGAGAGCTGATTCTTGTGTATCGTGGAACTTGAGGATCTCAGTGCCATTGCCCACATATTCCTAAAATAAATGGTCAGATCATACTGTGAATAGGACATACCTTCCATATTTCTTCCCGAAGCTGATTCAAATTACTCTCCGAGTCGGCCCGCTTCCTTCCTGGGTCATTCCAGACAGTCCCACATTGTTGTTACAACAGTAATACATTCAGCTGTGCCGATCCCTGTTAACGCCTGGAAAGTACGAAGCAACTGTCGGTGACTCCCTGGAAATCGCCGGTTGTTGACTGGCATGAAGTACAGAATGCGGAATATATTTCCGAACCTATTGGATATATTGAGCAATTTCGTTCCATTGATGGAGGGGTAGATGTTTACCCTGCTTCTTGAATCCAATCGCTCAACATTAACAAAATCCTCATCTCTGATAACTTTGCGTCTGCGAATCTAGGCACATCAACTAGAAAACCGGTTTACTATGACCACTATGCTTCATGTTGATGAGTCTATAGAGGGATATCAACTGCGTGAATCGTTCTAGCTGATTACTGGAAACCTTGAGGGAATGACGCGAATCCAGTGCTTCTAACGTTGATTTTCTTTATGCTCGGTGGGAGGATTTTCCATGATGATAAAGAGATATTTACGAGTATGAAACTGGGTGGTCGTGGTATCAAATCACGAGTAGACGAGGAAGTACAACCTGCCAGTATACAGCGAAACACATATGAGTAAACCTCGAGGCATCCATGACATGGCATGTGAGTGTCAAGGAAATCATGTGCCGGATATTAGCCCTATTGAACGTGAATACAAGTTGTCAGGATCAAGACGATCGGTGCTCTGACGAGCAAAGACGTCGTTGGGTCATAATGTCATCAATGAGCTTCACTCGCTTTGATGGAAGGATATTCTGTTACATTTCTCAATGGGTGTAATGAGTTCATCGGATGAGAACTTATCGTAGGGTGTCATGCAGGACGTAAATGTGTAGAAACACAAACACCCCCACAAGGCACGGTCTCTAACATAGTCACTATCCATCAATATTTGCTCCAAGCTTATGTTTGATGAAGAAGAAGGCGAGACTGAGCAAGAATCATTTACCTGTATGAGGGCATGCACTACGCCCATGCTCTGGTGCCACAACAGGAAGCATCTGGATCTCTTTCGCTTTCATGTTTATTCACTCCTACTTTTAAAATGCTGTAGGTACAGAGTTATCATACTTAAGAGTGTTGATGCTGAATATATTTCTGACTCAGTAACAATGCAAGAACCAAAACTTGACCGGAGGGCTTCTTCATTGCCCTAGGTTCCTGTGGTATCTACCATGGTATCGAGGGGTAGGGGTGCACGGCCGCTCACGGCAGTGTGCGGCTTTCCACGGCGTTTTCTAGTTGCCCCCCAAATACTCGTAATATGTAGGATTCAGAACGGAAACATTCATGGGGCCAAATAAAGGGTCTGGGTGCTTGACCATGGCGTGGGTTATTCATCTTCATGCTGACACTTTGCTTATCTTGATCCACAGCATAGGGTTTATTATAATGTGTTTAACGGGTGCTTAGCTGAACGTACAGTCAGACTGGCAAGACGACGCCTCAGCTCTACACAGGGACTCCAAAGTAAGGTAATTTAGAACAAGTACGAGGTTGATGTTCAAAAACACTACAACGGACATTATAGTGGGTGCTGGTGCCCGAAGGTCATATCGAATCGAGTAAATACATCATATTAAACAAAATCCTAGCGCTGTTAGGTACGTGGAATATACGAGTACATGAACGAAGCGCTAGTGTTCTCAGACAAAACTGAAAGAAATCACAGAAAAGGAAGCAGGAGCCAAAGAAACTGAGTATCTATGCATGTACAACGAACTGCGGAATCATCATGAAGGCGCTATTGCGAAGAAACACAAATAGATATTCTTGCGTCTTTGGTCGCTCGTCACCAGAGGATGTAGGTAGCCTAGAGGCTAAGTTCTGGGGATGGAAAGAGGGCAATGGCCCGGAGACCACTGCACCACTTCCCAGGTCGAGAGCCGATGGACGGAGGAGGATGCGCCCCAACATCCATCTGCTCTCTAACCCCTAGACTACCGTGTCTCACCAGTGACAGCAGAACCATGTATGGAAGTGTGAATGAATGACAGGTTTTCAAAAGATTTGGAGTTGTCATGTAGGCAGGAGGGTAACTTTGTTCATAGATTTCGCTCAGCAGAGGATCTTCTTGACAACAGAACTAAGAAGAACTTTGAGACACACTTGGGAGACTAGAATTCACTTCGCGATTTATCATGCAGACGCCAGCACAGAATGCAGGTACTCTAGTGCATACTAGAAGGTGCACGGAAAGGAGGTGAAACGGTTACAGAGAGAAAATGTGAAATGAGAGGAAAGGAAAGAAAGGGATGAAACGATCATACGTGGCGGTCAATAGTGGGTCACAAATTAGGAGAGAATGGGGAAAAGGGAAGAATATTGAGAAAATGAAATGATAAGGTCAAATATCGCGAATCATGATCAAAACGAAGATCAAAGGTAACAGCTGAAAGAAGAGGATCCAGCTGTGAACCTCAGTAGAGAATTCAGAAAGCTGACAACATATCTATCGGGAATTGCATAGATGGAGGGGTTGAATCCACACTTCTGAAGCTGTATGGTGTTCTGGAGATTGGACACAGGCAACTGTGATTATGTGTTTTCAATGTAAAGATGAGAATAAGCGTTACAAGTGTGCTACGGGAACCCGAGATGGGCGCTCGCAGGAGAGCTCGCTTCTTGAAATCAGGATATCAGTATTTCAGAGATATTACTAACATCATTGGATTACAAATGTGTTAGGTTGCGAGGCCTTGACTGGTCGCAACGAGAAACTCGAATTGCGAGAGAGTCAAGTGGCGACTGCACTAGACGACTACCCAGGGGTAGGTCAAATCGAGGGTTCCCAGACACCTGACACGTGAAACTCACGCGAAAGAGACATCGGAAGGTCGAGGAAGAACCTCAGACCTCAGTGTGAAGGCGAGGACAACATGCCAAAAACCTGAGCGCTGGGGGCAAACATTGGACTGTCAGAGCCAATCCAACGAGCCAATGCCAACGCTAGAGAAGGGAGTAGGAGGGAGGGACACAAAAACGAGTCAAGGGAGTGAACGAGCACGATTAAGCTAACATCATTGCGGGATTGTGGCAGTGGTAAAAGATTCGGAAGAGAGAGAAAACTTGCAAGTCCATTGATAAAGATGAGAGATTCCTTGACAAGAAAGGATATATTGCGATTAGGCTAAATACAGGAGACGGTAAGCAGTTCCCTATATGCTACCTCGTTTCTTATCCTTAGATGAGCAGACCTTGCAGTCCGCCTCATCGTCGGATATTGAGGGTATGAGGAGAGGGTGGGTGGGAAAAGAAAGAGAATAAAAAATACTGAGCCGAGCGACAAGTTGTCGCGCTGACGAGAGAGCGAGGCGAAGTAAAACTAATGAAGGTATGAGGGAGGGAAGTAGACCGAGTCGTCAAGGGTTGACTCGCTCACGTGACCAAGAAGGTCGATCTGTGTGCGTGCACACAGATCGCTCCAGAAGTGACATACCAAGAACATGAAATGAGGGACGCACCTATGAATTCAGCCATCATGACGCTTACCTAGCTTCCGGACAGACCTCTTCATCACATCCAAAGTTTTCACAAGCCGTCCTCTGCGGGGCAAGCTAGCAGGTGGACTTGGAGCAGTGTTGGTAGGTGATGGTCCGAAATCACGGATCTCCTGCTCGAATGTCGCAAGTAGTTTCTGCGCTTCATCGAGCCGAGCAATGAGCATCACAGTCAACTCTACATCGTCTGTTTCTGTCACTCCAATCATATCATACTCTATGTTGGCTATTTGCATATTGAGGTTTTGAATCCGTTCTTGGAGGTTGTTGTAAAGGTTGAAGCCAAATGAGGTCTCTCGAATATGAGTGGTGCCAGAGCCTGTCCTTCCCACAAGTTCGAAATTGGGAAAAGATAGCCGATCCAAAGCTTTATCCACAATAGAGAGAGCCGATTCTTGTGTATTGTGGAACTTGTAAATCTTGGTGCCCTTGTCCACATATTCCTGAAATGAAAGGTCAAAACATATAGGGCAGTATCTGGAACATACATACTTTCCATATGTCATCACGAAGCTGATTGAAATTGCTCTCCGCCCGCTTTGTCGCCGTCTCGTTCCAGACACAGTCCCACATCGTTGTTACAACAGCGATACTTTTGGCTGTGTTGACACCCGTTAGAGCCTGAAAAATACGAAGCACCTGCCGGTGACTGCCTGGCAAGCGCGGGTTGTTGACTGGGGTGAAGTACATAATGTGCCACACGTTACCCATCCTGCTGGGCATACTGAGCAGTTATGTACCATTGAGGGAGAGGTAGACATTTACCCTACTGCTGCTATCCAATCCTTCAACATGGACACAATCCTCATCTCCGATATCTTTGAATCGGCAAATCCTGGGACATCAACTAGATAAGTCGGATAACCATAAGATGTCACATTCCTAAGTCTGTAGAGTGATATCAACTGCGTGAAACCTTCGAGCTGATTGCTGGATATTTTGAGGGATTTGTTGGAGTCGAGCACCTCTATGAACTGGAAGATTTTAATCCAGCATTAGCTACCTTGAATAAATTGCGTGATGGCAGACAAGATTACCGTGCTTTTTCCCGCTCCCGTGGGACCCAAAATACTAAAGGACAGTTAACAAAAAATTGGACATACGAACACAGCAATCTATTCACAAAATAACATTGCTTTGTGGCAGTCTACCCCTGATCTCGTCGAGATGTTCAATCAATTCAACTGATACAGTGCCGACAACCTCGATTTGTTTGTGTTCAGTGGGAGCAGGAATTTCCATGATGGTAGTAAGATAATTGCGAGTGTAAAACTGGGTGGTTGTGGTGTCAAGTTAAGTTCGTAAACGGGAGGAGATGATGACGTGCAAGCTCCCCATATAACGCCACGCACACGAGTCTCATGGAGTCATCGCCGAGCTCCACTCGCTTTGATGCAAGGACATTACGTTATATCTCTCGATGGGTGTCGTGATTTTATCGGATTCTGACATGAATATCATGTTCAAAAACTTATCACAGCGTGTCGTGCGAGACATGAGCATGTAGGAATGCAAACATTCCTATTATATTGCGATCTATAGCCATTTAAATTGTATCGACGCACATGGCGGGAGTATAGGTGTGGTGGCGAAAAACATGATGCCAAGGCTAGCAATCCTAACCCTCCTCATAATCCCTTACGCATGCAACGAGTACATCAACACTGATCCAACCTCTACTTCAATCTCATGCTCGTCATTCTTTAGAAGACAAAGCAGTATACGAACGAAAACAGGGCAAGAGAGAAAATGAAAATGAACAGACGAAATTTGAAGGAAAATTGACACTTCATTCGCAATAACCGACAAGCTAACCCGACACCATATCTATCCCGACGATGTCCTTTGAAAGGAACCAGACGTGGCGTGTCTATGAAGACATGACGAACTGAATCCACTCCTATCCCACGCGCTCTCGCATGACCCAAAGGCATCCGAATTGGGTCTATCAAGATTCAAATATTCAAACGCTGGTGATTCGAACTTCCCGTTCCATCTTCCTCTCCCTCTCGCTATGTCTTGTCGCTCCCTCTCCCGCTCCTTACTCCGACTTCCGCAATAGTTAATCCTCGCGCGCCCTCCCCGATCATAAGTACCCAACACAAACACTCTCCCATGTTACTTACTCGTCGTAGTCCTAACATCGGACTCCGTATTGTCGCCCCTGCATCTTCGTCCGCTGCTTCTGAATCTCCCTCTCTACACCCGTCCGGATTTTCCCCATATCTCCGGCGTCCTGCGTACCCACTCTGACGCGATCCGCGAATCTGTAACAACGCCTATCAAGGACCACCCCTCCCAATCGCCTGCGCTAGCCCACTTGCTTTCCCAACAGCATGTATGACGCCACACACGATACGTCCTCAAATGGGAGTGAAAGTGTGCGGGCGAGGTAGAGAGGATGAGACGAGAGGCAATAGTGGGATGCAATGACGCGATGGTGGTGAATGGAATGTAAGGTTGGTACCAGCTCAATGACCCCGACACGTCCATGGCTGTGTACTAACATGCAGGGCATCCCTTTACCGTCCTCAGCAACTGCATTTCGCTTGCATTTCCATGCCCATGGGGCAGTGTTCCGCGCGAGAGGCGGCTGTGATTGCCAGCAGGTGAATGGGACAAAGAATAAACGGAGCTCATTCATGCGGTCTTGTTAAGTTGATCACGAGATACTGAAGCAATGAAAGAGAAAGACGGGGGAAAGGATGAACAACGACCATCCATCCCACAAGTCAGCTCCATGACCCCAACACGACCATGACC
Organism: Panaeolus papilionaceus; assembly: GCA_015501605.1. Lineage (NCBI taxonomy): Eukaryota > Fungi > Basidiomycota > Agaricomycetes > Agaricales > Panaeolus > Panaeolus papilionaceus. The sequence goes on along the minus strand of JADNRZ010000021.1, from coordinate 648,968 downwards.
CCACGCTGAGCTGCGGAGTGTTGCTTCAACGTCTTCGGCAATTCCATTTTATTTTCATTTCCCCGTCCCCGGAGCAGCTTTTCATTGGAAAAGCTGCTCCGTTCGCCAGCAAGTCAAGAAATGGAAATAAGAGTAAATAATAGACTCATTCTAGCGTTTTCGTCGACGTGATCGCGAAATTCTGGACATGAGAAACACGAAAGTTCGTGGTAGACGAGAAGGTTAACGACCAGAGGAATGAAAACACAAAAGAAATCGTATATCGGGCACCAAAACCATCCGTTCCACTCCATCCCATATCTACAACGGGGTCCAAACACCCACACCACACTCCACTAACAGAAACGAATGTAAAGGCAGCAGAAAGAAATATAACACCATAAGAGTGTAGCGGCAAGAAAGCGGGATGGGTATGGGCGTGTAAGATAATTGGATGAGTGGGATGGTCACGTTTGGTAGATCAAGATCTGGACCTCCGGTAGAAGAACAACGATGATCTCGGATTGAGGGGTGTCCCTCAGACACGAGGGGAGAGTGTAACTTTAATAGGGCCAGAACGGGCACGTCAGGGGTTAAGAATAAGAAGGGCCATGAATAGAACTCCACGAGGCCAGGCTGAATAGTCTAGCGTCACGACATCCCACATGAACGTGCGATAATAGACACAAGGCTTTAGAGAACCCCTAGCGTCGCCTCGTGTTGGGACGAATATGGTGTCGGGTTGACCGCGCGAGCACGATGGAGGGGGAAGAAAGAAAAAACAGCAGCGATAGAATTAAGAAATGGATATGAACACAGAGGTAAGGAGCAGAGCAGTAGCGAAAGAGAACGATGAAGAAACGGATAGAGAATAGCAAAAGTAAAATAACGAAAAGAAAACGACCAAGAATAGAAACATACTGTTCGTTATCCTAACCTCCCTCTTACTGACCCTCCAAATTACATACTTGGTGGAATTGGAAGCGGATGCGACCTATCTGAATCGCAAGATGATGTGGCGGTACGCGGGGTGGAGCTTAAGACGGTGGTACCTCTACGTCGACGACTTTTCGGGGTTTGAGTCTGGAGGTGACATGCCGGCGGAAAGAGAGTGGTGGTTAATAATGTGTTGGTATTGAGATATAGGAACAATGAGGATGGAACCTTTATTGAGGATCTGGATGATCGTAAGAGAACGGGACATACCGTCGATGTCAGAGAATTAGCCAGAATACAATGGCACGATACCAACAACCAATTTTGAGCAACCAGTTGCCAGAATATCGAGGATTATCTACGTATAAGAGTGATGATGAAACGAAACAAGAGAGCGGAGAAAGCAGTTGTTCAGTGAGTCTGAGTGTGCCATGGGGCTTACTACGTGGTCCAAACCAAGAGAGACGAATAGGAATGAGGACAACTAACCGTGATCACCGCCACACGTCACATCATGTGCAACTCGTCACATCACCCAAGCGTGACAAGTATCATTCACTCTCAAAAATAACACCATCGTTCAGTCCCTTACACCAAACATAGACAAGTTTATCACTTCTCTTCATTAACCAATTTCTGCAGCAGTCCAAGATATCTCTTTCCCTGCTTTTTCCCATTCTCTTTCATCCTTGCCCTCTGGTTTTCCCCATTTTTGCGCGCATGTAATCCTGTTGTCGTATTCGATCCTCGTATTCGATCACTCTTTGCTCACACATTCTTCGCCGATCGTAATCGCGACGACACATGGGATGTTGATGTGCGTGTTACGGTAAGTCTAGATAAGGAGGATATAAAATATAATATAATATGTGAGGATGTGAGGATGGGGGTGATGTGACAATGAGTGAGTAAGCGCGACGTTGCAAGATCGTGGGGTCTGCGAGTGCTAAGGGAAAATGTGGCAAACGAGAGGAAGGGTGGTGCCGAATGCACGCGGAACGACGAAATAGAACGAAAACGAGACGAAATACGAAATACGAAATACGAAGACGACGAGGGACAATGACGACGAACTGGGGTGAAACTGAGGTGAAAACTTATCTATTCTGTGGTGGAAATAGTGTACTACATAAAATACATGAGCTATGGTGGTGGTACTACGAAGGTAAACTAAATAGGAAATACGAATGAAAACAATAAGAAATGAAAGGATATAAGGAAATTAGCGCCAAAGCGTTTCAAGGAATCGAAAATAGAACTAAAAATAAACAAAATAATCGCATAAGGAGGGTACCATGCATTCGGGGAATGTAGGCGGAACGGTGTATCGTAAAACTACCGAAAATGCGAATTTGGGAGGGATGTGGCTTCGTAGCTCATCAACGTGTAGAAGTTGACGAATGCAACATACTCTGGTATTATCCAGTGAGGTAAATCACATTCGTCTCGCTCTCCCCATCGTGCTCTTCTTGTCGTCGCGTGCATTTCACTCAGCGGAGTGTTTTCGTTATACCCTATTTCTCTTTTTTCAACTACTGTTCAACGCCGATACCACTATTGTGCGCAGAGGGTGATGAACACAACAAATAGGTGTAGGAATAGATGAATTTCTTATAGACCTCGAGTTGCTGAATGTCTACCTATATACATGAATATTTATGTATCTCGAATATTCTACCACTAGCTGCAAGTACTTAAGATGAAAGCCAAGTGCAATATTACTAAGACACCATTATCTAGAATATTCGAGTACATATCCAACAACCACTTCGTCCGATACCTACTTTCTGTAAAGTCAAACTTTGAAGATTGACGGACGAGGTGTGGACTGGGTCTCATACGGCATGTTCAGGTTGTATCGACAGTACATTCATTACCCTCCGATCCCGACATTATCGTTGGACCGGGATAATCTGCACCCCCCTTCGCCCTCTCTTCCCTCTTGTCAAATTGGTCTTTTGTTCTCCCTATATATTTCATCTACTTTATTCATTCCCTCCTTTTCAGACCCGTGTTCGCCATGACCGATGGACCTTCCTAGATCAACAGAGCGTCGAAATGATATTCCTCAACATCGAAACGACTGGTCTCAGTATATTTGATGTACGGGTGTTGTTTCAGCCACTGGGAGCTCATATCATGCGCTTCACCCCTCACTCTTCACCCTTTCCTGTACCCTTAATTTGATTATTGATCTCTGCCAACTCTGCGAGATCACGGCACTACACCGCTGCAATGAAAGTAGCAGATCGAAGCGATAATCGTGGCACTTCTGGTATGCTCACATGATCTTCTTAACCAAACGAGTAAATTTGAGGAGTCCTCTGTCGACGTCTGGTGATGATGCCTCCCATCTTTTATATCTGCCTTTTTTCTTGTGATTGACTGCGTTCTGATTGCGTTACGCTCGACTGACACTACATCTAGCGACCCGTGTCTCCCTAACCAGACGGCATGATTCTCGTCTACTCTGATTTACTACAAGCATCACGAGCTCAACTACTGCTTTGATGTTCATTTTCCCCTTCATGTATAGGCTTGATCTTAGCGTGTCTATCCTACCACACGATGTAGTTGATGGATCGATGAAGGAGAAAAAATTGAGATTGAAAAGCATTCAGTTGAAAGACCATTAAACGCGCCGCCGTCTAGCAAGGAACAACGAATTTGTCACCACACGAGAATCACGACGCCAAAAATGTGAACGAAAACCGATAGGTTCTTCATGATAAACGACAAACCCAACCCCCATGCACTCTCGCATGATGAAATCATTCCTGGAAACCTCTTCGTCTCTGAAAGGGACGTCCATAACCTCCTCTACGCCACAGAGGTCTTCGCGATCATGGTCCTATCACAGCCTATGAGAACCGATAAAATTCTACTGGGTCAAGGTTGTGGACTGCCAAATGCCACCCTTGAACCTTCCTCTCTCATTATACCCAGAGGCTTCCATCCTCCCACCTGGACTCGTACTTTGAATTTGCGACAACTCCAACCAGCCGTGTCCCTCCTTATCGCCTTCGCCAACCGACATCCCTTACCCGTAACAGGTGAGACTGGGTATAGGTATCCGGTAGGACGACCGAGCGTGGAGCATTCAAATAGTAAGTCTTACGAGTATTGGGGGTGAGTGCGAGCCGAAGGGTGAATGCTGGGTTCGTGTAGACTGAGGGAGAGGTTGAAGGGGGCTGTGTGAGTGGTATCGCGTACCTCAGGAAAACGTCGATCTTGGGATTAAGAGATATTGTAGTACATTGGTGCACGATACGACAGTTGCATAGTATGATCCTGATGAACATGAAGGATGAACATATCAGTGTTCGTGAAATTATTGAAGGGAGAAGCAAAAAAGCGACGTCGTAGTAATAAAAGAGTTGAAGAACGGATGAAAACCTAAAAGAAAAGAAAACGGAACAAGAAATGACGAGGGACTGATGACAGGGAGAGAAACGGAACGACAGGGTTGCACGAGTCGCGTCTCAATATTAAATAGAACATGTGGGAAAGGTTGTAGAGCGGGTATGCAAGTAGGACGCCCGAATGAAGGGAATGGTGAAGTGCTAGCGCTATCGGAAAGAATAAAACCATCACAGAGAATAAATCAGAACTTACGGTGTCAGATGAGAGAAGAAGACTATATGAGAACTAAACACTCATGGGCGAAGCTCTAACTTCCTGGAAATACGGACGCCCCAGCTAGGTCGGTCATCGCCGCGCTTGTGAAGCTCCCTGCTTCACCTCTTCAGGCAAGATGGGACGATTCCGAGTTCTCAGAAAGTATTAGGAGTCCTAGGTGTCATAGGGGGTGATTCAACCTCGCACATCTCCTCCTTGAATGTCGCAAGCACTTTCTCCGCCTTGTCAAGTTGTGAAACAAGAATGGTGTCGAGTTGCTCGTCATACTCTGAGTCTATCACCCCACTCCAATCAAACTCATGTCTGGCTCATTTGTTTCGTGTGTTCTCTAATTTTTATTGCGCAGCACAATGAAGTCCTGTAGCTTTACCTCTATGTGGCTATCGTAACACAGCAAAGCGATCGACAGCACGATGTGGTATTGCATAGGGTGCACCTCCGATCGTCATATATGCCGACTACCCCCACTTACTCTATAGCTCAACCCGAGAGTGTTTGAGCATCCGTTATAGGCCAATATGTAGGTTGCAGTGGGACAATATCCATTGAGCATTTTCGTTATAGTCTGTCTTAACATTGGGACATACTCCCAAACTTGAACACCATTCCTTAATTTGACTGTAAAGTTCTCGCCCACTTTCATTTATTTGAATGTTGAAAAGCATAACAGATTGCATGAGGCTGATAATTATAATGATTACAGTCACAATTGAATAAATAGAAATGATAGAGGCAGCTCATAGAAATCATATGAAGAGTAACACCGACATAAGTGCAGGAGATGAGTCAAGGGGACAGTGAGCGCTAGCGCTATCGGACATGATTGAAAAATATCCAACCAAGAAACGAGAAAGAGGTTAACAGAGAAGGAAATTGGATCTTCATCAACGAACGGGAGTGGTAGAAAACCAAGCTCTAATGGTCACACTTGAGAAGCTGTATTACATCCCGAAACATTGGACACACCGAGGATATAAATCAATTATGGAGACGCTAATGCAACTTCCTGATCCACCTCTTCATCCAATCCAAAACTCTGGCGAGCCTCACTCTGCGAGTGTGTGTTTGCGAGGCTACAGCAAGCATCTCTGGCAGGGATGATACTGATGGTTGGTTGTGGATAGGAGTGGAATTGATAGACGGTAGTCTGAATTCGTGCATCTCCTGCTCAAACGTTGCAAGGAGTTTCTGTGCTGAGTCGAGCCGCGGAACAAGCATCGCAGTCAGTTGTGTGTCATCTCGTTCTGCTGCTCCATGTAAGTCAGTCTCGATGTTGGCAATTTCCAGGCTGAGGTTTTCAATCCGTTGTTGGAGGTTGTCATAGAGGTTGGAGCCAAATGAGGTGTCTCGAATATGAGTCTCACCAAGGCCTACCATTCGTACAAGTGCGAAATCGGGGCCAGAACAATGACCAAAAGTCTTATTCAGAATGGCAAGAGCTGATTCTTGTGTATTGTGGAATTTGAGAATCTCAGCGCCCTCCTCCACATATTCCTGAAACAAAAAGTCAGAACATATAAGGTTCTATCCACAACACACCTACCTTCCATATTTCATCCTGAAGCTGATTGAAATTACTCTCTGCCCGCTTCCTTCCAGTCTCGCTCCAGACACAGTCCCACATCGTTGTTATAATCGCGATACTTTTGCCCGTCTCAACACCTGTTAGAGCCTGGAATGTACGAAGCACCTGTCGGTGACTCCCTGGCAAACGCGGGTTGTTGACAGGGGTAAAGTACAGAACACGGTATATATTATCCAACCTAGTAGACATATTTAGCCGTCCTGTTCCGTTGATAGAGGGGTGGACACTTACACTACTTCTTTCAACCAATCCTTCAACATCGAGACGATCTTCATCTCGGATATTTTTGTATCTGCGAATCCCGGGACATCGAGCAGATAAATTGATCTCCCAGAATCCTTGCGCCTCATATTGTCAAGTCTGTAGAGTGATATGGACTGCGTGAAACCTTCGAGCTGATTGCTGGATATTTTGAGGGATTTGTTAGAGTCCAGTGCTTCTATAAACTGGGAAATTATAGCCGAGCATTATCAATCTCGAATCAATTTCCTGGTGATCGCGACTTACGGTGCTTTTTCCCGCTCCTGTGGGACCCAAAATCCTAAACAATGTTTAATAAAAAATTGGACATATGAACAGAGGTATCCATTCACAAGGTAACATCGGAAGGATCTACTTTGCCCCTGACGTCCTCGAGACGGTCAATCAATTCGACTGATACGGTGCCGATAACACTGATTGCGCTGTACTCGGCGGTGTGAGAAGCTTCCATGATGGTGGCAAGATATTTGTGAGTGCAAAACTGGGTCGTGGTCGTATCAAGTCAAGTTGGTAAAGGGGAGCACATGATGAAGTGCAAGCTCTCCATATACAGTGAAATGCACACGAGTAAGCATCGAGGTATCCATAACATGGCATGTGAGTGTCGTGCCGGGTGCCAGCCCCTTGAACTTGAATCCAATTGTCAGATCAAGACGATCGGTGCTCTGACCAGCAGACATGTCGTTGAGTTGTGGATGAGCTTCACTCGTTTTGATGGAAGAACATTCTTTAACATTTTGAATGGATGTGGTGATTTCATCGGATAAAAACCTATCGCAGCGTGTCGCGCGGGACGTGCATGTGTAGACATGCAAACATTTATATTATATTATTAGCTATCGCCATGATATCAACATACATGAGGCGAGTATACGTGTACTGGCGAAAAACATGACGCCAAAGCCAGTGATCCGAAACCTCCTCACAATCTCGTGTGTATGTAACGAGTTCACCACCAACAGCCGGTCCGACCTTACTTCGACCGGCTCACCGATGCGCTCGTGGATGTGGCGTCGATATCCAGCAGAACGAGGAGGTGAGATCGGTGGGAGATGGTGACGGGCTACAACTTCCGTTCGTACAGAAAAAAAGGTGGCTCAAAACGGAACAATGATAGTTAGGCGGGGGAGAAAATGAAGTTGAAGCGACTCCAGTTATGAGAAACTGACACTTCAATCACGATAAAATGCAAACCAACCCAAATCCATTACCCCCTGCACACCATCAAAAGGATTTCAGTGTTCAAGAAAGAAACGGGGGTTGAGACGATGTGCCTGAAAAGGAACTCGACCCGGCACATCCATGAAGAAATGAGGAGTTCAATCTACTCCTCCCCCATGCGCTCCCGCATGATCCAAAGCCATCCGACTCGGGTCTTCCAAGATTGAAATACTGGTGATTAAAACCGCCCGTTCCATCTTCCTCTCCGTCTGGTCTTCCCTCTCCCGTTCCCTACTCCGACTCTGTTTCACCTTCCAAGACCACTCCGATACTGAAACGAAAGTCAAGAACCTCCTCAACTCCCGACAGGTTTCCGCAATTGTACATCCTCGCTTCCCCCCCACTACACCCCGACACCAACACGCTCTCCCGTCTCATCATATCCCCCTTGGCCACGCTCGGCTGAGACGAAACCTTAATCATCGTCGTCCCTCACACTGGACTCTGTATCCTCGCCCCTGCATCTTCATCCGCTCCCCTTACCCATACACACCCGAACGGATTCTCCCTATACCCCTGGGCCCCTCCGTACCCACCCTGAAGTAATCCGCGAGTCTGCGACGACCCCGACCCGGCCTATCTCCCGCCCCTCCTTATCGCCTGCGCCAGCCCGCTTCATTACCCAGCAGCAGGAATGACACCACCCAGATCTGCTCCGTATTCGGCTCAGAAACGGGAGTTGGAAGGCGCAGGCGACGAGGGTGAGATGAGGCGAGGGGCGGTTGAAGTGCGAGAAGACGTAATTCCGGTGCGTGAGACTTAGGGTTGATACGCGTTGGACGAGGTGTGACAGTGCGTACCAGGAGACTGAGGACTGTGGTATGGGGCGGTGTTGAGCGAGAGTTTAAGACGAGGGGGTTGAGGGTGATAGATTCGCCCGTGGAAGCCCTCTCGTATTCGCGCTGGAACTCTGGCTCAGAGACACCGCGTTTGCGGCCATTCTGAGAGATCGTGGACGGGTATTCTGTAAGGTGTACGCGTCTATGATTCAAAAGGATCATGGTAATACTGGTGAGCGTACGTGGAGGGGTGTGGCTGAGTTCGTGATGGCACGGGGACAGTCTGACGAGTTTGAACCCGAGCCCATGTTTGGGCGGGATCACGAGCCTGGGGCTATACGATGATATGGGGCAAAGCCGATGTCGGGGATGCTACTGGTGGGTGAGACGATCTGGGTGGATGGAGGCAAAAGTATGTCAGTATTCGTGAAAGTAATGAAGAGCGTCGTAAGGAACGAGCTGATGGGGATAGAGAATGAAAATTTCAGAAAGAACGAATTGAAGGAGAAATTGGACCAGAAAAGAAGCGTAAAATGACGAAGGAAACGATGCAAGAGAAAGATGGGGTGAATAACGAACGAGGATCATCCATCCCACAAGCCAGCTCAATGAGCCCAACACGACCATGGAGCCACCCTGAGCTGCAGAGTGTTGCTTCAACGTCTTCGGCAATTCCATTTAAGTTTCATTTCAGCGTCCCCGGAGCAGCGTTACCAAGAAATGCTGTTGCGATCGCCAGCAAGTCAAGAAATGAGAATCCGAGTAAAGAAAGCAGACTCATTCTAGCGTTTTCGTTAACGTGATCGCGATATTCTGGACATAAGAAACACGAAAGCTCGAGGTGGACGAGAAGGTTAACGACTAGAGGATCAAAACAAGGAAGACATCGTATATCGGGCAACAAAACCATCCGTTCCACTCCATCTGTCACCCAAAACGGGGTCCGAACGTCCACACTCTACCAACAGAAACAAATGGAATGGCAGAAGAGATAAACATGACATCATAAGAGGGTAGCATAAGGAAAGAGGGAGGGGTAGGGGCGTGAAAGGTAATTGGATGCGTGGGACGGCGACGATGGGTAGATCAAGATCTGGACCTCCGGTCGAAGAATAACGATGATCCCGGATTGAGGCGGGTGTCCTTCAGACACGAGGGAGGGTGTATTATTAATAGGACCAGAACGGGCACGTTCACGGGTTCAGAACAACGACCATGAATGGAACTCCACGAGGCCAGGTTGAATAGTGTAGCGTCACGACATCCCACATGAACGTGCGGTAATAGACACAAGGCCTTAGAACCCCTAGCGTGGTCTCGTGTGGGGATGAATATGGTGTCGGGTTTACTGCGCGAGCAGTGTGGAAAGGGAAGAAAGAAAAAACAGCAGAGATCAAATAAAGGTATGCTTGCGAACACAAAGGTGAGGAACAGTAATGAAGAACGATGAAGAAACGGATAGAGAAGAGCAACAGTAAAACAACGAAAAGGAAAGGACCAAGAATAGAAACATACCGCTCGTTATTCTCACATCCCTCCTCCTCGCACTCCCAATGCATATACTCTCTACGTGCTGAGACACCCTCGGCAGAATTGGAAGCAGATGCCGCCGCAATTCCAGTGCACAGATGGCGTGGCAGTACGTGGAGTGAACGCAAGACGGTGGTATCCCTACGTCGACGAGTATTCGGGTTCTGAGTCTAGAGATGCCACGGCGGCAAGAGAGAGCGGGGGTTGTTGATATGTTGGGATTGAGACACAGCAACGATGAATATGGAAGGTTTATCGGATATCTGGATGATAGTCAGTAAAGGATGTCTCTTCAATGAAGGGCGAAAGAGTTACGAAGGAAAAGAGACATACCGGCGATGTCAGAGAGCAGCCAGGTGCCAGAATTAGCTACAAGGGTGATTATGAAACGAAACAAGAGAGCAGAGAAAGCCGCCATTGAGCCAGTCTGAGTGTGCCATTGGGATTCCTACGTGGTCAAAACCAAGGGAGCTGGTTGACAACGAACCGTGATCACCACCACACGTCACGTCATGTGCAACTCGTCACATCACCACAGCGTTTCCACAACGTCGTTCAGTTCCTCACATTGAAACATAGGTAAGTTGCTCCCTTCTTTTCATTATCCCATTTTTCAAGCAGTCTAAGATACCCCATCCCCTCCTTTTCCCCTGTCTTTTTCATCCTGACCATCGGGTTACATATCCCCATTCTTGCATTCAATCCTGTTGTCGCCTTCGATCAACTCTATGTTCACACATTCTTCGCCGATTGAAATCACAACGACATATGGTACATGTAGAAGTGCAACATAACCTGACATTATCCAGTAATTTAAATCACATTCGTCTTGCTTTCTCCATTGTGCTCTCCTTGTCGTCGCTTGCATTCCAGTCAGCGGAGCGTTTCTATCGCACCTCATTTCTCTTTTTTCGACTACTGTTTAACGCCGATATCACTCCCTCTAATACTTACTTATCCGTAAAGTCTAACTTTGAAGATTGACAAGCCAGGTGTGGGTCTTATACAGCATCTTCACGTCGTATTAACGGTATTTTGATCACCCTCCCGATCCCGACATTGTCGTTGGTCCAGATAATCTAGACTGCCCTTCGCCCTCTCTCTCCTCTTGCTTTCTTGTTCTTCCTATCTATTTCAAATACTGCCTTCATTCCTCCCTTTTCAGGCCCATATGCGCCATTACTCTACGCGGCGCCAATGTTGATAATCTTCGACACCCACACGGGTGGTCTCTGAGTGTTTCATGTCCGGCACTGGTTTCAGGTGCAGCGAGCTCATACCGTGCGCTTCACCTCTCGCTTTTCTCCCTTTTTTCCATTCCTAACTTGATGATTTCTATCTACCAGCTCTGCGTGGTCACTGCATTGCCTCACTATCGACTCGAGTCTCAAGGTGGCAAGGTCCCACTGGAATGAAGGCAGCAGATCTAAGCATCAATCGACGCTCTTCTGAACTGTTCATGTCATCTTCATAACAAAAGGAGCAAAATGGGGGGACGCGTCTATCGACGTTGGGTGATGTTTGTCCCTCCCATCCTTGAAACCTGCCCCTTTTCGTTCTTTCTGACCGGCTACGTTCTCATTGCGTTACGCTCAACTTACACTACGTCCCATGAACCGTGAGTTCTTCACCAGACGACATGGCTCTGGTATACTCTGATTCACTCCGAGTATCACAATCGGACCTACGGTGCTTTGATCTCCATTTTCTCAATCAAGTATCGGCCTGATCTCGGTGTGCCTATCACCGCACGCGGAATAGTTTCGGCGCAATTCTGCTCACCTCCCAATTCTGATCCTCCCAGGATGTCCGTCATTGACCCTAGCCACCTCGAAACCACTCCTGTTCGAGCGGTCGCCATCAATCAAGCCTGCTGTGGAATAGATAGTTGAGCCACTCGTGTAAATATACAATTAAATGCCCTTAAAACTTTAATCTATCTCTATCACCTCTTCTAGCAACGCAAGCGCGAACACAACACGCGTCCAACTAATCACGTCGCGCGTTCAACCACGCATCAACGCATCAAAACTTCACCTTCCTAATCCAGTCTCGCACTCGCACTTGTACTCCTACACCCAACCTCCCTCACTGCGCGCCACCATGGTAAACTCAACGGCCACAAATAAGAATGTCATAACGGAATCGCGACGGGTATAAGGGTTCAGGGTTAGCACACACTTTCTCTTTTATTTTCTCATTTCCTACTTCTTCCCATACTATCGCGCTTGGAGACTCCCCGTTCCTTATAAGGGAACAACTCCTATTTCATAGATCATACGCCTCTTTTCTCTTCCCAACACCCGCTTTTGTTTAAACTCTCATCAATTCCTCTCTATTTCAAGTTCTACAGCTCCTATCTCATCTAAACCTCACCTCCGTCCCTCTCTCTCGCGCTCCGCTCCTGCAGTAACAGGTGGAGTGATGCACCACCTCGAGCCTGGTCATCTCGACTCAGGGAAGTGTCGAGCACGCGACGAGGAAAGGACGCGACGTCAGGCAAGGATAAATGGAGAAATATTTGTTTATTCTCTTTCAATCACGGACACTTACATAGCCTAGTCACAATTCAAATACGTACATTCTACAAAGTCTGGGCGGCGCGAGAGTACGTGCGCGTCCAGTATCACACTCATTAGTGTTTTCTCACATATAGTACGAACCTCCACTCAATTATCATCATCTCTTTTGCCCCACTTACGTGTCGCGCGACCATCTGAGCAACTTTGAGCCTGAGCCGAGCCCGCTGAGCCCGCATCTTCACACATCACACATTCATTCTCACTGTTCCCTCGCTAGGGAACCTTTATTTTATTGTTCACACATCGTCACACTCGCTATCATCTTCTGTCTATCGCTATCCCCACCAGGAGGCCATTTCCTCTTCCACAGGAGCTATCGAGACCGGTAGCAGAAGACACCTTCTGCTGAGTGTTCATAATACCCCTTTTTCTCTTTCACCATAGACCCCCTTCTACTTCAACTTCCTTTCTTTCTCTCCCTTGAGTCAACGGCGAGCACAACGATGGCCAATTCTCTGCCAGCCACCAACATACCCTTGCCCGCGGGCACCACCCCCGCCGCGCCGAACGTTACTACAACCCCAACTCCCACCGCTTTTACCCAAATTCGTGCCATGCCCGTCCCGCGATCCTCATCGGCTCCCCACTTTGATGGAAAATATGTCAATGACTTCCTCGACACTTTGGAACATCACGCCAGGGTCGCTGCAGTCCCTGAATCCGAGTTACCCAAGCTCATTGCCAAGTACTGCAATGACGAGGTCAAAGCTGTCATCCGATACAACCCTGTTCTCTCAGGATCAGACTGGAACGCTACACGCGACTTGTTCATCGAACTCTATGGCGCCGAGGACCTCCTGCCTAAGGCAAATTTGGAGCAACTTCGCTCCTTCATCAGGGAATCTGCTGGGGTCGAGATTTCGCTACGCGAGCTGACCTGGATCGCTATCACAGAGGCTACGTTACCATCGCTCATCAGCTCCTACACGAATCCGTCATCGATGATACTGAAATGAAGTTTAAGTTTTTATTAGGAATTCCGAAGCGCACGCGATACTTCGTAGTATCCAAACTCCCTTCTGCCAACAAACAGATCGCGAACCCGCCCAATATCAAAGACATTATCTCCATCATCAATCAACGATTCGATCCGTCTCATATTGAATCCTATAGTGTGGGGTTTGAGAACGACGAATTGGAAGATGAGCTCATGTCCGCCGCTCCAGTCCCCGCCAAGCCTGTCATCACTACCATCCCGTCTTCCCAGTCTCACGTAAAGCGCGAGCAAACCAAGAGCTCCACCCCCAGCAGTGACATTGATGCGTTGGCCCAACAACTTCAACAACTCTCGCTAAACCAGGCCCAAATGCAGCAAATGATGCAGAGCGCGCTAAGCATTGTTTCCTCACAGAATCGCCCCGCTCGTACCAATAATAACCGCACTTGTTTTATTTGTGGTCAAACAGATACCCATCGCTTGCATCCAAGGCACTGCCCTGAGACCGCTGAGTTGATCAACGAGTCCCTCATCCGCTATGACACTCGGCGCGATAGGTATGTTAGATGGATGGTTCAGACTTACCACAGGTACCGTTTGGAGTTACAGGCGGCGTTGCTCAGCACCTCAGAAGCTTATGCGCTAACGAAACACGCTGAGACCCTCCACCACACATCGCAACCACGTCTACAGTATCTCTCATGCTCGGAGAGAATTGAGTCTTACAAGGTGATGTATATGCCTTGGCAGCTAACTACGACGAGCACTACTACGAACGAGAAGAGGGAGGGCTATCCCATTACTCCAGTCACCCCGTAACCCGCTCCGGCAAAGACTCAAGCGCGCGCTTCGATCCATCAAAGCGTCCACCACCGAGGAAGACCAGCCAACCATCGTTTCCTCCGTCAGCAACTCAGCCAAGCGCTAATCAAAAGCCTAACGCCACTCACGCTCCTCCCTCTGCACCCGCGCCAGCCAAGAAAGCCACCGACAATCCACAACCACCAGCCATCAACACTCGAGACGGCTACAAAGAGTCATTCGCGCGACCCAAAGCCAAGGATGTAGAAATGCGAGATCCAACAGAGGGGAACAAGAAGCCCCAATATAGGTATACCTCGGATGTTCAGGAACAAGTGTCAGCCGACGCCCTCCTGGACTATATTCTGAAAACCCAGCTTTCAGTATCGCTCCGGGATCTCATCGGGCTATCCCCAACCCTCCAGAAGAAAATAGCAGACACCACAAAAACTCGACGCGAATATGTTACAAATTCAGGTGAGTATGATCTTTACTCCCCAGAAGCCGCAGACTTTCTTTCTAGGGAAACCGAACCCGTACCGATCCAGCCAGCCAGTCAGCTTATGGTGGGCGATCCCTCGGTGCTCGATTCGTTCCTCCTCCGATACTCCAACGCAGTACACTTCAAGCCAACCAGGAAATTCGCGATGACCACGGGATCCTTCGTCGGATCGCTGGGTGGACAGAATGCTAAGTTCCTTGTTGACTGTGGGTCCGAGCTGAACATCTTCCCAGAACGTCTCTTGAACGCCACCGGTCTTGCCCTGGACTACGATGGAGCGAAGTGGTCGTTGAAAGGAGTTAACGGGGAAGCAGAGGGACTCCGAGGCGTGTGCCGCGATGTTCCTATTGAGGTAGGGGGCCACCGTTTTGACCATCACTTCTTTGTCACCTGCGGGGACATGGAGCATCAAGACTGCATCTTGGGGCAACCCTGGCTGCAATGGTTCGCGGCTCGAGTGGACCATCAACGAGACGGCGTCATGAGCATCGCGCTCTGGAAAAATGGAGATCGCAGGGAACGACCTACCATCTCAATCCAGCTCACACGACCTGACGACCCTCGCAACGTGGACTCAGTAAATCCCAAGCGTCCATCCACCTCCAACTCCGCTTCCCCTAACCCATACGCCCATCACGCCCAAGTGGAGGAGATTCTGGACGACGACTACTACCCTAACCAACCCCATTTTTAGAGCAGGGCACATCCGAGCGACCACTTACCGAAAGAAGTGTGTCCTGCGCTACTATAGGTCGCTCCCTGCTCGGGCTTGTTGGTCATCCTGACTACAAGAATGAGCTCAACCTTATCACTTGGAACCCCCCGTCACAATATGATAACCTTTTACGCCAAGTGAGTTCCGTTTCCGAAATTGTCAATCCTTATGCGTCCCCTTGGACTATGCGCGCTTTTCAACAAGAGCCCTCTAATTTAGATTTAAACTTTACACTCGCTTCTCAACAAGCGAAGAATTCAACTTTACCAAAGCCGCCCAAACCACCCAAACGTCACTACAAGCCTGTGGATCGAAAGGTACGCCCTGTCCCCACGTATCACCCTAACCCTTCAGCACAGGTGTTTCTCCCCATTCCCTTGCCTCACATCGATCCGCTACCCATCAAACCGCCACCATATCAAACCCTCACACTAAACGAGCGTATCACCTCGGAACGACTATCCACCCTCCTTCAAACTATCGAACCGGGTCTCCTTAACCCACAAGAAGTCGACTTAATAGCATGGGTCATTGTTCACCGATCCCAAGCATTTGCGTTCACCTTCAGCGAGAAGGGCATTTTCAAGCAAGAGTACTACCCCGACTACGAAATCGCAACCATCGAGCACACCCCTTGGCAAGTACCCCCGATCAAGACCCCCAAAGCGATTGAGGACAAAGTCCGGACAGAACTTCTGGATCAGCTGCAAGCCGGACGCTTCGAACCAGCCAAATCAAGCTACCGCTCATCAAGCTGGGCTTTTGAGAAGAAATCAGGGGCGGTACGTATCGTTCTCGACCTCCAGATGCTGAACTCCGTCGTCATCAGAGACTCTGCCCTACCCCCATCCGTGGAGGATTTCGCAGAAAGCTTCATTGGTCACGCTATTTATGGATCACTAGATCTATACTCCGGATTTGACGCGCGCATACTAGCTAAGCCCTCACGCCCCATGACCGCCTTTCATTCCCCTGTGGGACCGTTGCAGCAGTGCATGCTCCCCATGGGCTACACTAACGCCCCTGTAGAATTTCAACGAGACGTTGACCACGCACTCCAAGAAGATAATGGTCAATTAGCGAGAGCATTCTTCGACGATGTCGGGATTAAGGGACCCACCTCAAGGTTTAGTGATCAACCCATCCCCGGTAACCGGAAAATTCGACAGTTTGTTTATCATTACGCCACCACGCTCGATAAGATTTTGGCACGAATGATTGCCGCTGGCATCACCGCTTCCGGACTCAAAGCACACCTTGCTGTATCGCGACTCAAAATTGTCGGATCGGTGGTCTCTCTGGACGGTTGGCACTTGGACAAAGGGCTTGTTTCGAAGGTGACCAAGTGGGCTCCCTGTGAGTCAGTCGGCGAAGTTCGAGGATTCTTAGGCACAGCCGGATGTGGAAGAAAATGGATCGCGCATTTCGCGATCAAGGCTAAGCCTCTCACCACTCTTACCAAGAAAACGGACGCTGACTTTTATTTTACTCCTGAAGCCCAGCGCGCTATGGATATCCTCAAGGAAGCTATGACCTCTGCCCCGGTCTTAACACGCATCGACTATGTGCTCGCAAAAGCATGCTTATTACCTAAACGAGAAAACGACGAGGGACTGGTCATCGTGGCAGTGGACGCAGCGGCTCTCTACAGCGCAGGATGGGTTGTATACCAGATCCAGAAAGGGGATCGGAGGCCCGCGATCTTTGGATCGTGCACGTTCAGTGATCGAGAGAGCCGTTACTCCCAGCCGAAAGCGGAACTCTATGGAGTGTTTCGTGCTCTGAAACATTTACGGTACCGGGTTTGGGGTATCCACTTCAGACTAGAACACGACGCTAAGTTCCTCAAAGAAATGATAGTTACTCCTGACTTACCCAATGCGCCTATGACTCGCTGGATAGGCTACCTTCAGTTGTTCGATTTCGAGATGCACCACGTTCCCAGAGAAAAACACAAGGCCCCGGACGGGTTATCGAGACGACGACGCACGGATGAAGAAAATGAAGACGAATTTCTCGATCGCTTCCTCGGGCAGCTGATGGCTTCTGAACCCGACTTCCCGTCGGGTTTCTCCTTTACAAAACCATTTGTGTTCAAGCCGTCTCAGGTACGCTCCCTCTTCTCTTCTCTTCTTCTTGTACGCCGCTCTCTACACATGAACGTCCCTACTGTCTACGCTGCTACCCCACTCCTCACCCCAGAGGACCTGTGGGTCCAACAATCCAGTCCCTACGGCTCTGTAATCCCTCGAAATCTCCCATATCGACGTCCCTCTCACATCCCACGAGCCTTTTACTCTTTCCCAACTCTCATAGACGTTGGAGATCCTCTCGACGAATCCCTATTCTTCCTGGAGCCCCGATTCTACGATCCCCTGGAAAAACCCTACACCGATCGTTTCAACTGCTCCCTATTGCGCAACCTCAACGAACTCGACTTTACTGGTCACGACTTCTACGACAGAGGCACTCCCATTGAAGAAGAGGTGATCGTATCGCTATACGAAGAAGAACACACTACCACCATCACCAGATATTGGTATTCATATCGATCTACACTCTTACAAGGTGCGCCGTATCCTGCTGTCTTGGATTCATTCCCTATTCGGGGAGGCCATCCAGGCGCAAGAACAGATACTCGCCAGAACTTCGAGGTGCTCCCTGTGCCTCCGCGCGAGGCGATTGCGTGCATTGGGCACAAGTATGGTACAAAAGACGAGGACTCCCCTACCATCTGGGACGAGCTTCGCAAGTACTACGCCACCCGGAAGTTACCTGCTCGTTGTCTTGAGGACAAAAAGGAGCTTGAAAAGTTCTTACAGCGTTCAAAACGTTTTGAGGAAAAGGAGGGGGCACTGTGGTTGCTGCCACCTACGGTGAAAGGAGATCCAAGCAAGCCTTGCCGGATGCCTAGGAGGGTCATTGAAAACCATGACCGGAGGCGAGAGCTGTTGGAAGAAGCTCACGACCGCTGTGGTCATCGTGGAGCCAATGCAACTTATACGTTGCTGGCCGACAGGATCTACTGGCCCAACATGTATGACGACGTGGCTTTCTACATGCGTTCCTGCCTCTACTGTCAGCTGCAGTCAAACCGCAGACCTGTCATCCCTTATAACCCTGCTTGGATGACAGCCATGTTTCGGCATTGGCATGTAGATGTTATGCATATGACTCCAGGAGTTGGAGGGCGTCATTATCTGGTTCAGGCTACGGACTCGCTCTCAGGATGGTCAGAGGCAGTTGCGTTGAGAAGAGCCGACTTGATGAGTGTCGCAAAGTTTCTTTATTCTTCGGTTATCGCGCGCTTTTCTTGCATTCCCTTTCTTACTGTGGACGGTGGGACGGAGTTCATGGGATGGGCTGAAGCAATCTATGCTCAGTACCACATCACTGTCATTGTATCCAGCGCCTATCACCCAGAGGGTAATGGCATCTCTGAGCGCGCCCATCAACCCTTGCACAACGCTCTAATGAAGACGTGTGGCGCGAATCAGTCGCACTGGCCTTACTACGTTGATGCAGTTCTTTTCTCTATGCGCATTACCACATCCCGAGTTACAGGATACTCCCCTTACATGCTCGTTTACGGGGTCATGCCAGTCATGGGATTGGATATTGAGGATGGAACATGGCACACGCTCGACTGGAATCTGGTCAGGTCAACGGAGGATCTCATTGCGATTCGAGCCAAGCAGATCGCTCGTCGCGACGCTATCGCAGAGCAGGCGTATCAGAAGGCTCGGCTTTCTCGCGAGCAAGCCATCACTAACTTCCACAAGACATACGGGAAGTCGTTCTCCTTCAATGGATTCGAGGTTGGAATGTGGGTCCTCAGGCACGAGACATGGCTCCAAAATCAGCACGGCAATCAGGATCGCTGGAGATGGGCAGGCCCCTACATCATTCACGAGAAACGCGACAACGACTCCTACGTGCTCTGTGAACTCGACGGAACGGTTATTCGCGGACACGTCACACAGCATCGGCTCCGACTATTCTTCTTCCGCAGCGAGAAACAGATCCTGAAGTCAGTGGATTCAGCCCGCGCCTACTTCGATATCCAACACTTCGAGAGGGAGGAGCCAGAGCGACAAGTTGGACGCCACCCTGACGCCAACTGGGACCACTATAGCTTCACGGATCGCGCACGTCGGGAGTTCAAAGGTCGACACGCCGACTGGAATCGGTTCGAGGGCTTTAAGATCATCTACCTCCCCGGGGAAGTCCACCCAATTGCCAACAAATACCTGACTTACGAGCCACACTGGCGCGGCACTCTGGAAGAAGACCCCGCATACCCCTCTTTCCAGAGGTGGTCTGTATCACTTGTGAATAGAGTCATCGAGGAGACGGTAGCTACGAATCGCATCACCCCCGTGGGTACATCGTTGCAGTTCCCCTTGGGCTTCCTTCAGCGCTGAGTACCATTAATCTCTCATGTTTTCCTTTCTCTATCACCTCTCTCATGTCACTCTCTTTTCTTTCTTTTAGTTCCCTTTCTTTTCGCTTTCTCCGCTCCGGCTCAGTTCCTTTTCTTGCCTCACGGCAGCTCAACCTGTTACGCTATATCTTTTCTCTTTCATCTTATTACTATGCCCCTATCTTTCCTTCATCTTATCCGAACTATTATCTTATCTTCGTGTACTATCATCTCTCTTTGTACTTATAGCTTGTCTTATCTTCTTCTTTCTCTCACTCCACTTTATACTCCGTTCTTTGACTCTTACCTCTCTCACATTTATGACTCGTTCTCTATTATATTCCCGTACACGCTTCATTATGACTCCGTTTCCCCGTCTTCTGACTCTTATTTATCTTGCGCACAGACCTCTTTTATTGCGCACGGACCATTAGCTTTACGTATATAAACCCCGGTATTATACCCTATGTTCTCTAGCTAGTTCTTTAACTACAATAGAACGTTAATTTCTACCGGACTTCTTTTACTCGCTCTCTGCTAAGACAATACCATCGAGCGATCACTCGAAGTGGCATTCTTAGTTAGATACTCTTGAACTCGAACGTAACTCATCGAAACCAACTCCGACTCCACCTTCGAACTTTGTTCTTGTTGACTCTACGGCCGGACTCGTACGCGCTGAACAAGTCAACCGTAACAAAAGAACTAGCTATCTCCAAGTATACTGTCCGTCGTTGACGTCGACAGTCCCCACCTATACTCAAGACGGCACCCACGAAGGCAAACAAACCCGGACGACTCAGATCAGGATCAACTTCAAGCATAGTCAGAACCCCATCTTTGACCACCAGAGTTACCCAAAGACACAGACTCAGATCAACACCCAGATCCCCAGATAAAGACGAAGAACGTCCCGAAGAAGAAACCTCGATAACAGCCATCGACGAACTCGGAACGACCACCGAGCTGCCCGAAACGCCAGTAGGCCAAGAAGAACGAACCCAGACACCAGAAATACCACAAGATCCTCGCGAACAAGACCTTACTATCAACAGAACCCCCGTCCTTTCCCACGAAATCTCCAGATACATCGACAATATGTCAACCCCCATGGCAGATATTGCAGAATCCATCTTTAGGACAGATGCATCTGGTATGCTTGTGGTAGGAGAACCCAGTATACCACAACCAGGAGATTGGGACTATCAACCAGGAAACACCGACAAAGGAAAGAAGAAGGAGCTCGATAGCCCGCCAGGAGGACCACCCGGAATAATGCCCGGAGGATCCGAAACCTCAGGACCAGGACCAGGAAGACCTGGACCTTCACCACCACCACCCCCGGGTGGAGGAGGAGGAGGCCCAGCAGGATCAGGAGGCGCTCCACTCCCACCTACCGGAGGAGGGGGAGCAAGAGGAGGACCACCACCACCTGGAGGAGGAGGTGGCGGAGGACCCAATCCACCAGGAGGAAACCCACCGCAAAACATTGTCGTCCCCGCACCCGCACCAGCACGTAGTCAGAAGGAATTATCAATTGGAGCTCCCGAACCGTTCACTGGGAATCGCTCTAAACTCCGTGATTTTCTCACTCAATGCTACAACTATCTCTTCATCAACCGACACATCTACGATACCGACGAACGAAAGATCGCCTATGTCCTTTCCCAGTTCGGCGAAGGAGAGAAAGAGAACCGAGAAGCCATGGACTGGAAGAAAGTCTTTCTCATGGAAGCATTCAACACCGCTAGACGCACCGGTGCCCCAATCACTTATGGGACATTCCAAGCTTTTATCAATAAGCTCGAACAAGACTTTGGGATACTCCTCGAAGAAGATCAAGCCGATGATCGCCTCCAAGACCTCAAACAGACCGGGACGGTCGAAGCACACAACACTGCATTCAAGAACCTAATGACCCTTTCAGGTTACACTTTTCCCCGAACCCCAAGAGGACAACCTGTTGGAGAAGATGAAAAGAAGATCGTTAGGATGTATCGCCGATCCCTCAAAACAGCGATCAGCAACAAACTCCGCACCAACCGCGATCCCCCTATCACCCTTCAAGAATGGATGGACCGAGCGGCCGAAGCCGATGCAATCTGGAGAGAAACCAATCCCTTCGTTTCCAAGAACTCAGCACCTCGCCGCTTTACGTCTAACCAGATGGGATTTAATTTCACCCGACCTAGACAAATTAATCTCACCGAAACCGAACGCCTCGACCACGTCAAGAAAGGAGAATGCTTCAAATGCCACCAACCAGGACACATTGCCCGCGACTGCCCAACCCGAAACACTGGAAACCAAGGATACCGACAGAACTATGGAACACCCTCTGCCGGAGGACCAGGCACTAGACCTGGAGGACCGGGAGGAAGAACTGGGACGACCCCGAACAACTATGCCAACAACTCGTACGCCAAAGACCCGAAGGAATTCGTCAAGCATATTCGTGCCATCTACAGCGAATTAAATGAAGAAGAACGCGCCACTTTTACCTCCGAAATGCAAGAACAGGATTTTGCCTAAAGGGTCCTGCCTCGACGTCAGACCCTTATATATCTGTATGTTCCGCTTTGATAGCTCACAATGAAACTATTTCTGTCCCTGTGACTATCTCGTGTGAAACTCAGAGAACCGCCAAACCCCTTTCTATCTATGCACTTCTTGATTCCGGAGCCTCAGGAATCTTCATCGACCAATCCTTTGCCCGATCTCATCATCTCCCTTTGACACCCCTTGACACCCCCATACGAGTTCGAAACGTTGACGGAACCCCGAACAAGACTGGAACAATTACCAGCAAGACGACCCTCGATATTACGATCTACGGAAAGATCAGAAGAACGGAATTCCTAGTGACTGGACTAGGACGGCAGAAGATGATATTAGGACTGCCGTGGCTGCAAGAAACGAACCCCGACATCGACTGGAAGACAGCCTCTTTTAACTGGAGGACTTCCATGGAAGAAGAAACGGATCAAGAGATCCACCGAATAGAAACCTGGAACAAGATACCCGATTGGTACCCAACAGACGCAGCCATCCTGGACGAAACCACGATCGCCGCACTAGAATCCCATGTAAGGCTAATGCTGGGGAAGAACACAACAACGAACCGAACAAACACTATGGAAACAACAACCAACGACTGCGTAACATCATTTATGAAAGAAGGATTTGCTGAAGAAACCCAAGAAACCTGGATCCACGCTGCCCTAACCCATTCTCAAGCATTCGCCCAGAAATTCGACAAGAAACGAGAATCTTCCGATCCCCTTGACCTTGTTCCCCCTCAATACCATCCTTGGATCTCTGTATTTTCCGAGGAAGCCTCCGACACCCTACCCGCACACAAACCATGGGACCACGAAATCAAGCTCAAACCCGATTTCGTTGAGAAGTCGTCTAAGGTTTACCTGCTCAACCCGGAACAGGAAAAAGCAACGAAGGAGTTTATCGACGAGCATCTCAAGAAAGGAACGATCCGCCCTAGTGATTCCCCTCAAGCTTCTGGATTCTTCTATGTACCGAAGAAGGACGCCAACTCCAAACTCCGCCCATGCCAAGATTACCGCCACCTGAACGAAGGAACTGTCAAGAACGCTTATCCACTACCTCTTGTCACCGATCTCATGGATAAACTCAAAGGCGCCAAGTATTTTACGAAGCTCGACATCCGATGGGGTTACAACAATATCCGGATCAAAAAAGGAGACGAATGGAAAGCTGCCTTCAAGACCAAGTTCGGACTCTTCGAACCTTTGGTCATGTTCTTTGGCCTCTGTAACTCGCCTGCGACGTTTCAATCGATGATGGACAACATCTTCATCAAACAGATCGACAACGGTTACGTGATCATCTATATGGACGATATCCTTATCTACGCCACCAACGAAGAAGACCTCGAACGATACACCAAAGAAGTACTCCAGATTATGAAAGACAACGACCTATATCTGAAACCCGAAAAATGCGAGTTCGCCAAGACCAGCGTGGCCTACTTAGGATTCATCATTGAGCACAACAAGATCTCCATGGACCCCTCAAAACTCGCAGGAATTAAAGAATGGCCCCCCCCTAAAACCCTTAAACAAGTCCGATCATTCTTAGGTTTTGGCAACTTCTACCGAAAATTCATCCGACACTACTCCGACATCGCCAGACCCCTGAACGACCTCCTAAGGAAAGAGCGCCCCTTCGAATGGGGAGAAGCCCAACAAAACGCATTTGACAACCTGAAAGAACGATTTTCCCAAGAACCAGTACTTGCAATGCCCAACCTCGACCGACCGTTCCAAATAGAATCCGACGCCTCTCAGTATGCTTATGGAGCGGTCTTGACCCAAACCGACGCCAACGGAAAACGCCACCCCGTTTGTTTCCTCTCTCGATCATTCTCCCCTGCCGAACAAAATTATCAAATCTTCGATCGCGAACTCCTTGGAATTATCCGCGCCATAGAAGAATGGAAACATTACATCTTGGGATCTCCGCACATGACCACCATTCTCTCCGATCACAAGAACCTAACCTATTGGCGCTCCCCGCAGAACCTCAATGGCCGACAAGCACGCTGGTTCCTTATCCTTTCTGAATATGACCTTAACCTCGTGCACACCCCAGGAGATAAAATGATTCAGTCCGACGCACTCTCACGACGACCTGACCTAGTCCCCGAAGGCGATAACGAAGAAAACACAGACATCACAGTACTCCCTGACTCTCTTTTTGTCAACCTCATCGACCTGGAACTCCAAGAAAGAATTGCGACCGCCAAATCTTTAGACAAAGACGCCACGAAAGCGCTAGAACTGTTGTTATCAGACAAAAACATATCTTCAGGAACCTCCCTCAATGACTGGTCCTACGAAGAAGGCGACTATGGGAAACTTCTCTTCTACAAAGAAAAGGTTTACGTCCCTAAAGATAACGAACTCCGACGCTCCATTGTTCACCATTTCCACGACACCGTTTCCGCCGGACACCCTGGAGAGTTAGAAACGTTCAACTCTATCTCTGTCACACATTGGTGGCCCGGGATGCGACAATTCATCAAGTCATACGTCAGAGGATGCGCCACCTGTCAACAGTTCAAGATCAATCGCAACCCGACACGACCCACTCTAGTTCCAATTGAACCCCCGAAATCTCTTAAACCCTTTGCACAGACATCTATGGATCTTATCACCGACCTTCCACCATCGAAAGGATTTGACTCCATTCTTTCCGTGGTGGACCACGGCCTTACGAAGGGGGTAATTTTGCTACCTTGCACGAAAACGATCAATTCAGAAGGAGTCGCCAAACTCCTAATCGACAACCTTTACAAACGCTTTGGATTACCCGACTCCATCACTTCAGACAGAGACCCCAGATTCGCATCACACGCTTTCAAAGAACTCCTAAAACTCCTCGAAATCGAATCCAGACTCTCCACCGCTTATCATCCACAGACCGACGGCACCACAGAACGCTATAACCAAGAAATTGAAACCTACCTCTCCATCTACTGCATCTCTAACCCAGAAAACTGGGTAGACGCACTCCCTATCCTCGAATTTACACACAATAACCGCCGACACTCCGACCGCCAATACACCCCATTTGAACTCATATTAGGAACCAACCCCACTCAAATCCCGATAGCCTTCGAACATTCCATCCACCCTTCCGTAGAAGATAAACTTGGAACGCTAGTCCAGATGCGTCAAGAAGCGATTGCAGCTCACACCCATGCCAGAAACCGCATGATCGCTCGCAGCAAGAACCCTCACACGCCTTTCAAACTCGGACAACAAGTGTGGCTAGAAGCGAAGAACCTCCGACTTGGCACCAATAAGAAAATTTCCTCCAAACGTCAAGGACCATTTCCGATCTCCGAAGTCTTAGGACCTGTCACTTATAGGCTTCGACTCCCCTTCTACTGGAAAATTCACGACGTCTTTCATGCCAACCTTCTCACCCCTTACCACGAAACCCCAGAACATGGTCCGAATTTCCCAGAACCGCCGCCTGACCTTATCGGCGGAGAAGAAGAATACGAAGTTGAATCTATTCTCCACCATCGGGGAAAACCACCCAACCGGGAATATATGGTATCGTGGAAAGGCTTCCCACCGTTCCACAATTCATGGGAACCAGAAGCTAACCTTGTTAACGCCCCTGACATTCTATCCGCTTATAAAAGAAGACGCAAACTCATCTAAACTTCTCAGTTCAAAACAACTATTACCTCCTACAACATGACTACCACCTCTGCTCTCAAATCTACCTCCCCCGCTTCTGCTTCTACTCCCAGAACCGTTCGCGTTCATTCCCCGTCTCAAGGATCATTTTCCGATCCTCCTACTGTCGCTTCTCCCGTCTTTCCGCAATCCATGTCTGACTCCGAATTCATCGCCCACACCAAAACTCTCATCGCCGAAGCAAAGCAAAGAGGACGCATCCTCGAAGAAGAAGCAAAGGCATCAGAAACCAAGATCCCTGAAATCCAAGGCCTCAACGACGTCCTTAAAACACTTATCGCTGCCCACACCATCACCACTGACGCCGCCCTCAATCCCAACGACGCTTCTGCTTGGGAAACGCCCAAAGAATCCCCAAGCACCACCCACGACCGTACCTCCATCTCCTTTGACGAATTCGTCAATATCTTCCGCGATTCGGAAGATTACGAAGCTCTCGCATGGACTCTCCCTTTCAACGACGCCCTCCTCTCCCCAATCCGAACCATGGACAGCCATATTGCTCAAACCCGTGAACAAGTCCTGAAGTTATACGCGGCCATCAGCGCTCATGAAAAGGCTGCCACAACTTACTGGAATATCGGTTGCTCTCAATTCGAGTTGTTCTGCGCGGAACATTTCAACAACCCGGTTTGCCGCGACCGACTCATGCAACTCATCACATCCCAAAGGGCGAAATACGCTCACTACAAACCCAACGACCTCTACACATTCAAACACGACAAAAATTTCCTATACGACTACTCCTATCAACAAAATCATTTCCCAACATTAGAAAATCTGGCTCAACGACCCCTCGACAAAATGTTCGATGGACTCGACTTCACTACCCGATGCCACGTCCTCAGCTTAATGAAACGAGGACAAGATTTATGCCGTTCCTGTCCTAACTCAGAAGACCATTTTCGACAAAATTGCCCGAAGTATCGCTGCCCTCATTGCAAGAGATACGCTCCCAGCCATCTCGCTAGCACTTGCTCCAGGCGGCCACCCACGTCAAGCAACAAAGGCAAGAACAAGAAGAGCTCGTCAAGATCCTCCAACCCTTGGGGAAGGAACAACGCTTGGGATTCTACATGGACCAACGATAAACCAAGCAAACAGTGGACTCCAAAAAGCACTACCAACGACGACGGCACCTGGGCTTACGATTTCTCTGACTATGACGACGACATGTGCGACGAAGCCATCCACAACATCAACACCTGATTGTGGTCAATCAGCCTTAAAAAGGGGGTAATGTTACGCTATATCTTTTCTCTTTCATCTTATTACTATGCCCCTATCTTTCCTTCATCTTATCCGAACTATTATCTTATCTTCGTGTACTATCATCTCTCTTTGTACTTATAGCTTGTCTTATCTTCTTCTTTCTCTCACTCCACTTTATACTCCGTTCTTTGACTCTTACCTCTCTCACATTTATGACTCGTTCTCTATTATATTCCCGTACACGCTTCATTATGACTCCGTTTCCCCGTCTTCTGACTCTTATTTATCTTGCGCACAGACCTCTTTTATTGCGCACGGACCATTAGCTTTACGTATATAAACCCCGGTATTATACCCTATGTTCTCTAGCTAGTTCTTTAACTACAATAGAACGTTAATTTCTACCGGACTTCTTTTACTCGCTCTCTGCTAAGACAATACCATCGAGCGATCACTCGAAGTGGCATTCTTAGTTAGATACTCTTGAACTCGAACGTAACTCATCGAAACCAACTCCGACTCCACCTTCGAACTTTGTTCTTGTTGACTCTATGGCCGGACTCGTACGCACTGAACAAGTCAACCGTAACACAACCTATCCCTTCTCTTCCATCTCATCCTTGGAATGTTCGGGACAACATTTTAAGGGGGGGGCACTGTGGAATAGATAGTTGAGCCACTCGTGTAAATATACAATTAAATGCCCTTAAAACTTTAATCTATCTCTATCACCTCTTCTAGCAACGCAAGCGCGAACACAACACGCGTCCAACTAATCACGTCGCGCGTTCAACCACGCATCAACGCATCAAAACTTCACCTTCCTAATCCAGTCTCGCACTCGCACTTGTACTCCTACACCCAACCTCCCTCACTGCGCGCCACCATGGTAAACTCAACGGCCACAAATAAGAATGTCATAACGGAATCGCGACGGGTATAAGGGTTCAGGGTTAGCACACACTTTCTCTTTTATTTTCTCATTTCCTACTTCTTCCCATACTATCGCGCTTGGAGACTCCCCGTTCCTTATAAGGGAACAACTCCTATTTCATAGATCATACGCCTCTTTTCTCTTCCCAACACCCGCTTTTGTTTAAACTCTCATCAATTCCTCTCTATTTCAAGTTCTACAGCTCCTATCTCATCTAAACCTCACCTCCGTCCCTCTCTCTCGCGCTCCGCTCCTGCAGTAACAGGTGGAGTGATGCACCACCTCGAGCCTGGTCATCTCGACTCAGGGAAGTGTCGAGCACGCGACGAGGAAAGGACGCGACGTCAGGCAAGGATAAATGGAGAAATATTTGTTTATTCTCTTTCAATCACGGACACTTACATAGCCTAGTCACAATTCAAATACGTACATTCTACAAAGTCTGGGCGGCGCGAGAGTACGTGCGCGTCCAGTATCACACTCATTAGTGTTTTCTCACATATAGTACGAACCTCCACTCAATTATCATCATCTCTTTTGCCCCACTTACGTGTCGCGCGACCATCTGAGCAACTTTGAGCCTGAGCCGAGCCCGCTGAGCCCGCATCTTCACACATCACACATTCATTCTCACTGTTCCCTCGCTAGGGAACCTTTATTTTATTGTTCACACATCGTCACACTCGCTATCATCTTCTGTCTATCGCTATCCCCACCAGGAGGCCATTTCCTCTTCCACACTGCACCATTTTGTTCTTCAAGGACGACGTAGCGTGATCTACCCTTCGTTTGAGAATGCAATGTGGTTTCAGGTACGGTACAGTATTTCATAAATACACTCGATCTCTGAACTCTTGTAAGTCCCTTTCGTTATTTCTTTATTTAGGTTTAGCTCCCCAGATGAATATCAAGCTGTACCTACCAGCACTCAAGCACTCATCCCTATGTCGACCACATGAGGGAAGCGTCAATTGGGCATTTTCGACCAACCCTTTCATAAAGAGAGTAAAATATAAGATTGATAGGGGTAAGGTGCAGCAAGATTCCACAGGGAGTAAATGTACGCCTTGCAAGATGAGGATTATAGAGTACGCCTCACAATCCAGATGGCAGTGTCTGAGTTAGGGGTGACCTTTATTTGGGTTTTCGGAGGATCGATCATTCAAATGCGTGTTGTGAGGGTTGGGAGTGGGGACGTATTGGCAGCACGGGTCGCAGAGGATGATAAACAGATAGATAATATTCTCGTAGCTAAGTAGATACATCTTATATACCTACATACCTGGTCATACAATAAATAATCTACTGAATAATGTCCATTCATATATTACTGAGATATTATGTAGATTATACATCATTCAAGATGATGAATACCGGATTAGCCGGCTCCGTACTTCCAACAGGATGAGTTGGCAAACATTCCAAGGCTCAGGAGAGCGTCGAGCCTTTGGTTGCAATACGATGTAAGAATATTTCAATCACAAAGAAAGGGTGTGATACACTTGGTTGGTGCTATTTCGATTGAGGTGAGGTGGGAGAAAATCCAGTCTTTCTCGCATTATGGATCGACGAAGCAAAAAGCGACGTGGTTTTGGTAGGAGAAAAAGAAATAAACGACGAATTGGAAATTGAACGGGAAGGGGTGATACAATCGAATGAAGATGAATTTGAAATGAGTGGACATTGAAAAGGCCATCCACTCCAGATCAAATCAAACGTCCCCACCACATCATTGCTGCCGTTCTAACCCGTACCAATTGAGTAGGGCGATTCTCGAGTGCCCTCAGAAATAACTATCACTTCCATGTGGCGTCGAGTACTTTACACTCTCCCCGGAGTACCCTAGAGACTCTCTAGAGACTCTCTAGGGAGTCTGTGTATTTTTGAGCATTTCCCTAGGGAGTCCCTAGGGAGTCCATACCATTTTCAATAAGTCTAATTTGGCCTGAAATGACTATGAAAATCCCTAGGGACTCTGTAGGTACTCTCTAGAGAGTCTCTAGGGAGTCATGACATCTGTAGAGACTCTCATGGGTCCCTATTGACTGACACCCGGCTATAATCCCTACAGAGTCTGTAGGGAGTGCCTTGTATTCTATGTAAAATATGTATTATACAAATGATTAAGGGTATTTTACATTAGGTTTCAGTCGAGAATGTATCTATACAATGTATACATTTTATTTGGATTTTTTAATATTTTCTGCGATTTTTTTGCGATTTTTATTGATTTTTTTGTGATTTTTCTTTCATAATATTTTCGTTATCTAATCTTATCCTTATCTTATCAATTCTCCCCTTTTAATAATCATTTTGATCGCGTGATGTAGTGCGGCTGGCCCGTGCGCAAATCATCATGCAGCGTGACAATCAGTCATGTCCCTTCCCTCCTCTCTCCACCACCCATCACCACCATCCCTGTGTCCATGCTCACGACGCGCTCGCTGCTCGTGCCAGCCATCACCACCACTCCTTTCTCACCAACCACCACCACCACCACATTGTGCCACGTCACAAGTGCATAACCACACACGAGGACAACAACAACGACACACTACCACGACCACAACAAAGCCGACAACGACAACGAAACACGACGACGACGACGACGACAGCGAACGATGATGGTGGAGGCGACGAACGTCAGGGACGGGGAGGGATGAGGTGGGGAAGGTGGGATAGGGGAGGGAAGACGAGAGGAGTGGAGGGGGAGCCGAGAAGGCCAGGTGAGATGAGAGGGGGAGGGGAGACGAGACACAACCAGGCGGGAAGGGAAGACAAGGTGAGATGCGGAGGGGAAGGGAGGTAAAACGCGACGAGGGGAGGGGAGAGAGACACCACGCGCCGCGAGGAGAAGGAGACGATACAAGGAGGACAGGGAGACGCATCGCGATCGCAAGGAGGACAGCAGACGCGATGATCAGAAGGGGGGACCAGCAGACACGACGACCAGAGGGGGGGAGATGCGACAAGGGCGAGGCAGACGACGCGACAAGGAGACGCGACCAGACAAGACCAAGAGGGAGACGCAACGCGACGAGGAGAGGGCGACACGACGTGATGAGGAGAGGGCGACGCAACGAGGAGAAGGGCGACACGACAAGGTAAGAGGAGAAGGGAGAGCGAAGAGGGTGGGAGGGGAGACGCAACGCGATGTGACGAGAGGAAACGCAACGCGACACGACGCGACACGATGAGGGGAAACGCGACATGACGCGACAAGAAGGGGGGATGGAATGGGGATGGGGTGGGTGCTAGTTGCCCATGAAAGGTACGTAGTTCAGCTCTCTGTAGATACGTTCTCTGCTGTACGTAGACTACAAAATCAATAAATAAAAATTTTATTTGTTTTATTTCTCTTAAGCTACAGACTCTGTACAGAGTCCCTGGAGACTCCGCACAGACTCCCTAGGGACTCCCTAGGGAAATGCTCAAAAATGTGCAGACTCCCTAGGGAGTCTCTAGGGTACTCCGGGGAGAGTGAGAACTTCTGGTGGCGTCTTGAAGAGAAATTCTCGTAGATGCTGGAAAGATGAGAAGTAGCCAGGAACAACCGACCAATAGGTTGTCTGGAAAATAACGACCCCTTCTGTTTATATACAGTCATTAGGCGGTCCTTGGAACAGAGGCGGTCCTTGGAACAAAACCCAATTTCGGGGCTTCCTCTGAACGGATTGGCCTGAAATTTGGGATATAAGCTCGTCTATGTCTTCTTTACCCTATTTCCAGTTTTTGTACAGATATAATGATATACTCATATGATACAACCCATTATGTAGGTGAAAATGATGAAAAAGGCATGACTTGGGCTGCTGTCATCGGACAAGGTGGAAATTGCCAAATTTTTTTTGCTATTACGAGAGATGTATATATCCTAAATATTTTCTACAAAACTTAAAGCAGGTATACCCAATACTTTCCTCAGAAATGAGATGCCGGAGGAGGGTTAAGTCGAGGGGTTTGCGCCACTGATGGCACAGTGATGGCCCATCAAAAGCACTATCACTACTCCTTTGGGACAGATGTGATGAAAAGCCGCTTACTGTAGATAACAACGTTGTCATTAACCATCCTTCTGTTTCTCCCCCTCCCCCCCCCAAATGGTTCGCAAGGCAAAATCTGAGTCTCGAAAGAGGATGGAGGCTTCTGCACTCAAAGCTGAGTATATGCAGATGGCTGTGGAGAAGTACAAAGAGGAGAAGGAGAAAGCGGGTGGAATGAGCATGGACAAGGTTATTGCATGGACAGAGGGTGTATACCAGTCAAAGCACCCCGGAAAAAAGAGGCTGAAGTTGAGCAAAACCTCACTTTCTAGGCAGGCGAGTGGTGGTAGAACCATTCAGGAGTTTAATGAGACCAAAAGATGGCTTTCAAATGTAGAGGAGGACAAGCTTGTTACAACTGCAGTAAATGTAGCTCTACAGGGCTTTCCTTTGAGCCGTAGACATCTGGAGGAGCATGCCAATGATATTGCTCGTAGCCGGTTAGGAGAGAGCTTCCCTGAGGAGGGTGTTGGGGTTTCTTGGACATCACGATTCCTGGAGCGACACTCCGATCGGCTAAAAAGCTGCTGGTCAAAGAGCCTGGACCATTCTCGTGCTCGTGCTGTCAACCCCATTACCAAGGAGGCATATTTTAATCTACTCAGAAAGGCTATCTACGAGAATGAAGGCGAGGAGCCTGTCCCACCTGAATTAATCTATGGAGTTGACGAAACTGGAATTCAACCAGGTGTTGGTGTTTCTGAGCGCGTCATTGGCCCATCTGGCAGTAAAATTCAACATCAGCAACGCAGTGGGGATCGTGAAAATATTACCATCATTGTGGCAATCTGCGCAGACGGCACTGCTTCTGTGCCACCAGCTGTTATCTATAAAGGCGAAGGATATCAAGTACGGTGGGACCAAGAAAACCCACTAAACGCATCGTAGGATTTATTTTATTTATCAATGCTATGAGAATTAATCATGAATTAATATTTATAGACTTGGTCATTCGAAAAAAGGGTACACCAATGGGGAGATCGGTGTAGAATGGATTAAACACTTTGATAAACACACCAAGGAGAAGGCAAATGGACAGTATCGGTTGCTATTGGTCGACGGCCACAATTCACATTACACACTTGGTTTCATTGAATATGCTCGTGCCAACAAAATCCATGTCTTGTGTTATCCACCCCACTCTACCCATATTTATCAGGGCCTCGACGTCGTCATTTTCGGCATCTTAAAAAGGTGTTGGACTAAATTCCGTGATGCATTTGAAAGGATAAACGGCCGTGTCAACAAAACCAACTTTCTACAGGTGTATGCGCAAGCGCACATAGCCGCTCTCACGCCTGACAATATCCGTGCTGCTTTCAGTAAAACAGGTGTCGTACCATTCAATTCCGACATAGTAACTACACAAATGATGGCTCCTAGCCTTCAAACATCATCTACTACCAGTGCCATGCCTGTACCCCTTCCAAGTCCCATCGAAAAAATCGCCCAACTCCTCTATTCCTCATCGTCAGGGTCCCGCAAGCGCCGGCGTGCAGATTCAGATACCATAGACCTGCGAGAAAATCAGGCGCGCGTACAACGACGTTTGAACAACAGCAGAAACACCTCACCTGATCCCATTCCCAGTCCAGAGTCAGTTCTCGATGAGGAAACTGTTGCTGCGCTCTGAGAGACCGCATCAACTAGCTTCCTCTTCACTCCACTTCGTGGCTCTGTTACCCCTCCTCCAATTAAAACCACCATTATCACCCCTACAATAAACCGCTATCAACCACTTATGTCAATTGAGCCAGCAACAGATCGCGAGCAGGAGCTGCTCTCACACTTGCGAGATGCACAGACCCGCGAGAACGAGTACAAAAAATTGCTATTATCCATGCAGGCGAGTATGGTTCTGCAGAGTGCTTGGAACCTCAAGGCACAGGAGCAACTGCAGAGCCAAAGCAAGGCGAAGGGAGGTCAGTCAAAGAAGATGTTTGGGGATGGGATGCCGAAGATGTTGAGTGGGGATGAGTTTCACAAATATGTCCAGG
Organism: Panaeolus papilionaceus; assembly: GCA_015501605.1. Lineage (NCBI taxonomy): Eukaryota > Fungi > Basidiomycota > Agaricomycetes > Agaricales > Panaeolus > Panaeolus papilionaceus. The sequence continues at coordinate 614,641 of JADNRZ010000021.1, read as the reverse complement.
AGGTAGAAGCGGAGGCAGCTGATAAGGCGGAGCGTGCCAAGCTGAGGAAGATGATGAGGGTGGAAAAAGCAGTGGAGACAGCAGATATGAAGAGGGCTAATGCTGCGAGGGTAGAGAGGAACAACGAGAGAAGGAGATTACATAAAATAGCGGTAGATGAATGGGAAAAGGAACGGGATGCAGCAAGGAAGGAGGGAAAAAAGCCGAGATGGAACAGACCAAAGCTCACAGGAATTGAAAAGCCACCACCAAAGAAGGCGGCTGTAAATGCAGAGGAGGAGGAGGATGCTATGGTGGAAAGGGATGAAGTAGAGGGTGAAGATGTGCTGATGGAGAATGACGACGACAGTGAAAGTGGGGAAGAGGAGGACGAAGATGATGACGACGACTCCAGTGATGACGATGATCAAGATAACACCGATTAGTTTCCACCATCAGCCGCACATGCCGGACTCTCGGCTTGGTGATGGCCACTTGTTCCAAGGACCGCTTTTTGCAATGCATCCCGAACATGGAAAGTCCGGGAGAAAAGTCCGGGGAACATCATGTGCCGATGAGGGGTGTGATACATTTGGAGGGTATGTCGTCACGCGCGCAAAGTAATAGTGAACGCTTGCAACGTGTCTTGAGCGCTTAGTCAAAAAAAGACCAGATTTATACGTGTGGAGGACTAGAAACATCTTCTCTGTGGTTACTAAGAATTTTTTTCCCTCAATACACGTGAAATTGAGAGAGATTTGAGTGATTGTGAATGTTGTGCTGACAGGCTAGCATTCATCTGTTTTTTTATTGAATTCAAAGCAATAATTTAATTTTCAGGCCTACAGGTGTCTAAGAATGAATTCTTGACTATTTTTACTGGGAGTCAGGCCCGTTTTAAATGCTAATCTAGTGTCGCAACTGACCAGGCTACCTTGTGACGATGTGACAATTGTGGTGTGTCAACCAAAACACTATGCGCTCGCACAAAAATCTCGTTTAATTGACCAAATTGCTACCTTATTCAATTTTATGACTTTAAATGAGATTTTTTAGTTAATTTGGGGTGTTTACCATGTCTTTGAGCCCCAATGCTTGGGGTTTAAGACTTGACCAGCATTTTCCGCCGGACTGATCGCCGGAAATGTTCCCCGGAATTTCCAACTTACGAATGCCCTCGCTTTTTGTTCCACATCCTTCATTCCAATCAAATCTCGAATTATTCTCTTACTTTGTCGAAATGCATAGATATTTTTTTAGATTTGTATTATAACTATATATACCTATATATTTGTCAAGTTTCATGGCCAGAGGTACACCCGATGAATAACAAATTGACAAACAAATTTGACTGTTCCAAGGACCGCCTAATGACTGTATACCAACCCCGAGATTGGAAGATCCACACACCGATGCAGTCCAGAATGATGTACTTGCGCGACAGCGGAATGGAGGTGTGGGTTTGATTACCTACGAATATGAGGTCGCGAAATTTTGACCTAGCACTTAAACCTGTCGGGTACGTGTAATATCCCACATCCCTAAGGATTATTCTAGAGCAGTCCCTCGACATCGCCGATGTCGGATGTCTTATGGAGTCTCTGGTTATCCGAAAAATCCAACTTAACCCCTACGTTGAATTTGGGGTTTTTGGTATGTGCCATCTAGAACGTAGGGTTATTTAGAACTTTTCTTTTTTTAAAGCTAGTTACGCTTGATCATGTGTTAGCAATAGGGACGAGCCGCCCAGCGTTCAGGATCTCGTCGAGGTTTGCTTGACAGTGCGGGTTTGATGCGCTCATGAAAAGTCACGGTCACCCTGATGTGATGTTGTCGGTGACATACCTTTCTTTCTTTCCGCCACCACCTCTACTGTCGCGACAACGAACTCTTGCTTGTTTTGAGCCCTTCCTCTTGGTTTTCCCACTACTTACCCCAATTTCAGTAATATCAGGCGCGTCTCGTATTTTTTATGTCAATGTTGGTATATGATGAGGGGGAACCGCAAAGAAACGGCAAGTGAGCAAATAAAATTGGTGAGTTTGGGGATCTGTAGTTGAAAACAATACTAACTGTTCCATTGCAGATGTAACTTGTAAATAATTACGCCAATGCAAATTCTCAATACTGGATAAGGAGAGATTTATTTCGCCAAAACCGCCTGCTTGTTCGCGAAGAAGGGGGTGGGTGGAGTTAAGGAGCTGGGAGAGAGAGGGATAGGGAGAGGCAGGGCGAGATAGAAAAGCAAACAGGCAGAGGCAAACTGAGGTGAAAATAGTTTTGGATCACGCAACGGGTTATTGGGCGATTCGTAGGTGGGACGTATACACTGTTGTTGGAGGCAATGCAAGGGTCTTTGATTCCCTCTTTCATTGTTTTTCCTGACGCTTTTGAGTGTTATTGGCATGACTGTAGCGGCGTTCGCATTCCTCGCCCCCATCAGGTCTTGCGACATACCTCAACTCCCTTCCCACCTTGCAGCGCTCATCATTCCGATAACGGAGTCCCACTGATCCCAATTCGGCCCCAATCCTCGCGTCTCGATAGCGTTTAATTTCCAAGACATATTCCTCTCTGACCAGCTCGAATATAGACCCTCACTCTACAATACCGCAGGCATGAGCAACCCATCACCGTAGAAAGGGTTGGATGCTATGGATGGGGACAGCCTGGAGATTAGGCGTGGGAGGCCTAGATTACGACGTCGTCAGTGGCACAGACGGTGCGTGAGTGGGTGAGGATGTTGGTGGTGCTGGTGCGATGAGGTAAGACGAGAGGGTCAGCAGAGGTGGACAGTATGTTCCTATTCCCCTTTCATCTCTAGTGTTATGTTGTACTTGTTGGGTTTCTCACTTAGTTGGCTCGCCAAAGCCACGATCACAACCTGCTCCTAGTCAACTCGTGACCTTCTACGGTATCTGTACCTATCCAGTTCTCGCCCTCCCACCTCATTGGTACGAAATGATAGTGGCTTCGACTTCGCCCCAGTCTTTTACCGATATAGCATCGTGTAATAATATAATCTTGGGTGATTAATCTATCATAGTGAAATAACACGCATTAGGCTCAGCTGCGATTCAATCAAGTGGCAGAGCATATGGTGATAAGTGCGAAAGAGCCTGAATCTGAAACGTATTTTGGTTCACAACGAGAAAGACAAAGTGAGAAATATATTGTTCGCAACGCTACATGACAGAATAAGAGAATGAACTCCAAACAAACATTCATTGGATAATGAGAATTCACATCAGAGATTGAAAAGATGATGCCACACAAGTGCGCGAACTAGGAGTACAAAAACTATAAACGAGGAAGCGAAAGGGAAATGGAAGTGGACCATGGAATATTAAAAATCTATTTCGTCGAGGTCAATAAGATCGCCCATAATAAAAGGGAAAAATAGGCGCACCAATCACATCAGTCCTCGCGACGCTGGTGGAACTTCCGGCCTAACCCCTTGAGCGAGTTCAGGACTCTATCAAATGTCCCTATGCGGTGCGAGTTGATTTGAGGATGCATGGAAGCAGTGGGAGCAGTGAGTGGGGTGTGTGTGTGCTTGGACTGTAACATCTGAGGGTGTGGCATATTGTCAATTGGAGGGGCATGAAGGGGAGGTCCAAAATCAAACATCTCCTGCTTGAATATTGCAAGAAGCTTTTTTGCCTCAGAAAGTCGTGGAGTGAGTGTTGCTGTCAGTTGAGCATCATCTTGCTCTGCAGCTCCGAGTAAATCAGACTCGATGTTGGCAATTTCCGTGTTGAGAATTTGAATCCGTTGTTGGAGGTTGTTATAGAGGTTGGAGCCAAATGAGTACTCTCGAATATGGGTTACATCAGAGCGTACCAGTCCCACAAGGGCGAAATTGGGCACCGAAAAACGACTGAAAGTCTTATCCAGTATGAAGAGAGCCGATTCTTGTGTATTGTGAAATTTGAGAATCTCAGCGCCCTCCTCCACATATTCCTGAAATAAAAAGTCAGATCATATAATGTTTTATCCACAACACACCTACCTGCCATATTTCATCTCGGAGCTGATTGAAATTACTCTCTGCCCGCTTCCTTCCAGTCTCGTTCCAGACACAGTCCCACATTGTTGTTACAACAGTGATACTTTCACTTGTGTCAACACCTGTTAGAGCCTGGAAAGTACGAAGCACCTGTCGGTGACTGCCTGGCAAACGTGGGTTGTTGACAGGTGTGAAATACAGAACATGGAATATATAAAACAACCTAGTAGACATGTTGAGCAGTCCCGTTCCATTGATAAAGGGGTGGACAATTACCCTACTTCTTTCATCCAATCCTTCAACATCGAAACAATCTTCATCTCTGATATCTTTGTATCTGCGAATCCCGGCACATCAATGAGATACACTGGATGACCTATATGCGTCACATTGATAAGACTGTAGAGTGATATGGACTGTGTGAAACCTTCGAGTTGGTTGCTGGAAATTTGGAGGGATTTGTTGGAGTCCAGTGCTTCTATAAACTGGGAAATTATAGCCAAGCATTATCAATCTCGAATCAATCTCCTTGTAATGGCGACTTACAGTGCTTTTTCCCGCTCCTGTGGGACCCAAAATCCTAAACAATGGTCAATGAAAAATTGAACATACAGAGAGAGGTATCCATTTACAAAATAACACTTCGACCGTACAGAGTGCCCCTGGCCTCCTCGAGACGGTCAATCAATTTGACTGATACGGAGCCTACAACCTTGATTCGCTTGTACTCGGTGGTAGGAGTGTCCATTATGATAGCAAGATAATTGCGAGTATAAAACTGGGTGGTCGTCGTATGAAGTCAAGTTGGTAAAGGGGAGCAGATGATGAAGTGCAAGCTCGCCATATACGGTGAAACGCACATGAGTGAACCGCGAGGCATCCATGACATGGCATGTGAGTGTCACGGCAATCAGGTGCCGAACGCCAGCCACATTGAACGTGAATCCAAATTGTCAGATCAAGACGATCGGTGCGCCGACCAGCAAACACGTCATTGAGGTGTGGATGAGCTACACTGGTTTTGATGGAAGGAAACTCTGTAACATTTTGAATGGATGAGGTGATTTCATCGGATAAGAACTTATCGCAGTGTGTCGCGCGGGACGTGAATGTGTAGACATGCAAACATTGATATTATATTATTAGCTATCGCCATAACATCAACGCGCATGAGGGGAGTATAAATGTAACGGCTAAAACATGGCGCCATGGCCAGCGATCCTAACCCTCCGAGTCACAATCTGGTGCGCATGCGACGAGTACACCAACACCGATCCAACCTCTACTTCCGCAGGCTTGTTAATGCGCTCGTGGATGTCACATCAGTATCCTACAGAACGAAGCGGTGAGATCCATGGGAGCGGCGACGAGCTATGACTTCCGTTCGTACAAAAAAAACCGGGGGCGAAAAACGGAACGAGGACCGGAAGGCGGGGGAGAAAATGATGTTGAAACGACGCAAGGTATAAGAAATGACGGTCCAATCACGATCAAAGGCAAACCAAGCCACTTATATCACCCCCTCCACGCCATCAAAAGAATGTCAGTGTTCAAGAAAGAAACGGGACTTGACATGATGCGCTGCGAAAGGAACCCGACGCGGCGCATCCATGAAGAAACGATGAACTCAAGGACGGCCTCGCCCATGCGCTCACGCATGATCCAAAGTCATCCAACTTGGTTCTTTCAGCAATCAAACGCTGGTGATTCAAACCTCCCATCTTCCTCTCCCTCTCGCCTTGCCGCTCCCGCTCCCACTCCTTACACCGACTCTTTTTCACGTCGTTCTGCAAGGCCTGTCCGACACTAAAGCGAATGTCAAGAACCTCCTCAACTCCCAACAGGTTTCCGCAATTGTATATCCTCACCCTTCCCCGATCAGACCCCAACACCAACACGCTCTCCTATCTCCTATCTCATCACATCCCCCTTCGCCACACTCGGCTTAGACGAAATGTTACTCATCGTAGTCCCTGACGCCAGACTCCGTATCATCGTCCCCGCATCTTCGTCCGCTCCCTTTCCTTCACCACACCGGGACGGATTGGGACGGATTCTCCCCATACCCCTGGCCCCCTCCGTACCCACTCTGGCGCGATCCATGAGTCAGCGATAACACCAACCGAATCTCGTGCTCCTCATCTCCTGCGCCAGCCCGCTTCATCGCCTAGCATCAGGGATGACACCACCCACGACTGCTCCATATCCGCCTCAGAAACAAGAGTTGAAAGGCGCAGGCGAAGGAGGTGAGATGAGGCTAGGGGCGATTGTAGTACGACAAGACGCGGTGGTGGCGCGTGAGGCATAGAGTTTACATGTGTTTGGCGAGGAAGAGACGTGACGGTGCGTACAAGGAGACTGAGGACTGTGATATGGAGCAGTGTGGAGCGATAGATTTGCCCGTGGTCCCTCACATCCCAAGTTCTCTCATATTCGCGCTGGAACTCCTACTCAGAGACACCGCGTTTGCGGCCGTTCTGAGAGATCGGACACAGGTATCCTGTTGGTTGACCAAGTGGAGACAATTACAAAAAATCTTGGCTGTACTGGTGACCGTACAAGGAGGAGTGAGGCTGAGTCCGTGATGGCAGAGGGACAGCCTGACGATTTGAGCCTGAGCCGATAGTTGGGCGGGATCACGAACCTGGGGCTATAAGACAATATGAGGATGAGCCGATGTGGGTGGTGATATGGAACAAGGACACTATCTGGGTGGATACAAAGATGAAAGCATGTCAGTAATCGTGAAAGTATCGAAGAGTGTCGTAAAGAACGAATTGAAACGGAAATTGAAGCAGAAAAGAAGAATAAAAGGATGGAGAAAACGATGAAAGAGAATGATGGGAGAAAGACGAACAACGACCATCCATCCCACAAGCTAGCTCGATGGCCCCAACACCATGACCTCGTGCTATCCTGCAGCGCATCACTTTAACGTCCTCGGCTGATCCATTTCACATTCATACGTCCCCGGAGCAGCGTTTCCCATGCATAGCTGCTGCTTTCGCCAGCAGGTCAAGAAAGGTGAATACGAGTAAACGAAGCATAGGCGCATGCCAGCGTTCTCGTTAGGGTGATCGCAAGGTGCTGGAAAGGAGAAACACAAGAGCTCGAGATGGACGAGAAGGATTACAGATGGCGCAATGACGACATGGAAGATATAGTACATCGGGCAACAAAACCACCCATTCCATTTCATCTGGCATCCAAAACAGGGAACGAATGCCAAACCCACAATCTACCAACAGAAACGAATGGAAAGGCAGAAGAAAAAAATATTACATCATACGAGGGTAACAGAGGGAAATCGAAATGGGGTAGGGGCGTTTAAGGTAATTGAATGAGCGGGACAGCGACATTAGGTAGATCAAGATCTGGACTTCGAGCAGAAGAATAAGGGTGATCCCGGATTGAGGGTTGTGTCCTTGGGACACGGGGGGAGGGTGTAACTTTAATAGGACCAGAACCGGCACGTTCAGGGCTTAAGAATAAGAAGGACCATAAATGGAACTCCACAAGGCCAGGTTGAATATTTAGCGTCAAGACATCCCACACGAATGTGGGACAATAGACGCAGGGCTTTAGAACCCTTAGCGTCGCCTTGAGTTGCGATAAATACGGTGTGGGGTTTACCGCACGAGCATGACAGAAAGGGAAGAAAGAAAAAACAGCAGCGGTCGAATGAAGGAATGGATATGAACGCAGAGGTAAGGAGCAGAGCAGTGGCGAAAGAGAACAATGAGGAAACAGATAGAGAAGAGCAGGCGTGAATTAACGAAAATAAAACGACTAAGAATAGAAACATACCACTCATTATTCTCACATCCCTCCGCTTCGCACTCCCAATCCATATACTCTCTACGTTTTGAGACACACTTGGCGAACTTGGAAGGCAATGCGGCCTATCTGGGTCGCAATTCTAGTGCGCGGATGACGTGGCCGTATGTGGGGTGGTAGTCAAGACGGTGGTATCTCTACGTCAACCAGTGTTCGGGTTTGAGTCTGGAAGTGACATGGCGGTGGAAAGAGAGTGGGGATTGCTGTTGAGATACATAAATAATGAATATGGAGGGTATTGAATATCTAGATAATAGTCAGGAAAGAACGTGTATTCAGCGGAAGAGTGAGGAAGAGAAAACGACATGCCATCCATGTTGGGGAATTAGTCAAAATACGATCGCGTGATACAAACAACCAATTCTGAGCAAAAGGTGCCAGAATATCGAGAATTAGCAATAAGGATGATGAAGAAGAGAAACACGAGAGCAGAGAAAGCAGTTCTTGAGTGAGTCTGAGTCTGCCATTGAGATTCCTAGGTGGTCAAAACCAAGGGAGACGATCAGTAATGAGGACAACTAACCATAACCACCGCCACACGTCACGTCAGGTGCAACCCGTCACGTCACCAAAGCATCTTATCATCAACTCTCCAAAATAAGATCATAACACCGTCGTTCAGCTCCTCACAATGGCTCACATTGAACATAGACAAGTTGCTCACTTCTCTTCATTATCCAATTTTTCCAGCAGTCTAAGATACGCCATCGCCTCTTTTTCCCTTTCATTTTCATCCTCACCATCTGGTTATCCCCATCTGTAGTTACTGTTGTTCTCTCTCCTCTCATCAGCGCTTCTATCCTATTTCTCAACACAATTTTCCTTCCAAAGTCGAGTATTGAGAATCGATGAGCCAGGTATGGGTGGCATTCGATTAACCTACCTGATGCGCTTACGACCCGGTTTGCTATGCGATGACTGAGTATGAGAACCGATAAGCCTCCAGACTCACAGTTCGCCATTAGAGTTCACCAGCTTGCATGTCAGTACCACGAAGGAACCAATGTAAAACGATGTGGTGGAAGAAGATTATACTATTGAAATGAAAAAACACGACAAGCAAGGGATGTCATGAGTCGAGTCTCAATATTAGTCCTGGGAATGTTGATTACATTGAACAGATGGAAAAAGGTTGTATAGCTGGTATGTAGGTAGGACGGTGGAATGAAGGGAATGGTGAAGTGCTCGCGCTATAGCAAGGAACGAAAACCATCCGATCGAAAAAATAAGGATTCAAAGAGTCAACCTGAGAAAGGTATATTGTAGGCTCACGTAGAACGAGAGAAGAAAGATACATGAGAACTGAACACCTATGAGCGACGCTCTAGCATCATGAAACTACCGACACACCAGGTAAATCTGTCATCAATACGCTTATGCAGTCTCCTAACACGAACGCGAGTCTTGCGAAAATATCAAGAGTCCTAGGCCCAGGTGTCACAGGGGGTGATCCAAACTCGTGCATCCCACATTCGAACACCGCAAACTGTTTCTGCATCTTGTCAGTTGTGAAACCCGAATGGCATCGTGTTGTGCATTGTCCTCTGAGTCTGCCGCTCCAATCCCATCAGATTTATGTCACCCGAGCCTATTCCTGTGCTTCCGCAGTTAAGTTCTCCTTCGCCTTCATGCTGCGTTTATTGAAAAATCGATAGAATCAATCGGACAAGGCCCAAAGGTATGAGAATTACTGTCGCGATTGAATAAATATATCATACAGAACAAGCTTGTAGAGATGGTATGGATACGTAAGAGTGGTCATTGAGAGAAAGGAAAGGTGGGCGCTAGTGCTACGAAACACGATTGAAAAATATCACAAGAAAGAACAAGAAATAGAATAACAGGGAAAGAAATTGTACCTTCATCAACGAACGGGAGGTGAAGAGAACCAAGTGCTGCTCGTCGCGCTTTAGCAACTCTCTAACATCATGAAACATCAGACGCACCAAGTAGATAAATCAATTATGCAGACGCTCGCGCAACTTCCTGATCCACCTCTTCATCCACTCCACAACTCTGGTGAGCCTTGCTCTGCGAAGACTGTTGGTGTTTGACTGAATCGAAATAGGGTCAACAATTTGCTCTTCTGGCAGAGAAATGGACATGTGGGGAGCATGAGAAGCGTCCACTTGAGGAATCATAAGCAGTTGGTGATGAACAGGGTCGGATGGGTGCGTAGCAGGAAGAACGAGGACAGGTGTTTGCGATGCTGGCTCCTGTACTTGGTCCCTGGATTCTTCTGATGTTGGATCCACAATTCGAGTGGCATTTAGAGGAGGTGCGAATAAGAGTGCATCGTGTGTCTGCGAGGGTGAAATAAGCATCTCCAACTGGGGTGATAGTGACGTTGGACTGTGGAGCGGAGAGGCATCAACAGGCAGCGGTCCAAATTCATGCATTTCCTGCTCGAACATCGCAAGAAGCTTTTGCGCCTCGGAAAGTCGCGGAGTGAGTGTTGCTGTCAACTGTGTGTCGCCTTGTTCTGCTGCTCCGAGTAAGTCAGACTTGACAATGGCAATTTCCATGTTGAGATTTTGAATCCGTTGCTGGAGGTTGTTGTAAAGGTTGGGGCCAAATGAGATGTCTCGAATATGGGTTGCATCAGAGCCTACCATTCCCACAAGGGCGAAATTAGGTCCAGAATAACGATTGAAAGCCCTATCCAGAATGGACAAAGCTGATTCTTGTGTATTACGGAACTTGAGAATCTCTGTGCCCCGGTCCACAAATCCCTGAAATAAAGGGTCAGATCATACTGTGAATGATATCCACAATAGACATACCCTCCATATGTCTTCCTGAAGTTGAATGAAATTACCCTCGGCTCGCTTCCTTCCTGTCTCGTTCCAGACACAGTCCCACATTGTTGTTACAACAGTGATACTTTCAGCTGTGCGAATACCTGTTAGAGCCTGGAAAGTACGAAGCACCTGTCGGTGACTGCCTGGCAAACGTGGGTTGTTGACAGGTGTGAAGTACAGAACATAGAATATATTATCCAACCTAATAGACATATTTAGCAGGCCCCTTCCATTGATAGAGGGGTGGACACTTACTCTACTGCTGCCATCCAATCCTTCAACATCGAGACGATCTTCATCTCTGATATCTTCGTATCTGCGAATCCCGGCACATCGACAAGATAAATCGGATCACCATAAGACTCCACATTAATAAGTCTGTAGAGAGCTATGGACTGCGTGAAACCTTCGAGCTGATTGCTGGATATTTTGAGGGATTTGTTGGAGTCCAGTGTTTCTATAAACTGGGAAATTATAGCCCAGCATTATCAATCTCGAATCAATCTCCTTGTGATGGCGACTTACGGTGCTTTTTCCCGCTCCTGTAGGACCCAAAATTCTAAACAATGGTTAATAACAAATTGGACATACGAAAAGAGGTATTCATTCACAAGATAACTTCGGCAGGATGTACTTTGCCCCTGACCTCCTCGAGACGGTCGATCAATTCAACTGATACGGTGCCGACAACCTTAATTTCCTTGTACTTGGTGGTAGGAGGAGTTTCCATGCTGGTAGTAAGATGATTGCGAGTGTAAAACTGGGTGGTCGTCGTATCAAGTCAAGTTGGTATAGGGGAGCAGATGATGAAGTGCAAGCTCGCCGTATACAGTGAAATGCACATGAGTGAACCGCGAGGCATCCATGACATGGCATGTGAGTGTCACGGCAATCAGGTGCCGAACGCCAGCCACATTGAACGTGAATCCAAGTTGTCAGATCAAGACGATCGGTGCTCTGACCAGCAACCGCGTAGTAGAATCGTCGATGGACTTCACCTGTTTTGATGGAAGGACATTCTGTTACACGCTCAATGAATGCAGTGATTTCATCGAATAGGAACTTATCGCAGCGTGTCGCGCGGGACGTGAATGTGTAGAGATCCAAACATTTATATTATATTATTAGCTATCGCCATGATATCAACATACATGAGGCGAGTATACGTGTACTGGCTAAAACACGGCACCATGGCCCGCAACACTAACCCTCCGAGTCACAATCTGGTGCGCATGCAACGGGTACACCAACACCGATCCAACCTCTACTTGAACCGCTGGCTTTTTAATGCGCTCGTGGATGTCACGTTGATATGCTGGAAAACAAGGATGCGAAAACGGTGGGAGATGGGGGTACGACATCGGTTCAAGAAAGGAAAATTGAATCTGCGAGCAATGGAACAAAAACAATGGAGCAGGAGAGAAAATGAAGATGAGAAGACGCAAGTCGAAAGCAAACCAACGCTTCATTCACGATAAACGATAGCGCAACCCAACATCGTCACCTGCTCCAGGCCATCAAAATATTTTAGTAGTCAAGAAAGAAACGGGAGTTGAGATGATGTGCTCGGAAAGCAACCCAACGCGAAGCGTCCATGAAAAAAAGACGAATTCAATCCACTCCTCTTCCATGCGCTCTCGCATGGCCCGAAGCCATCCGACTCGGGTCTTTCAAAAGGCATACGCTGGTGATTTGGACTTCCCGTTTCGTCTTCCTCTCCTTCTCGTCTTGCCGCTCCCTCTCCAGCTCCTTACTCCGACTCTCTTTCACGACGTTCCCCAAGACCTCTCCGATACTGAAACGAACGTCAAGGATAACTTCAATTCCCAACAGCCGCAATCGCACATCGTCACCCCTTCCCCGATCATACCCCAACACCAACACGCTCTCCTATCTCCTGTCTCACCACATCCCCCTTCGCCACACTCGGCTTCGACGAAACGTTACTCATCGTAGTCCCTAACGCCAGACTCCGTATCATCGTCCCCGCATCTTCGTCCGCTCCCCTTCCCTCACAACATCCGGACGAATTCTCCCCATGCCCCTAGCACCCTCCGTACCCACTCAGACGCGATCCATCAGTCTGCGACAACACAAATGCAACCCACGCCCTCCTAATCTCCTGCGGCAGCCCGCTTCATTGCCCAGCAGCAGGAATGACACCACCCACAACTGCTCCGTATCCGCCTCAGAAGCAGGAGTTGAAAGGCGCAGGCGATGAGGGTGAGATGAGGCAAGGGGCGCTTGGAGTACGGGAAGGCGTGATGGTGGTGCGTGAGGCATAGAATTCATACGCGTTTGGCGTGGAGGTGTGACGGGGCGTACGAGGAGACTGAGGACTGTGGCATGGAGCGGCGTTGAGCGATAGTATAAGACGAGGGGGTTGAGGGTGATAGATTTGCCCGTGGTCCTTCACGTCCCAAGTTCTCTTGTATTCGCGCTCGAACTCCGGCTTAAAGACGCCGTGTATGCGGCCGTTCTCAGAGATCGTGGACAGGTAGCCTGTCGGTTGACCAAGTGGCGACGATTCCAAAGAATCTTGGCAGTACTGGTGAGCGTACGAGGAGGGGTGCGGATGAGTTCATGATAACAGAGGGACAGTCTGACGAGTTGGACCTGAGCCGATGGTTGAGCGGGATCACGATCCTGGGGCTATAAGATGATATGGGGATGAGCCGATGAGGGGGATGCTACTGGTGGGTGAACGATCTGGGTGGACAGAGGCGAACGTATGTCAGTATTCGTGAAAGTATTGAAGAGCGTCGTGAAGAACGAGTTGAAGGGGATAGAGAATGAAAGATTCAGAAACAACGAATTGACAGAGAAATTGAAGCAAAAAACAAGGTAAAATGACGAAGGAAACGATGAAAGAGAAAGACGGGGGAATAACGAACGAAGACCATCCATCCCACAAGCCAGCTCAATGACATCAACACGGCCATGACCCCACGCTGAGCTGCAGGGTGTTGCTTCAACGTCTTCGGCAATTCTTCATTTCCGCGTCCCTGGAGCAGCTCTTCCCATGAAATGCTACTGCCATCGCCAGCAGGTCAAGAAATGAGAATCTGAGTAAAGAAAGCATCATTCCAGCATTCTCTTTGAGGAAATCGCGAGTTTCTGAAAATGAGAAAAACGAGAGCTCGAAACAGACGAGAAGGATAACAACCAGGGAAATGAAAACACGAAAGAAATCGTACATCGGGCGCCAAAATCATCCGTTCCACTCCATCCAACTTCCACAACAGGGTCCGAAGGCCCACCTCACACTCTACCAATAGAAACAAATGGAATGGCAGAAGAGATAAACATGGCAATATAGGAGGGAAACGGAAGGAAAGCGAGCTGGGGTAGCGGTGTGTAATGTAATTGAATGAGTGGGACGGCAACGTTGGGTAGATCAAGATCCGGACCTCCAGTAGAAAAATAAGGATGATCCCGGATTGAGGGGTGTGTCCTTCAGACACGAGGGAGGGTGTAAGATTAATAGGACCAGAACGGGCACGTTCAAGGGTTGGGAACGAGGATGACCATGATTAGAACTCCACGAGGCCAGGCTGAATAGTTTAGCGCATGAATGTGGGACAATAGACGCAAGGCTTTAGGACGCCTACATCGCCTCGTGTTGGGATGAATATGGTGTCGGGTTTACCGCACGAGCACGATGGAAAGGAAGAAAGAAAAAACAGCAGCGATCGAATAAAGAAATGGATATGAATGCAGAGGTAAGGAGCAGACCAAAAGCGAAAGAGAACGATGAGAAAACGAATAGAGAATAGCAACAGCAAAGTAACCAAAAGGAAACGCGACCAAGAATAGAAACATACCGCTCGTTATCCTCACCTCCCTCTTATTGACCCTCCATATTATACCCTGGGCGGAATTGGAAGCGGATGCGACTGGTGCACATATGACGTGGTAGTACGTGGGTTGGAAGTCGGGACAGTGGTATCTCTACGTCGACGATTCAGAGTATTCGAGTTTTTGAGTCTGGAAGTGACACGGCGGCGGAAAGAGA